>CADEHL010000110.1:810000-1240000 GCA_902827135.1 Harpagifer antarcticus | reverse complement strand
CAGTCAATAGTCGTTTTCACTATTGTCATGTCGATCCCATCACTATCTGTGGAAGTCTTATTTTTGCATTTGTCTACAATGGATCTAATTTCAATTTCGTTTATCTCTCCCAGAAACATTGACTGCAACACTTTACTTCCCCCAATTCCGCCATCCTCTTTTTGCCCATTGTTTTGGAATAGTCTTTGCAAGATTAGGTCCGACATTTACAAAAAAATAGTTGAATTCATGTACCACTTCATTCATGTTTTTTACAACCTTATTACCTTATATATAGAATAATTATGATGATGAATGCATTTGTTTACCACTAAAATACAGCAACACATCTTTGATTCATGTCGTTTATAACTGGAATATTACAATTATTATTAACTTTGTCTGTACAAAGTAGCCTGTCCAGGAAATATGCCCAAATCAACAAAAACTGCGAGCCGGCAAGCAAGACGCTCCGCTTCTGAAATGCCCCCGGTAGGGTATGACGCCGGAGGAGGCCGGACCAAAACCGCGGCGCAGCCGTGACGCAACGCAGACGGACCCAATGGAATCGAGGGGTTACGGCCTGACTTAACCTGCCATCAGGCCCTGGGGCTAATGTCTGTTTTTCCTCTGCCGCTATCAGAACCAGATGGCCTACTTGGCTCCGAGGCCCTGCTTGGTACAGAACTCATCTGTCCTTCCTCCTCATCCTGGCCTACAGGTTTAAAATAACCTGTAAGCTTCGACATGTTTTGTAATGGCTGCTTGTCTTGAAACTCCTTTTCCCTCAACAATTTCCTTTTCCTAGCGCCACTCTCAAACTTTTTCTTCTCCGACATTTTCTCCTAAACAACCTTCATCTGTCACTCAATCACTCAAATTTGAATACGTCACATGTGAAACATATTCTCATTCTGATTGGCTGTTAAGTGGTGCCCACTGTCTGTTACGGAGTCATCATTTTTGAGAAACATCTCTGGAATCCATCGATCTGATTGATTAGCGGAGCAAATGATCAAAATAGTATGGAGGGAAGATATTTTCGTTTGGATTACTGGTCTGGGGAAAGCTCACGTGTGTGTGTGTGTGTGTGTGTGTGTGTGTGTGTGCGCTTGTGTATTTTTGCATTTGTGTGTATTGTGTTTGTTTCCAGGGGAAAACACTCACGAGAAACACCGGCTGTTGTTATGCCTGCTGTGACGTCAAGTTACTCCGTTCTCCGCTTGTAATTATGCCGTTACAAGCTTCAAAGTTGTATTTATCATCTGAATTTGCCGAAACAAGTTTAATATTCTGAAAGCCAAGACTTTGTTTATTTGAAATCAGATGAAAACAAACTGTAACGGACCCTGCCGTGTTATCTATGATTACTATACGCCTTACATTCATATTTTCAGCTGAGGGAGGGGAAGCGGCGCTGCGGAACAGCAGGGTGGTGAGAGAGAGCTGTCTTCTTCCCTTTACAAGCTTCAAACATGTATTTATCGTGTGATTTTGGAAATAAAAGTTTCATATTCTGAAAGCCAAGACTTTGTTTATTTAAATTTGTTTAGGCCCCGATCTCCGTAGGCCCCTGGGCTTCAGCCCAGGTCAGCCCGTGCATTAAGGCGGCCACTCTACTTAATGGGTGTTATTCCAGTAGACGCGCCACGTTACGGCTCAGAAGTGTCCCAGAGGTTGTGGGTACCAGAGGTGGTGGGGCTGTAGGTGGTGGGGGTGTAGGTGGTGGGGCTGTTGGTGTTTGGGCTGGAGATCCAGATGTTATCCTGGAATATTCATCTGTAAACAATCTCTCCTTGTCTTCTATACTAAGTGGGGAAGGATTGCCCAAGCTCCTTTTTGAACTATATCAAAAGAAACAACATACCATACAAGAACCTTTTTTCTTGGGATTAATTTATGCAATAGGAACATATTTATGTAATTAAAAACTCTTTCATAAGCTTTGCAATACATCATGACAAATGACCAAGTTACAAATTTATATAAATACAAATATTTGCATAGGGTATTGCCCTATATCCTTTGCTGTATATAGGGCAAAATGAAGGACATTATGTGTGTATTTCCAGCCCTTTTGCGTGCCACCTGCAGATCCACTTGGGAGAGATTTATTTCGGTTTTTGACAAAAGCATCCCTGAGTGACTTCCATCTGGCCTTGCAAACGTCGACTGAAACAAAGATTAGATTTAGATTAATAAAATGATTTCACATATTTTGGGGTCTCGGGCGGACGGCCCGGGGGCAAGGCAGAGTTCAAAAAGGGGGACTCGGGCGGACGGCCCGGGGGCAAGGCAGAGTTCAAGGATGGGGTCTCGGGCAGACGGCCCGGGGGCAAGGCAGAGTTCAAAAAGGGGGACTTGGGCGGACGGCCCGGGGGCAAAGCAGAGTCCAAGGTGGGGGACTCTGGCGGACTGCCCGTGGGCAAGGAAGAATCCAAGGAAGAGTCAGGGGGCTGGGCCCGAGGGCAAAGACCGCGGCTCTCAGGGTGCTGGGCTCGAGGGCGAAGACCAGACAGCTCCGGAGTCCGGGCAGGAAAGCGCTGACGGGACAGCTCCGGAGGCCGGGCAGGACCCGGTGTCGGCCGGACACGAACCGGAGCCGGTGGGACAGGCTTCGGCAGGATCCCCTACGGAAGAAGACCAGGAGTTGGCAGGACCCCCGGCGAGACAGGTGACGGCGGGACCTCCAACGGAACAAGACATGGGATTGGCAGGACCCCCGGCAGAAGAGTAGTCGACAGGACCCCCAATGGGACAGGACATGGAGCTGGCAGGAACCCCAGCAGAACCTCCAACGGCACAGGACATAGGGTTGGCAGGACCCCCGGCAGATTAGTCGTCGGCGGGACCCCCAACGGGACAGGACACCGGGTTGGCAGGACCCCCGGCAGGAGAGTAGTCGGCGGGACCTCCAACGGGACAGGACATAGAGTTGGCAGGACCCCCAGCGGAACCTCCAACGGCAGAGGACATAGGGTTGGCAGGACCTCCAGCGGGACCTCCAGCGGAACCTCCAGCGGAACCTCCAGCGGAACCTCCAACGGCACGGACATAGGATTGGCAGGACCTCCAGCGGAACCTCCAGCGGAACCTCCAGCGGAACCTCCAGCGGAACCTCCAGCGGCATAGGGTTGGCAAGACCCCCGGCAGAGGAGTAGTCGGCGGGGCCTCCAACGGGACAGGACATGGAGTTGGCAGGACCCCCAGCGGAACCTCCAACGGACCAGGACATTGGGTAGGGACTTGAGACGTGACTCGAGAGGGGACTTGAGAGGAGACTCGAGAGGGGAACCAAGGGGGAACTAGAGAGGGGACTAGAGGAGGGACTAGAGGAGTGACTCAAGAAGGAAACTCGAGAGGGAACTCAAGGTGGAACTCGAGGTGGGACTAGGGAAGGGACTTGGGAAGGGACTAGAGGAGGGACTCGGGAAGGGGCCTGAGAGGGGACTAGAGGAGTGACTAGAGGAGTGACTCGAGAAGGAAACTCGAGAGGGAACTCAAGGTGGAACTCAAGGTGGGACTTGAGGTGGGACTAGGGAAGGGACTAGGGAAGGGACTTGGGAAGGGACTCGGGAAGGGGCCAGAGAGGGGACTAGAGAAGTGACTAGAGAAGGGACTTGAGAAGGGACTAAAGATGGAACTCGAGAGGTGACTCGAGAGGTTACTTGAGAGGGAACTCGAGAGGGGACTCGAGAGGGAACTCGAGAGGAGACTCGAGAGGGAACTGGAGAGGGAACTGGAGAGGGGACTTGAGAGGGAACTGGAGAGGGGACTTGAGAGGGAACTTGCGAAGTGTCTTGAAAGGGGACTCGAGAGGGGACTCGAGAGGGAACTCGAGAGGAGACTTGAGAGGGAACTGGAGAGGAGACTCGAGAGGGAGCTGGAGATGGAACTCGAGAGGGAACTTGAGGTGGGACTAGAGGTGGGACTAGGGAATTGACTAGAGGAGGACTTGAGTAGGGACTAGAGCAGTGTTTCTCAAACTTTTTCATTCCAAGGACCACTTAACCAATAAAAAAACACTCGCTTGACCACCTAACTCCAATAATATCTAAAAACACATCGTTTTTTATAAATCGCCTAAAAATGGTACAAACGAGTGGCCACATGTGTGATGAAGGTGTTTTTCTGGGCTTTATCATGCACTCGAAAGTGAAACTTAAGGTCGCTCCATTGCGGAGATATTCCCGCGAGAGTGCGGAAAACTTAACTGTATTTATTTATTTCAAATGTGACATTTTACCAATATACTCACGGACCACTAGGGGGCGCTCACGGACCACCAGTGGTCCGCGGACCACACTTTGAGAATCACTGGACTAGAGAAGGGACTAGGAAAGAGACTTGGTAAGGGACTCGAGGAGGGACTCGGGAAGGGACCAGAGGAGGTACTAGAGGAGGGACTTGAGAAGGGACTAGAGATGTTACTCGAGAGGTGACTCGAGAGGTAGCTGGAGGGGTGGCTTGAGAGGGGACTCGAAAGGACACTCGAGAAGAGACTTGAGAGGGAACTGGAGAAGAGACTTGAGAGGGAACTGGAGAGGGGACTCGAGAGGGAACTGGAGGGGTGACTTGAGAGGGAACTCGAGAGGGAACTTGCAAAGTGTCTTGAAAGGGGTCTCGAGAGGGGACTCGAGAGGGGACTCGAGAGGGGACTCGAGAGGGAACTGGAGAGGAGACTGGAGAGGAGACTGGAGAGGAGACTTGAGAAATGACTCGAGAGGGAGCTGGAGATGTGGCTTGAGAAGGAACTTGAGAGGAGACTTGAGACGGTCGGTTCCCCAACAGAACACGGGGGGCGTGAGTCGGCCGGAATACAGAACTGGGGCCGGAATCATAGCTGCTGGGGCCAGAACTGGGGCCGGAACCATGGCTGCTGTGGCCTGTACTGGAGCCGGAACCATGGCTGCTGGGGCCTGTACTGGAGCCGGAACCATGGCTGCTGGGGCCAGAACAGGGGCTGGAACCATGGCTTCTTGGGGCCAGAACTGGGGCTGGAACCATGGCTGCTGGGGCCTGTACTGGAGCCCAAAGCATGGCTTCTGTGGCTAGGGCTGCTAGCCTGGACCTGCAACTCCTTCTCTTAGGAGCCTTTTAGAGGCTCCGTGGACACACCGAGAGGAAATCCAAAATCCAGCCAGGTAAGAATTTCACTAAATTTGGCTTCTCCATAGCCATCTGGTGTGCCTCAGCCAGAGCAGCCTCTCGCTGCTGAACTCCAGACGCTCCCCTCCACTTATCAGAACAGCCAGCCAAAGAAAAGGAAAAACTAAGTATTTCCAACTCAAAAGGATATGCTGGGCCCATCCTTGGTTAGTTCCTTCTGTCAGGGTTGAGCGCGAAGCAGGCAGGACCCAAATGCAGATAAACAGAAAATACCTTTATTTCAAGGTTTAAAGACAGAGCAAAAGATAACTCTTCCCCGTGAACAACGTCAAACTACAACAAGGAACTAACAAAGACTAACAGAGAACACAGAACCTAAATGCACACATGACTAATCAAACAAACAAGAGACAGGTGAGGAGGGAGGAGAAAACACAGGGGCACCAGGTGAACACAATCGGATAATCAGGGAGAGAAAACAGACAGAAACCAACAGGCAAAACAGGAGGTGAACACTTTTACAAAATAAAACAGGAAACCAAAGACAGAAATAGACAAGACAAAACACAACACAGACATATCGTAACAGAATGCTTCGTTAATGAACAAGTGTATGTAGTAAATTCTTATTGACGTGTTAACTAAGTCGCTAAATGATTCAGAACTAATAACTGTTCATTACTTCCCTATTAGGAACATATTGGTCACTCTTTGCGCCCCCTAACATAAAGGGTGAAGCATCAAAGCTACGAGGAGTGGAAAACGATGCTGTAATTTCTCACAATGCTTTCTCTGTCTGCTCAGCGAAGTGCTCTTTTGCTCAGTAAAATACATTCAACTTTAAACTAGTCTGCTGAACCAAATAACCTCCATATCAGTAAATGAAATGCTTGGGAGAGACATTAATGGGGTCAAATAGATAAACGAAGAGCGTGTCATTCCATCAACCCTGATGTAGGTCCAATGAAAGTAAGCAGCAGTAGCAAACATTTAGAAATATATAACAACATAAAACTGGAACAAGTCACCAATCATTTGGCCTGAAACTGCAAAACACAGCATTACTGTTTGTTGCCTGGCAACCTTTGTTCAATTTGTGTGTTTGTGTGTGTTTGTACGTGTGAGTGTGTGTGTGTGTGTGTGTGTGTGTGTGTGTGTGTGTGTGTGTATACCAGGGGGATGTCTCGTGATTTACGCTGCATTAACAGAGCCAATTCAATTTTAGCACCATCATGTTCCATGTCCCTGTAGACTCCAATCTGCCCATTGTGTGTGTGTGTGTGTGTGTGTGTGTGTGTGTGTGTGTGTGTGTGGGGGGGGGGGGGGGTGTGTGTGTGTCTTGAATGAGTAATCTTAGGTACAACGCAGTTTTTACACCATATGTGTGAGTCTATGCACTTCTATGGAAAAGTTGTTGTACGATATATCCTGGTGCAGCCATGTTTTCATAATGCATATTAAACTACACTCCAGATGCTTTAGACCTTGAGAGTTTGAGACCTTTAGAAAGTGAGGACATGTTGGCTGGTATAAAGTAAAACCAATGTTAAACTGTACCTTATTTGCCAACCCAATACATTTCATCGAAATTACACTGCCACCTGCATTAAGATCTAAAATGTGTGAAATAAATCAGTGTTAGATGCTTAAAGTAATTGTTAAGAACTCTGATATGTGCTGTGACCTAACCTTAAAATATGACTGAAATGTATCAAAAATGGAAGTCAAAATGTTGCGCAGTAGATATTTAAAATGGATGAAACTAAAGGTGTCTTTTTTTTATTGCCTAAACTGTAGATGATTTCAAAAAGAATCAGTAGTTTTGCTTGAGAAAAGTGAGGAAGTGAGAGAGGTTAAAATTAAAAGCAAGATTGACCTAAAAAGAAGGTTGAAAGAAGTCCAGTTGGATTATTCCATTTGCAAAAAGTCCTCCAACTCATACGACCAAATAGGTCGATTGTTCAAGCGCTTATTGCGACCTATAATCTGTCACGATCTTGGTGTTATGTCAAGGATGTAGTTTTGTGTGTCTGGTAATGGGTTTTGTTTTGCTGTTCTTTTCTCCCTGTCTCTTGTCTGGACAAGTGTTTTTCCTCCTGTGTCTGATTGTCTAATTGTGTTCACCTGTTGCCAGTGGCTTTTTCTCCTGGAGGCCAAGGGAAGCCAGGCTTCCCCTGTTTTTTCGGATTGTAGTTATCGTTTCAATAAATAAATAAAAACACTTTGTTTAGTTTCGGAAATTCTTTGCTGTGTGTTGCTGCCGGCCCGTCTCTCCCCCATTCTCATTGAGTATTTTACAAAGAGTGAAACAGCGCCCCTCTAGATGTTATGGTGAAACAGTAGATTGCACTCTGTTGCGAGAGGAGGCCAGCCGAAATTGGCTTCCCTTGGTGAAAAAAAATGGAGGGATTGACCAATAAGACAAGGCTCACGTCATGCCCCTGCAAACCTGTGATTAGTCAGGGCCATGCCAGCCGCCGCTGGCTTCCCTTGCTTCACAATCCAATCAAATTGCATCAACTTAGTGGTGCAGTGACGCGTCCTAAAACCCGGAAGTAAGCTGCGCTCGGTTTCCCTCGACAAAAAAGCAATGGGATTTCTCCATAGGATTTTGGAAAATAGCTGGAAATAAGGTCAGTGGAAAACTAACCTGTTAGATAAATGCACGTTTTGTTCAGCTGGATAATATCCACATGTCTACCCTACTTTTATAATTTTCAAATCATATATCTTATCGAAAGATAGATAGCGTCACTGCACCACTCTCACCGCCGTTAGAAAGTAGCAAGCAACTGAAGCAAGTGCAATTATGGAGGGTGGAGATTTGGAGTATTTAATCAAAAATAATTGTACTAAGCTTCCGCTACAGCAGCAACAAGAAATACAATCTGATGACAGGCCAATGCCCAAACTGGAGCTGTGTACAGAGAGGAAAAAAGGAGCGAATCGGACATAAAACGTTAAAGGTCTCCTGATTTAGTTTGTGAATTAATGCTTATTAGAGTTTGGGCTGGAGAGTGCGTGCGGACTTGTCGGTTAGATAACAATAGCAGTATGTCCTGCATCTGTATGATACAAATGTGTGTAAAATGATACCGGGCGCTGTAATCACTCATCTGGTTACGTTATTACATTGACCACAACCCCCCTGACCCAAAAGAAAGGACGTATTATTGGCTTCCCCTAATTTTTTCCCCACGCCATGCCTGTTGCCCTTGTGTTTCTACCTCCCCTGCACAGCTGTTTCTTGTCCCGTGATTACCCCTTTCTGTATTTAGTCTTGTCTTTTCCTGTGTTCCCCTGTCGGTTCATTGTTTGTCTTTCCTGTCTCCCTCCATGTTGGTCACGGTCAGATTTGGTGTTGTTGTTACCTTGTTTTTCCTATGTGTTTCATGTCATGTTTTTTGTTCATCAGATTTTAAAATAAAGCTCGCTTTTTGTTTTTAGCCCTTTTTACCTTGTTGTAGTCTGTATTTGGGTCCTACCTTTTCCACGCATTCTAACAGAATGAACCGACCAACTATGGACCCAGCGGATTTTTATGATTTTGACTTGGATCTGTTCGATTATCATGCCGAGTGGAGTGGAACCTCGTCTAGAAGGGACAGAGAGGCTATCCTCAAAAAGGCACAAATGGAGGTGGCCAACATGCCTTGGTTGAGGAGCTTGTTGCCTGAATAGCCCTGAGTGCCAGTCTCCATTTTCTGACCCCTTTTTAGGATCCCGTTTGGCGTTTGGAGGTCCACGGAGCCTCCAAAAGACCTCTAAGAAACGCAAGGTCAGGAAGCCAGCTCGTACTCCACACAGCCATGGTTCCGTGCTCCAGTGCCGGCCCACATAGTCATGGTACCGTGCTCCAGTACCATCCCACACAGCCATGGTTCCGTATTCCAGTTCCGTGCCCAGCAGCCATGATCCCTGCTCCAGTACCGGTCCACACAGCCATGTTTCCGGCTCCAGAACTGGCCCATACAGCCATGGTTCCGGCTCCAGAACCGGCCCACACAGCCATGGTCCAGGCTTCAGTTCCGGTCCAAACAGCCATGGTTCCGGCTCAAGTACCAGCCCCAGCAGCCATGGTTCCGGCTCCAGTACTGGCCCCATCAGCCATGGTTCCGGCTCCAGTACCGGACCCAGGAGCCATCGTCCCACCTCCAGTACTGGCCCCCTCAATTCTCCTCTCGAGGCTCCTCTCGAGTCACCTCTCAAGTCACCTCTCGAGTTCCCTCTCGAGTTCCCTCTCGAGTCCCCTCTCGCGTCCCCTCTCCAGTCCCCTCTCGAGTCTCTTCTCGAGTCCCCTCTCAAGTCACCTTTCAAGTCATCTCTTGAGTCCCCTCTTAAGTCTCCTCTCGCGTCCCCTCTCAAGTCTCCTCTCGAGTTCCCTCTCAAGTCTCCTCTCGAGTCTCCTCTCGAGTCCCCTCTCAAGTTCCTTCTCAGGTCCCCTTTCAAGTTCCCTCTCGAGTGCCCTCTCAAGTCACCTCTCGAGTTCCCTCTCAAGTCCCTTCTCTCGTCCCTACTCAAGTCCTTACTCTATGTCCTGTACCGTTGGGGGTCCTGCCGACTACTGTTCTGCCGGGGGTCCTGCCAACCCTATGTCCTGTGCCGTTGGGGGTCCAGCCGACACCTGTTTCGTCGGGGGTCCTGCCAACTCCATGTCCTGTCCCGTTGGGGGTCCCGCCGACTACTGTTCTCCCGGGGGTCCTGCCAACCCCATGTCGATTATCATCAATAATGTCGAGTTTCGCAGCCGTGGTCTTCGCCCTCGAGCCAGGCCCCCTGACTTTTCCTGCCACTGCCTTTGTCCTCATGCCCGGCCTCCTGAGTTTCCCTTCCGTGGTCTTCGCCCTCGAGCCCGGCCCCCTGACTTTTCCAGCCGCTGCCTTCGCCCTCATGCCCGGCCCCCTGAGTTCGCCCACTGTGACCTTCACCCCTTTTTGAACTCTGCCTTTCCCCCGGGCCGTCCGCCCGAGAACCCCACCATGAACTCTGCCTTGCCCCATAGTCGTCTGCCCGAGACCCCCTCCATGAACTCTGCCTTGCCCCCGGGTCGTCCGCCCGAGACCACCTTCTGTTCCTCTGCCTTGCCTCTGGGCTGTCGACCCAGACCCGTCCTCCGGAACCCCTCCACCCACCCTGGAGAACAGGGCGGCCGACCTCATGTCGAGGGGCGGCCCCCTGCCAGGCGAATGGACGCTTCACCCGGAGGTGGTGAAGCAGATCTGGGTCCAGTTCGGGAGAGCAGAAGTGGATCTGTTTGCCAGCCGGCGCAACAACCACTGTGCCCTGTGGTTCTCCATGGCCCTGAGCGACAACCCGCCCTTGGGGGTGGACGCGTTTGCACACGAGCCATGGCCAAGGAAGCTGCTATATGCCTTTCCATCGCTGCGTCTCATTCTCCCTCTCCTGGGGAGAGTGAGGCGAGAACATCTGGCAGTCATCCTAGTAGCACCGTATCGCGTCGGGGGTCCGTCGTACTCAGAGATGACACAGATGAAGGTGGGCCAGCCCTGGGCAATCCCCCAGTTCTGGGGGGCGATGTCTCAAGTGGCAGGTGCAATTGGGGCGTTACCCACTATGGGCCGTCCTCTCCAGGCTTGGCTCCTGAGAGGGACAGGCTGAGACATGGTGGATTGTCTGACAGTGTTATTCAGTCTATCCAGGCAGCTAGAGCGGGATCCACCACAGCATGTTACAGGCCAAAGTGGCTAGGATTCCAGCGATGGTGTGAGGAGCGGAAAATAGAGCCCCTATCTTGTGAGTTGGGCTCTATTTGATCCTTCTTACAGTTACTGGTGGACAGAGGGCTTGCTCATTCCACAGTGAAAGTGTATGAAGCAGCCATCTTGTCCTGCCATGAGGGATTTGGCGGCAGGTCAGCCTTTAGTCAACCACTGATGTCGCAGTTTTTGCAGGGGGTCAGGAGGCTGTGCCCAGTAGTGCACGCCTCCACCCCGCAGTGGGACCTCCCCCTGGTGCTCGAGGCTCTGGCGTCAGAACCATTTGAGCCTCTGGAGCTCTCCTCCCTGAAAGCACTGTCGTGGAAGACAGCTTTGCTTCTTGCCTTAACGTCAGCCAAAAGAGTGTCCGAGTTAACCGCTCTGTCGGTGCACCCAAGCTGTTACTGATTCGGGGTGACCGGAGCGGCACAACACTCAGACCGAACCCCTCCTTTGTGTCCGAAAGCCTAAGGAGTTGTTAAGAACTTGGATACACAAGGGAAAAGGACTCAAATGCACGACCCAGGAGCCAGAGATAAAGTACAAGTAATATACTTTATTTGCCAAAAAGAATATTCAAAACAGATAACGGCACTCTTAACGAGTCGAACAAAAATAGGCTTCACAAAGGCACAACAAAAAATCACTCACAACGTGAGGAACAAACTTACAATAAGTTTTAGGAGCATGAATAAGGCAGGTAACCAAAAGAGCAACCGTGATGGGCAGAGTTTATGAGCACACCAACACCACTAACTTGGAATAGTCTGCTAAAAGAATGGACAATTACCAATCTGGTCAACTACATGTCTCCGCTCCTCCGCTCCCTTCACTGGCTCCCGGTAACTGCTAGAATCCACTTCAAGACACTGGTACTTGCATACCATGCTGCGAATGGATCTGGCCCTTCCTACATCCAGGACATGGTTAAACTGTACACCCCAGCGTGTGCACTACGCTCTGCATCAGCCAAACGACTCGCTGCACTCTCGCTGCGAGGGGGACCCAAGTTCCCATCAGCAAAAACACGTGGGTTTGCTATCCTGGCTCCAAAATGGTGGAATGAGCTCCCCATTGACATCAGGACAGCTGAAAGCTTACACACCTTCCGGCGCAGACTGAAAACTCATCTCTTTCGACTCCACTTCAAGCGATAGAATTACTAACAAAGCACTTATATACTAATAAAGGACTGGCTTTTCTAAAGCCAGTTGAGTAGCACTTGAAATGTTTGGCTCTATGATACCTGATGTACTTTATGATTCTGTTTTCTTCAAGGTTTTGTCTTCCTGGTCGAATGTACTTATTGTAAGTCGCTTTGGAGAAAAGCGTCAGCTAAATGCAATGTAATGTTTAAAGCTCGGTTGGATGCTACACAATCAGATGCTGTTGGTACCTGTACATGTGGATAGATATGTAAATTGTAATCCCTGTAATTTTTGCTATAATGTCCTTTTGTTGTTCTGTTGTTTATGTTTTTATGTCTTCATGTGGAACCTGCTGCTGCAGGTCTCCCTTGAAAAATAGATCAATAATCTCAATGGGATTTCACCTGGATAAATAAAGGTTTTGAATTGAATTGAATAACGGTGCACAGCTGATAGAAAAGGACTTGTAGTTTTTAAAGATATTACTGATTTTCTTTGCATTAAAGAATGTAAATACTGAGTTGAGAGAATAGTCAGGGGTTTTGGGTGATGAATTTCAATAGCTTACCATTAAATGACGGATATACCTTTCTGTCTATGATGTTTTACAAATCAGATATTAATGTGTAGAACTACAATATGTGAAATATCATAGCAATATCCTGTAAAATTATGTGAAAACATGAATAAAACTACGCATCTTCAGATGTTATACATACATAAGTGTCCTACACTCATAATACAAAGTTATTATGGCATTGTATGCTGTGTGTTATTTGTAACATCTTCAGAAGCTACCTTTCCAACTCCTCATGCAGTTGACTGTTACAGGTATAAGCTTGAAGAGACTGAAACTGTATTTTTCTTAAAGTTTCTGACAGTTTTTTAACCCGCACCGCCTAGTGGTTAAAGCACTCTATTGCATTTTTTTGTTGAATATGTTATATGTGATGAAAACATTTAAATATTAAGAGTAGCCTACATACAAAATAGGGGGAAAGTAGAAGGTCTCTAATTCTCAGTCGAGAAGTGCCATAGAACATGTTGTGAACATGGTTGTGAAACACAATAGCCAGCATGTGTAGTTCTGGGGGGGTGGGGGGGGGCTGGGTTGGACCCGTTTGAGTCCAGTTTTGGATAGTCTGCCGTGGTTTCATTTTATTTCAAAGAGCTTAGCGTGACCTTGTCGCACTGCCACTCTAACATCCAATCACAGAGCTTGAGGACTAATCACGGGGTTTGTAAAGCAAAGCGGATGTTGTAGTCCCAAATGATAGCTGAGGATTATGGGTAGTGTAGTGTCTTCGGAAACTCTGTAGTGTCTAAACTCCGAAAAAACTATTTGTTTCTCCGAATCGAAGGTTAAAAACACAAAAGCATTGTACTGTGGTGTCACGTGTGAGGACATAATTCACTGTGTGTTTGGTGTGTGTTGCAACCCGGACCCGTTAGCGAGGGCACCGGGTTGGTGGTTCATTCATGCTAGCTTGACATGCAGTAACAGCTAACGTATTACCTGTCTAATGTTTCATGATAATAAAGTGTGGAGTTCCATACTGAACACCTCGCCTCCGACTCCCATTCATCGGCTCGACAGTACACAATTTAAACCAATGAATGTTATGTAATTAACTAAAGGATAAACTGATGTTTTTTAGTGAATGAGTCATGCAGATATCACTGTGTAATCATTTGACAGTGAGGGGAATAAATCCGGTTTTATTATGAAAACTTCGAGACCGGAAACACTGTTTTCACCCCGTGAGGGTTGACGCTGCGGAAAGACGTAGTACACTGTATAGTGTATACACGTTCTCCTGGCGAGACCTCAAATCATTTTCGTAATATCAAACTATAGATCCTACACATCCATTGGACGTAGATTCTAAAAGTACAATATACACTTCTTGCTAGAAATCTAATCAAAAAGCATTTAGTATTTTCCAGAGAGGGTTATTTATGAATAAACGACCCACCGGAGCATTTGCAATCAACGAGAGCATGTTGTTTCTTACACGACCACTAGAAAACGTGACTATGGGTCGTAATAAGCTGCTGAACAGGGAGGCGTGTGGCGTAGTGGAGTAGTGCGTTGGTGTGGGGGCACAGGTTCAAACCCCACTGCAGTCAGCATGTCGTTGTGTCCCTGGGCAAGACACTTCACCCCAAAGTGCTCCTGTGGGGATTGCCCACAGTATTGAGTATGTAAGTCGCTTTGGATAAAAGCGTCTAACAAGTAACATGTAATGTAACAATCAACCTATTTGGTAGTTTTTTGTAGGAGGACAGGCTGTCCATTTGACTGTGGTTAGAATGCTGGCAGGGTGTTTGATGGCAAACTCAAGGCACTCTCTTGTCAATGATTATTGTGCCAGCAACCCAGCAGTCTACAAGTCCATGAATCAGGTATGCAGGGATTCCAAACTTCTGACGACCAGTAAACGTATTTTCCTAAAGAGGACATATTCGGCTCATCTTCAGGTTCATATTAGTATTTAGTGTCTCTACTGGGACATGTCTCCATGCTTTAATGTTCAAAAAGCTCTATTTTTCTCATACTGCCTGTGCTGCAGCACCTCTTTTCACCCTCTGTCTGAAACCACAGCCCTGTCTGCTCTGATTGGTTAGCTGGCCGGCTCCGTTGTGATTGGTCAACCGCTAAGAGAAGTCCCGCCCTTAGCCTATCACCTACAATGTGTTGGAGCGTTATACAATAGAAGCACGAGTGTTACATAGTGATGTCACTATGTTCCATAAGTAAACAAAGGAGTCCAATGGAAGAAGGAAAGGGAACACCCAAAAAGCATAATGGGGCCCCTTTAACACTTAATACTTCTGTGCGATGTTAAGCTTCCCTCTTTTTTTCTCTCAGTGGCGTGGCCTTGCCCCATTAAAAGGGTTCGTGAGTGTGAGTGTGCGCTTCAGGCCTGTGCTCTAATAATTAGTCTTGCCATCTGTGTGTCAGAGGGTGGTAGCCAGACACCCTGTCTCGTCCCGGCCTCCAGCTATGACACGACACAGTGATCTGCACCACTATAAAGGACTGACCCAATGTCATCAAGATACAAACTTATGAAATACACCTTATATTTTCCAAAAAGTTAGTAAGTAGTTAGTACGTAATTTTGTTCACCATATATACATATTCTCGTACTTATTTCGAGCCGTATATATATATATAGAAACAAATGTACTGGACTGGGGTGGAGGCCTACACCACAACAAAATGAATGTGAATTTAACTTCTAGGGCCCAAATACTGAAACTGACTTGTGATCTCTTTCCAGGAACACAAGAACCAATCAATCAACCAAAATACTTTATTAATCCAAGGGGATAATAGGTGACAGTTGTACTATAGGAGAATAAAATACATAAATATGTATATAGACTGAAGTTGGGCAATACAAGTCCTTGTAGTCCTCGGGTGACATGCAACATACGACGGAAATGGCTTGACGGCGAAAGTTACAGTGGTTTGTAGGAGTCGGGAGGAGCTGATAATGTATTCCGATAATTAACCTAACAGAAGTTATTAAGTCTATGTAAGTTTACTGCTTGGCTCAGATCCACCAATGTCAGCAAGATCTCACCTCTATTAACTCCTGAAGAACCAGGTTCAATTCACTGCTGTTTCAATTCAGACGACCCGCTAACTCTGTTTAAGCGATCCCGAAGGATTTTGATATCAGTAATGAGGTGTGGCCCTACCTACGTGTGAGTGAGGCAGGGTGCAATCTTACCTTTGAAGCAGGAGAGGAGAGCGCAGATGTCTTTTAAGTTGTCCCAATCCAAAAGGTGGGATCAGTTTATTTGAAGAAAAATGTTTTTTGGTTGATGAGTACTGCAGATATCACTGTAAAATCATTCGACAGTGGGGGGAATTATATGCGTCCCTTTTTTTTCCTCAATAGAAATGAATAGGGGGAAAGACGTATCAATCTCACAATTTCAGTGGGTTCGCGCAGAGCAACCTCTATAGTTAAAATACTTGTAGTATACTCACGTTCTCCTGGCGAGACCTCACATAATCTTCATTATAACTATACAAATATAGATCCTACACATCCACTTGACGTAGATTTTAAAAGTACAATATACACTTCTCGCTAGAAATGTAATCAAAAAGCATTTTAATGCTACAATTTAGGATTTTCCACAAAAAATAAATCGGGTGTCCGCCATTTTTTTTTCTTCTCACGCTGGTACATTTTACGATCACGTGACGAGAGGGTTATTTGTGAATATACTACGTCTTGCCCTGTGGACCAACAACCCAGTCTGACGCATTTCGTGTTATAGTCACAAAATTAATCTATTGATTCGTGTTCACCAACACGATTTCCCCATTTTTTTTCGTGTCACACAGAACGATTTGAAAAGCAATGTAAATAATTACAAATTAGAAGGAAAAAAAGATTTTAAAAAATACTGATCTCAGTATTCTGACACAGAACGATTTTAGAAGCAATGTATTTCTATTGGTAGTATGTTTCGTGCCTGCACCAAGTAATAACATATTCTGAGCCCCATTTATTTTCCTCACGGACGGCAAAAAAAGTCTGACATTAAACAATTAAAAATAAAAACAATAATCCTGGCTTGATATTGAAATGCGGTGAGAATGGGACCAACGTAGCTATTTTTTTGTGAAACTGGTTTGGACTAGGAGCTAGCATTGTTGTTCATATAATCATAACATTCAAAAGCATTCACTTAACTTGAGGAAATATTGTACATACAACCTAACAGCTTTAATGAGTAGTTACATTTTAGATTTTGTAAAAAAATTAATATGATATAGACAAAGCTCTGGGATCGGTCGACTAACATTACATTTCTTTTGGTGATGCTTTTATCGAAAGTGACTTAGAATAAATGCAACAAACAATTAATATGCCAATTCAGTGCAGATATATTTGCATTAGTATTTGCACATTCTTCTTTTTTCTTTGAAAGTGTAGTGGCCAAAAAGGCCAAAAAGAGACTAGTGTCTGCAGCACTTCTGTCTGTGCTGAACTATAGAGATGTGGTTTATATAATAATAATAATAATAATGCACTTTATTTATATAGCGCTTTTCACAACTCAAAGATACTTTACAGAATGAGGAAGGGTAGACAAACAAGGACAGGCAAACAATTAAGTAAAAATAAAAAGGCAGTCAAGAGGAAGTTTATTGAGAGGGGGGGGGGGGCTTATGGGTAGACAGAGTTGAAAAGATGTGTTTTGAGGCGGGACTGAAAGACTGTGAGGGACTCAGAGTCACGGAGATCTTGGGGGAGGGAGTTCCAGAGCCTAGGAGCTGCCACTGAGAAGGCTCTGTCCCCAAAGCTGCAGAGTGTGGATGTGGGAATGGATAGGAGTCCGGCATATCAATGCATCGTCTCAGTGCCTCCACTCGCTGGATGCCGTCTCCCACGGAGCAATGAGATTCATTACAAACCTTTATGCACCACTGCAACCTATAAGCTCGTGTTGGACGGTCTTCCCTGAAACACTGCCTCAGTGTAGACTCAAAGCGACTCTAAATGACTTTGAAGCAGGCCGCTGTGTCAGTAAATGCTTTTATTCTGCTGCATGTTTCGTCTTAAAAAGCACATCAATGTTTGCATTCTGGTTACTTGTAGTTACTTTTCTGATTGACGTTATGATTGCAGGTAGAACCCACCCGCTCATACACATGACTAAATGTAGCCCCCACCCCCAACCCCCTTAAGGCAGTCATCATCATTGCTGTGTATTAGAGGCAGTCCCAGTTATGACAGCACTCTCACATGTTCATCATGGTCACTACTTACCCAGAGATCATGTGTTGAAGAGCTTCTATTTTCAAACCGCCCACTGGCCTCTTCTGCATCCACCGCTCTGCAGGGTGGAAACACCACAACTCTGCAATAATAAATCATCTGCTGGCTTTATTTGCATCAACAAGCCAAACAATTATTAATAGCTTCACATATTAGTGTCAAAAATATGTGACGGTTTGGGGAGTAGTGGATTACATGTAACAGGACTACGTGATCAGGATACATAAAAGGTACCTGTATTCCCTTACAATAAAAAAAAATATATAGTGTTTTTTATAAAGGATCAGATGTTCTTCTCTGTAAGCTGTACTGCTCTATGGTTTTAATTCAGTAGGTGAACCTATATGTTCATAAAATAGTGTGTGTGAGCTTAACTGTGTGTATTACAGTAAAACGGAGCATACAATCAGCCCAGATTGTATTTCTGCTTTTTTAAACTGCAGTATGTGCTCATGTGTTTCAGTGCTGCTGCCGGAATATGCTGATTGAAAGACAGGTGTTCCTATCAATACAATTATTTCTGATCCTAAATATCTTGGTTTCTTCTTCTCTAAGGTCACATTGTTCTGTTGTCTTACATAATACACTCAAGTAAGAAACATCTTATTGATATTTATTTTCTCTTTTATTTATTTGCGTGTATTTGATAATGAGGTAATGCAAAAGTAAGGTTATTCTGTCTGTGTGTGTGTGTGTGTGTGTGTGTGTGTGTGTGTGTGTGTGTGTGGTGTGTGTGTGTGTGTGTGTGTGTGTGTGTGTGTGTGTGTGAGCAAGCAGGTGGTGCCCATTAGCTGATCAGCTACCCTCGTTAGGTTGATTGGTCCACCTGAGGAGACGGGAGCATTTTAAGCTGCAGCCGTGCAGTTCCTCGGCCGCTCTCTCCGACTCAACTTCTCCTACTCCCAACTCTACGCGCGTTGAGATCTTTTGTCCTGTGTTCGCACTTTAAGTGTAGTATCTTGTCCTTCTCTTCTTGTTGTGAGCTACCTTAAGTTACCGGTCTTTCTAGACACAAGTTATTTTTACTCAGGAGTGCAAAACCCTTTTCTTTGGTTAAATCGTTTTCTCTTGTTTATTGTTAGAGTAGGTAAGAAGCCTGTACGTTTATTTTTCTCATTTGTTAGGTGAGATTTTTGTGTTAAAGGTTAGTTCGTTTTGTGGTGTTGTTACTCCTGTTTGTTGTTTGTAACAGACTTTCAGCATGTTTTGTGATTCTGATTTGGTAATTAAATTACCAAATGTTTTCTCTGCCTTGGCATCCATGTTCTTGGGAGTGGGAAAAGTGGGGAGAGTGCAACTTTGTGCTGCGCCTAGGTTCCCCTAGGCCTGGGCGTAACAAAGGTTACTGATTACATGTTTTAAAACTATCAATCTATTGCAATGGCATACAGTATTAGTACCGTCCCAACCCTGAGTGTCTGGATAACAAATGAGTTGTGTCTCTTTAAACTCCTTCTCCTGTAGTGGCTCAGCAGTCTTCAGATGAAGACGCTCCACAAAGGCAAGAGAGATCATTAGACGGAGGTCCAGATTAGATTACAAAGCATGGGAGGGAGAGGAAGGAAGGACAGGAGGGAGGAGGACAGAAGTGCCAGCGACCCACCCTCACTGCCACCCCACACCCATCATCAATACACACATATTCTGTGTACACTTAACTATAGAGATGTGAATAACACATCAGTGTCTCCCTCAACACAGGGGTCATAGTGTTACACCTTTTTGGACACACATAAATTAAAGGAGATTTATTTAACACGTTTTTTTTGTACACTAGTAGTCAAATAAATATGGTGAGATGTACAACACAAAAACATTGTTGTGTTGGGGTGGCTCTTTAAAAATGCACTTTGTTGAATCCGGCTCAGGACCATGTGCCACGTGTCATCCCCAATCTCACTCTTTCATAGCTGTCACTCAAATAAAGGCACTGGTACAGTTACCTTTATTTGTGTATCCTAATTATGTAATCCTGTTAGATTTAATCTGCTGTTCCCCAAACCTGGTAGTGACTGCAGACTTTTGCCATTCCATCTGAGGGGCCCAGATGGGAAAAGAGTGACTCCACCCATATCGAATAAAAACCTGTTACAATCCAACACCTGGGAACCTGATGATTGGGAGGCGGAGCATGCATTGAGTTTCCATAAAAATCCAGGTAAAGCAGTTTTTCTACAATTGTTTCCAATTGTTTGTCTTTGCACCGCCTTAGAGAGCTTTTACATGACCGGTCAGCATTCCTCTATTCGCACACATTCATACAGAGGCTGCTGTGCATGGTGCACCTGCTCATAAGGAGAGATAACATTTCACACAGCAGCTCCACACCTAAACCAATGCTCCAGTCAGACCAGAGTGGAATAATCAAACAGGTGCACACAGCTGGACACTATTATCATGTAGTAGCAGAGAAAACACACATGTCTTGTCTTGTTTAATTAATTGATTAAAATGTTATTAATTAAAATGTCATTTTAAAATATGCATTAATTAATCAAATTAGCATACCTTTCAAAACCATCCGTCTGTATGGCTCCACGGTCATTAGGTTCCATTCTCATTCATCAGTCAGTAAAAGCAGTTTGTAACACTGCAGTGTTCACACTTGTATGAGACTATGCTCCAATTCAAACACTGAGTAAGTGCATTGAACAAATCAATGACTGGATGTGTCAGAACCTTCTCCAATTAAACAAAGATAAAACTGAGGTAATGGTTTTTGGAGCCAAGGCAGAACGTATAAAAGTTAGCGCTGAGCTTCAGTCTGCAATGTTCAAAACAACAGATAAAGCCAGAAATCTAGGTGTAGTCATGGACTCTGACCTGAGTTTCAACAGTCACATTAAAACAGTTACTAAATCAGCCTACTATGACCTAAAGAACATATCTAGGATTAAAAGACTAATGTCACAGCAGGATTTGGAAAAACGTGTCCACGCTTTTATCTTCAGTAGACTGGACTACTGCAATGGTGTCTTCACAGGTCTCACTAAAAAATCTATTAGGAAGCTGCAGCTGATTCAGAACGCCGCTGCTCGAGTCCTCACTAACACTAAGAAAGTGGATCACATCACTCCTGTTCTGAAGTCTTTACACTGGCTTCCTGTGTGTCAAAGAATAGATTTCAAAATACTGCTGCTGGTTTATAAAGCACTGAATGGTTTAGGCCCAAAATACATTTCTGATCTACTGCTAAATTATGAACCATCGAGATCTCTCAGGTCTTCAGGGACTGGTCAGCTTTCTGTCCCCAGAGTCAGAACTAAACATGGTAAAGCAGCGTTCAGTTATTATGCTCCAAATATCTGGAACAAACTCCCAGAAACCTGCAGGTCCGCTGCAACTCTGACTACTTTTAAATCCAGGCTGAAGACTTTTCTTTTTGTCGCTGCTTTTAATTGAACTATTCATATCTTTGACTGCACTGTAACTTTATCCATGTATTCTTCTTTTAATGTTTATTTTATTAGCTTTTCTTTTTAATGACTGATTTTAAATGCCATTTTCTTAATGTCTTTCATTTTTTGTAAAGCACTTTGAATTGCCTTGTGTTGAAAAGTGCTATATAAATAAACTTGCCTTGTCTAGATCCGCCCCTGGTTGTGAGCATGCGCAGTCTGTCCTGGAGTGGTGAAGGAGAGAGTGTGGTGTGACTCAACAAGAATAAACGGAGGCGCTATCTGGGACGCTCCAAAAAGTACTAAGTTCCTGAGTTTTTGTTACACAGAAGTATCTTTGAAGCCTTGACACCTCGGACGTTACATTGGTAGCAACGGTATCGGAGTGTGTTTTATCTGCTATTGGATTATTATTTTCTGTGGACAATTACTGGACTTTCTGGTCGGCTCTGTTAGCAACCCTGTCTCCTAAAAGTTACGTTCCCACAGAACTAAACTGCATTCTCAATTACGTTTAGCTAGAAACGTATTTTCTCCCACGTTACGTTCGTTATGAACGTATCTTAAATACGTTTATTTTCTACATATCTTTGCCATTTATTGTCTTGCTTATAATAATGATAATAGTCATTTATAAATATCATTTTTGAGCACACAATTTGAAATCAGTAGGCGAGGCTGTAATTTCGCCAGCTGTTACTCTCATGAGCAAGGCAGAAAATAATAATTTTAACATGCCAAAAAGCTGCTGTGTCGTTTATTGCACCTCAAACATTAAAACAAATCCAGAGTTACGTGTTTCTGTACTTCCTCTAAGAAGAAAGGACAGTAACAGAAGATCTGTGGCTTCAGGCTTGATCGCCGTTCAAATGACAGCGTTGGTTTCCCTAAAAGTGGGCGGGGCTGTAAAGTGATGTAGATTTTACTCATCTATTATTCAAAACCATTCTATTTAGTAGCAGTGATAAAACCGCTTCTTAAAAAGCACAACCTCGATCCAGAGGTTTTAGCCAACTATAGACCTATTTCTAATCTTCCGTTCCTCTCAAAAATTCTTGAGAAAGCAGTCGCAAAACAGCTGTGTGATTACTTAAAAAACAATGATTTATTTGAAGATTTTCAGTCTGGCTTTAGAACACATCATAGCACAGAGACAGCTCTGGTCAAAGTCACAAATGACATTCTAATAGCCTCTGACAAAGGACTTGTCTCTATTCTTGTTTTGCTCGATCTCAGTGCTGCATTTGATACTATCGATCATGATATCTTATTGCAAAGACTAGAGCACTTAGTTGGCATACAGGGAACTGCCTTAGGCTGGTTTAGGTCCTATTTATCTGAACGCTCTCAGTTTGTACGTGTCAATGATGAATCTTCCACGCAAACCAAAGTTAGCCACGGAGTGCCACAGGGCTCAGTGCTCGGACCTATTTTGTTCACATTATATATGCTTCCGTTAGGCAATATTATAAGGAATCATTCTGTAAATTTTCATTGTTATGCGGATGATACTCAACTATATTTATCAATCAAGCCTGATGAAATTAATCATCTAAATAAAATTCAAGACTGCCTCAAGGACTTAAAAACGTGGATGACCTTAAACTTTTTGATGTTAAACACGACCAAAACTGAAGTTATTGTACTTGGCCCGAAGAATCTACGAAACAAATTATCTAAAGATATACTAACTATGGATGGCATTAATTTGGCCTCCAGTGAGACTGTAATGAATCTTGGTGTTATATTTGATCAGGATTTATCCTTTAAACGCCCACATAAAATCAATTTCAAGGACCGCCTACTTCCATCTACGTAACATTGCAAAAATCAGGCATATCTTGCCTCAAAACGATGCAGAGAAACTAGTCCATGCATTTGTTACTTCAAGGCTGGATTATTGTAACTCTTTATTATCAGGGTGTACCAAGAAGTCAGTCAAGTCGCTTCAGCTAATTCAAAATGCTGCAGCTCGTGTCCTAACCAGAGTTAGGAAAAGGGACCACATTACTCCTGTTCTGGCTGCCTTACACTGGCTCCCTATAGAACACAGGATAGAATTTAAAATTCTTCTTCTCGCCTACAAAGCCCTTAATGGGCAGGCGCCATCTTACCTTAAAGAACTCATTATACCCTATTGTCCTACTAGGGCATTGCGTTCCAAGAATGCAGGGTTGTTGGTTGTTCCTAGAGTCTCTAAAAGTACAATGGGAGCCAGAGCCTTTTCTTATCAAGCTCCACATTTGTGGAATCAGCTTCCAGTTTGTGTTCGGGCGGCAGACAACCCTATCCGTTTTTAAGAGTGCGCTTAAGACCTTCCTTTTTGATAAAGCTTATAGTTAGGGCTGATTAGATTCAGCCCCTAGTTTTTGCTGATATAGGCTTAGTTTGTCGGGGGACATCTTACTTCTTCCTTCTCTCTGTCTATACCTGTGTACTCCCATGTTCCGATTAACCCAGCTTCCCCAAATTTCTTTCTTTTTGGTGTCTATATACGCTGGGATCCGGAGTCATGGATGATCCTGCGGTCCTGTGTCCGGCATCACGAGCCCTGGATCTTGAGTCGTGGCTGTGGTCCTGGATCATAGGTCCTGGATGGATATCCTCGTGGATCCATCTTCCTATTACACACACATGCATTTCCAAACATTTGGACTACCTATGTTGCAAATGTATTATCTTTTCAATTTACACACGGCATCTATTGCACGACTGTCCGTCCTGGGAGAGGGATCCCTCCTCTGTTGCTCTCCCTGAGGTTTCTCCCATTTTTCCCTTTAAACTGTGGGTTTTCTTCGGAAGTTTTTCCTTGTACGATGTGAGGGTCTAAGGACAGAGGGTGTCTTATTGTCATACTGATATTTTGTACAAACTGTGAAGTCCACTGAGACAAATGTAACATTTGTGATATTGGGCTATATAAATAAACATTGATTGATTGATTGATTGATATTTATTCTAACGTAAATTACATGCCAGTGTTTTATGTTTTTATTTTAAATCGTATTTAAATCTTTTTTTCCTTATTTACTCAACAATAACACACAATTATCTTTGTTTTTATTTATTCGTTTAATTCTGTAATCTTGGGCTTTTTAGCCGTAAATAAAGTCACCGGAAACAGACGTAGGCCTATAAGAGACATTTTGAGGATACACACAAACCCACTGAACAGATTACACAAGATCCTCAGCTTTAAGCTCGTTGATTGGATGTTTAGCCACAATGCATGTTGGGATATGATGTTAATGTGATATGATATCCGAAAAAAAAAAAAAATAATACTTTATTCCGAGTCTTCTTGCTTTTCTCTTTGAAAGTCATCACATAACGGCATTGTAATACACAGTTCGGCTGCATTAAATATTACACATCTGCTGGAGTTCTTTATTTATAGAGCCCTGATGAGAAGACTTCTAGACAAACATGAGGAACTGCCATCATAAACTGAATACGTGACGTGGACCATAAATATATCAATAGTTAAACAACACCTTGCATTTCCTTTCACAAAATATGTCTCCTTGCAGTATCAACACTAATTCGGCTGACTTTTATATTTGATCCAATTGGTAGATAGGTTACATTTACACCATAACGGTGCACAGCTGATAGAAAAGGACTTGTAGTTTTGAAAGATATTACTGATTTTCTTTGAATATAAGAATGTAAATACTGAGTTGAGAGAATAGTCTGGGGATTTGGGGTGATGGGAGACACATCTATGGAATCACAATTTCAATAGCTTACCATTAAATGACGGATATGGCTTTCTGTCTGTGATGTTTTACAAATCAGATATTAATGTGTAGAAGTAAAGCACGATAAATAGTATCGCAATATCCTGTAAAATGATGTAAAAACATGAATAAAACTACACATCTTCAGATGTTATACATACATAAGTGTCCTACACTAATAATACAAAGTTATTATTAGTATGCTGTGTGTACCTTTTGTGCACCGCCTAGTGGTTAAAGCACGTTATTGAATTATTTTTGTCGAAAAAAATATTAAGAGTACATACTTTCATAGGGGGAAAGTAGAAGGTCTGTGATAGAAATATAGAATATAAAAAATCAAGAAGATACTATAAGTGATCTCTACAATAAAACAGTTTAGTGCAGGATGTACAAAGATATTAATAGGAGGATGTGCAAAACAGAACAACTAATTAACCTTTATTTAAACATTAAATAATACTTTAGGTTAAGGTCTTCTTTCAAATAAGAAAAAAGATTTGGGGGTATCTATCTACAGATAAATATTAAGCCTGACAAAGTACTTAACGTCTAATATATTGCTTTCCTGCAATGTTAACTATGTTGAAGCACTTATTTTTAACTGATATTATACACATTAATTATACTCTTATGTATGTAGATAGTATAAGAAATATACATTTTCTTTCAATTCTGCGCATATAAGTATGCGCAGAATTTTACAGTTAATGGTGGAGGTACACACATATTGATAGATGTCTGGTAATTAACTATTAGTAGAGAATAACGAGTAATTAATATACTTTATAGAGATCTGCAGATAAATGTTTAGTCTTCTCAAACACCTACTATCAAATATCTCTCCTGATTGTTGGCACTTGACAATCACCTTCCCTGAATTTAACTAAAGTCTGCTTTAAGGGTTGTTTATATTTCACATCATTAATCAGAATCTGCAGAGTTAGAGGAAATGTAGTGGAGTAAAAATACCAGGTTAACCTCTGAATTGTAGTGGAGTAGAATATATATTAATGCTGCCCATTATGGATACAAGCGATTTTCACCCATTTAGTAATTACATGTTTTAAATTTGTACACACCAATGTGTTTCCTATCCCCTAAACCTCCAGGGCTGAACACAGTTTAATACTGTCAACTTCTAATTTTTGGAAAAACGAAAACGTCTTTTAAAACTACAATTCCCAGTAGAGACGTGCCATAGAGAACATGTTGCGAAACACAATAGCCAGCATGTGTAGTTCTGGGGGGGGGCGTTCGAGTCCAGTTTTGAATAGTCTGCCGTGGTTTCGTTCCATTTCAAAGAGCTTGACGCTCGGCATAACCTTGGCGCAATGCCACTCCAACATCCAATCACAAAGCTGGAAGATTAATCACGGGGTTTGTCAACGGGACTGTAGTCCCAAACGATAGCTGGGGATTATGGGTAGTGTCGTGTCTTCGGCCATCCTAAACTGAAATGTTTTTCGGATATCATATCGCATTAACAACACCACATCTGGCGTCACAGAGATCTTCTGTTACTGTCCTTTCTTCTTAGAGGAAGTACAGAAACACGTAACTGGATTTGTTTTAATGTTTGAGGTGCAATAAACGACACAGCAGCTTTTGGCATGTTAAAACTATTATTTTCTGCCTCGCTCATGAGAGTAACAGCTGGCGAAATTACAGCCTCGCCGACTGATTTCAAATGTGTGCTCTAAAATGATATTTATAAATGACTATTATCATTATTATAAGCAAGACAATAAATGGCAAAGATATGTAGAAAATAAACGTATTTAAGATACGTTCATGAGAAATGTAACGTGGGAGAAAATATGTTTCTAGAAGATATGTAGAAAATAAACGTATTTGAGATACGTTCATAAGAAACGTAATGTGGGAGAAAATACGTTTCTTGCTAAACGTAATTGAGAATACAGTTTAGTTCTGTGGGAGCGTAATTTTTAGGAGACAGGGTTGCTGCTGGCTAGCTGTGCTAACGGTGCTAGCGTTGAAGCGTCATGAGTAGTATTTACCATGCCGCTTTCGTCACATTAGTATGCATAAAAAGTGACAGGTGACACGCCCCCAATTATGCAAATGAGCTAAGTCCCGCCTCCCCTCGCCTCCCATTGGTCGAGAGCCTTTTATCAGAGCTATGTCCCTTTGGTGTGGTATGTTATAAGCCTATGATGTTAATCTAAGTATCTCTATGAGTGAGACAGCCTAGCCCCCCGCCCCCCTCCCAGCCCAGCCTCTCCCCCTTTCTCCACCCCCTTCCTCTGGCTAGGAGATTGTGGGAGGTGGAATTAGATGAAAATAGAAATATGCTCAAAACTAAATAAAAGACATGTCCTTTTGATGTGGGGGTTTGAGATAACCCTGAGATGTTAATCTACATGTTGGTTAAGACACCCCTCTGTGAGGTGAGAAGCGAGGGGGTGAAGTTAATTTGTTAAGACGTTCAAACTAAATAAAACAGCCATTATTTTTCACTCACTAAGACACCTAAAAACGTTATTGTCCTCTCTAGATTTGATCCAGGGTTTTGTAGTAGTATTTACCATGGTATATAACTTAGACTAAGTTAACTATCTAAAAACTCAGAGTCCTTTACCTCACCTGAGCTTATCCAGAGCTTGACTGACACACAGAGACCAATCAAGGGCTTTGATTTATGATCTGTATGACAGTGGCCATGTCGGCAGGCCACATCATGTAGACAGCCAGTCACCCTGTGTGAGGCAGGCCCACATGTGCGCAGCATTGCGTTCAAAATAAATTAAAAAAACTAAATGGGTCGCGAAATATACTTGGGCGGCCGTTAATATACTGGGCGGCCCACCCAAGTAAAGTCTATGTGTGGGAAATCCTGGAATATCAGATACAATTAGCATCTAACCAGAAGTGCGAATGAAGCAGTGAACTGCAGTATATTTGATATACATCCAATATATAAAAGGTTATGTTAATATTGATCAGCTGGTCAGAAACTTGACTCCATAGGAAATATAAAAAGATATATGTTGAGCGTGATCATAACTTCCCAATAGCACAAAGTTGCAGATCCGCTGTTGCAGGTTTAGCCATTCAGTCAGCCAGGTGTAAAATATGCATTTATTATCACCTTTTCTATTTGGCCAACTATCCATCCATCCATCCATCTTCTTCCGCTTATCCGTGGTCGGGTCGCGGGGGTAGCAGTTCCAGCAGAGAGCCCCAAACTTCCTTTTCCCTGGCGACATCAACCAGCTCTGACTGGGGGATCCCAAGGCGCTCCCAGGCCAGCGAAGAGATATAATCCCTCCACCTGGTCCTAGGTCTTCCCCTCGGTCTCTTCCCAGCTGGACGTGCCTGGAACACCTCCCTAAGGAGGCGCCCAGGTGGCATCCTAACTAGGTGCCCGAACCACCTCAACTGGCTCCTTTCGACGCGAAGGAGGAGCGGCTCAACTCCGAGTCCCTCCCGGATGACCGAACTTCTCACCTTATCCCTAAGGGAGACACCAGCCACCCTGCGGAGAAAACCCATCTCGGCCGCTTGTATCCGCGATCTCGTTCTTTCGGTCATGACCCATCCTTCATGACCATAGGTGAGGGTAGGAACGAAAATGGCCCGGTAGACAGAGAGCTTTGCCTTCTGGCTCAGCTCCCTTTTCGTCACAACGGTGCGGTAAAGCGACTGCAGTACCGCTCCCGCTGCTCCGATTCTCCGGCCCATCTCACGCTCCATTGTTCCCTCACTCGAGAACAAAACCCCGAGATACTTGAACTCCCTCACTTGGGGTAAGGACTCATTCCCTACTTGGAGTGGACAATCCATCGGTTTCCTGCTGAGAACCATGGCCTCAGATTTGGAGGTGCTGATCCTCATCCCAGCCGCTTCACACTCGGTTGCGAACCGATCCAGTGAGTGCTGAAGGTCGCAGACCGATGAAGCCATCAGAACCACATCATCTGCAAAAAGCAGTGGTGCAATCCTTAGCCCACTAGTGATAATTAAATGATACCCTATTTATTTAACTATGTTTTTCTCTGCTAACAATGCTTTACTTAAAACTGTAAATATATGGGATGATAAGGTCGTTCCTATATCTAAACACCTTGGTGATAATCATACAAATCCTTCAACAAAACAGGTCTTTCTGCCGAAGCGTTTACAAATGAATGAGAGTATATAATCCGCCAGCAGTGACATTTTGTGGGTATCTTTATCCTTACTCACAGTTTCTGCCATCAGCTCAAAACTGAGAGCAAATAATAATGGACTAAGACCGTAAAGAAACCAGAAGAGATTCACAATTAAGAAGCTGGAAGGACTTCAACAATCAACTTCGACTGATTCATTATCAAAATAGTTGATGAATAATGAAATAATTGACAACCAGTCGATTCATCTCGCAGCCCTAAGACCGTAGCTCGGCTGCTGCCCTTACACGACCCAAAGATCTCTGAGCTGCTGCGTCTCATCTTGTAGAACAGAGGACTCTTTTTTAAGTAAATACATTATAGGGTTAAAATAAGATATATATGTGGTGGAATTAGTTTAAAACAGCCACCTTACACTTTTTAGTTGTCCTCTCTAAATTAGATGTAAGGGTTTTTAAATGATTAGTGTTAATTAAGGGCTATTGTTATTTTGGTTTATATGGGGATAGGAGTTCAACTTTTAAAAATTGTACAGGATCATTCTAAGAAGAGTGAGAGGGCTAATGAGCCAGCACCATACCTGATTATCAGCAGGAGAGGACTCTTTTTAAGTAAATACATTATAGGGTTAAAATAAGATATATATGTGGTGGAATTAGTTTAAAACAGCCACCTTACACTTTTTAGTTGTCCTCTCTAAATTAGATGTAAGGGTTTTTAAATGATTAGTGTTAATTAAGGGCTATTGTTATTTTGGTTTATATGGGGATAGGAGTTCAACTTTTAAAAATTGCACAGGATCATTCTAAGAAGAGTGAGGGGGCTAATGAGCCAGCACCATACATCCTCTATGCATTTTGTTGACCTGTGTCTGATCTTGAAAAACTCTGGTAAGTACTTTCTTTATTTTATTTTATAATATCATGTAATTATTAAATGTTGTTTTTTTGGTAGGGGTTAAACTAGTATATTATGTGGATAGTATATTATTAGATACTTAAAAATGTTATGTTTTTTCTGTTTACAGTAGAGATCCTGTGTGCTGAAATCTACTCAAACAGAGTACTTCATGGTAGCGGTCAGCTTTTAAACACAAAAGTGTATCTTTCAGTAACTTTCTCAGAGAATGTAAGCATAAATCTGTCAATTGTTCAAAACAGCCTTGTTTCACTGGAATAACCTCAAAATCACAAAATACCATTAAGTGTCAGAAGGGCAGGTACCATATAATTGTCTTCAAAAGCTTTGTCTATGTCGTCACACATTTTGGCGTATCCTTCGATGTAATGACAACCGATACTAGAATAGAGATCCTCCAACAGTCTTTTAATACGTGTTCTGGCACTGTCGCCAATTAGGGCAATTCCACAGTAGGCTGTCTCACTCATAGAGATACTTAGATTAACATCATAGGCTTATAACATACCACACCAAAGGGCAAAACATCCAAGGCTAATTAGATAGCCCTGAGGGGACCAGACAGCATAACTTCAAAGAGACTACCTTAATCGAACACATCAAAGAATTAGACAACAAAACATGTCTCACTCATAAAGATACCTAGATTAACATCATAGGCTTATAACATACCACATCAAAGGGCAAAACATCCAAGGCTATTTAGATTAGATAACCCCTGAGGGACCAGACAGCATAACTTCAAAGAGACTACCTTAATCGAACACATCAAAGAATTAGACAACAAAAGCACTCCACAGGGGGGCTTTTCACACCTACCCATTATAACACATCACCCCTCACATCAAAGGGTCTCAAACAATGGGAGGCGGGACATAGCTCTGATAAAAGGCTCTCGACCAATGGGAGGCGAGGGGAGGCGGGACTTAGCTCATTTGCATAATCGGGGGCGTGTCACCTGTCACTTTTTATGCATACTAATGTGACGAAAGCGGCATGGTAAATACTACTGTCATGTTCGGACGAATGAAGAGTGACGGCGATATGAAAGACGATTATAACGGATGTACTGCTTCTTGGAATGGTTCTGTGAGTAATGATATTAAAGTGGAGCTGCCGCCGATGTTTAGGGGTGACGGCCAGAGGCAGTTCGCTACGTGGATAAGACAGTTTGAAGCCGCTGTTCATGCTCAGACGAGGGGTGCTAAGGGCACGAGCTACGCAGCTACCTTGCTGAACATTCTACCTACCAGACTGGACGGTGCAGCTTTCCTGCTGTGGGACAGCTTGCCGGCAGATGTGCAGTGTGATTACGAACGTGTGAAGGAGAAGCTGGCGGAGGCTTTTGGCCAGAGACAGTTCCTGCTTTATTTCCAGACTTGTGTATCTGCACGGCCACGCCAGGCGAACGAGTGTTTGGAGGTGTATGCGGCGGACATTTCCAGACTCGTGGCTGAGGCTTTTCCCGATTATGACCGCGCTGCAGTAAATGGTGAGAAATTCAGACGTTTTTTGGCTGGCCTTGATCCTGCACTTCAAGCAAAATGCCATGAACAGTGGGCGACTTATATGGAGTAGGCGTTGATAATTGCTGGGCGTTTTGAGCGGGCCAGGCAGGCAATGAGGTTGAACAAGCCTGGTTTGCCCTACTGTCCTCCGCATCCTGTTGTTGTTGCAGCGCTAAATTCACCATCGGCTGGTGTTTTCGACTGTAATGCTAATACCACGGATAAGCTCATAAATGTGGTTGAACGCCTCACCTTGAAGGTGAACAACTTACAGACTGAGGTGAAAGACTTGAGAGCACATAGCCGTGGAGCTGAGAATGGCAGAGGGACAGGGGTGCGGGAAGGGGGGTGCTGAGGGCGCTGCAGCACCCCCTAGCGGCAGGGAGGGGGAGCGGAGCACCCCTGCCTGCAAATATATTTTATTTGTATCATATATATTTATTTCATTTCATTGTGCCTGAGATTTTATTTTATATTATATATTATTATTCAAATGATAATTTAAAACGATGTAATACATTATTTTGCTTCAGGGAAGAAAAATAAAAAAGATGTGGAAAAAAAGTTTGTTGATAGTTTTTAGTCGGCTACTTTTAACGTGACACACAACAACACAAGTAACTGACATGGCGCAAAAACGAATATCAGAATTTTTTCTCTCTAACAACACTAAATCTGCTAAAAAGATTGAATTAGAAGATGCAGGGGCAGCAGGACATTTGTCTACAACCACCAACAACGAGCACCAGCCTCCTAGCAGCAGCAGCACCCATGAAACTGGAGCTAGCAGTTCAGCTGTGGCTAACACTAGCCATGGCCACACACCAGGTGGTGCAGTGGACAAGCTAGACCCGACACCTAACGTTTTGGGGTTTGATGAGCCGTGTCTACCAGACATAAGTTTTCCTGCAAGGAAAATTGGGACAGAGACCTTCGAGCGGTCATTTCAGAAAAGCTGGTTTACCCGGTGGAAATGGGTGCATTATGTCACGGAGAAAGACACCGTTCTTTGCTTCACCTGCTGCAAAGCCATAGAGAAGGGCTTAAGACATAATGACAGAAAGACAAGTTAATTTACAGTAGGAGGCTTTTGTAACTGGCGTAAAGCAACCACAAAGTTTAGCCAGGAGCCACGAGTTGTCTGACAATCACTCAGAATCAGAGAGAATGCTTGCTTCGCTGCTCAACACTCCCATTAATGCTCTACTGTCGGAAATTGTTGAGAAAGAGCAAAGAACGGCCAGAACAGTCCTAGAGCTAATATTCAGATCAGTTAGATTCATCGGCAGTTTAGGACTATCATTAAGAGGCCATAACAATCGAGATGGGGTGCTATGGAAACTGATGATGGAGCGGACATTTACATTGCCAAAATGCCGGGAATGGCTGCAGTGAAGAGATAACTGGATGTCCGACACGGTACAAAATGAAATACTGGAGATATTCGCCCATGCTGTTCGTAGAGAAATCGTGTCCGAAGCGAGAGACAGGCCCGGACTGGTCATCGGGAGGACCGGGAGGTTTCCCGATGGCCTGGCCTGTTAAGTGGCCTGCTGGCCTGAGGATTTTTTTTTACACGTATTGTGAACGCAACGCTGCGCAAATGTGGGTCTGACTCTGCCTCACAGAGGGTGACTGGCTGTCTACATGATGTGGTCTGCCGACATGGCCACTTTCATACAGATCATACGCTAATGCCCTCGAGTGTGTCATTCAAGCTCGAGAGGGTGTGTGTGGCGCGAGAGAGAGAAAGCGCGTGCACCGGTTACTTGTATTGTTGTTGTTAGCATCTGGTGCTAGCTAGCTGCGCTAACGAATATAAGGAGCTGTTTCAACAACAAGGTGGGGGGAGAGTCCTCTGCTGTCAGACTGAGAGATAACTACAGCTCAGGTGAGGTAAAGGACTCTTGAGTGTTTAGATAGTTAACTTAGTCTAAGTTCTCAGTGGGTCTCAAACGGTTTGGTCACCATTTATGTAAACACATATTTCCATTTGAGGGGGGAGCGATTAGTAAAATATGCATGAATAATACAAATAAAATGTTAACTAGGTGAAAAAAGGTAAGATAAACTTTTAAAACTTGTTGAGAGCTAAATCTAGTATTTGCTGCTGCCTCAAAGAGGAGCAGGGGGAGAGGAGGGAGACAGGAGAGCCTGATTCAGGAGCACAGACACACTCACAACTATAAATGAACCAAAAACAAATAAATATATAAGTTTCAATGTTTTTTCATATTGGATATGGTATGTTATTGTCGAACCTCAGATTGAGGAGGAACAATGCGGATTCCGTCCTGGTCGTGGAACGACGGATCAGCTTTTTACTCTCGCAAGGATCCTGGAGGGGGCCTGGGAGTACGCTTATCCGGTCTACATGTGTTTTGTGGACTTGGAGAAGGCGTATGACCGGGTTCCCAGGGAGTTACTGTGGGAGGTGCTGCGGGAGTATGGGGTGAGGGGGTCTCTACTCAGGGCCATCCAATCTCTGTACTCCCAAAGCGAGAGCTGTGTCCGGGTCCTCAGCAGTAAGTCGGACCCATTTCCGGTGATGGTTGGCCTTCGCCAGGGCTGCGCTTTGTCACCAATCCTGTTTGTAATATACATGGATCGGATTTCGAGGCGTAGTCATGGGGGAGGGGGTCTGCAGTTCGGTGGACTAAGGATTGCACCACTGCTTTTTGCAGATGATGTGGTTCTGATGGCTTCATCGGTCTGCGACCTTCAGCACTCACTGGATCGGTTCGCAACCGAGTGTGAAGCGGCTGGGATGAGGATCAGCACCTCCAAATCTGAGGCCATGGTTCTCAGCAGGAAACCGATGGACTGTCCACTCCAAGTAGGGAATGAGTCCTTACCCCAAGTGAAGGAGTTCAAGTATCTCGGGGTCTTGTTCTCGAGTGAGAGAACAATGGAGCGTGAGATGGGCCGGAGAATCGGAGCAGCGGGAGCGGTACTGCAGTCGCTTTACCGCACCGTTGTGACGAAAAGGGAGCTGAGCCAGAAGGCAAAGCTCTCTGTCTACCGGGCCATTTTTGTTCCTACCCTCACCTATGGTCATGAAGGATGGGTCATGACCGAAAGAACGAGATCGCGGATACAAGCGGCCGAGATGGGTTTTCTCCGCAGGGTGGCTGGTGTCTCCCTTAGGGATAAGGTGAGAAGTTTGGTCATCCGGGAGGGAGTCGGAGTTGAGCCGCTCCTCCTTCGCGTCGAAAGGAGCCAGTTGAGGTGGTTCGGGCACCTAGTTAGGATGCCACCTGGGCGCCTCCCTAGGGAGGTGTTCCAGGCACGTCCACCTGGGAAGAGACCAAGGGGTAGACCTAGGACCAGGTGGAGGGATTATATCTCTTCGCTGGCCTGGGAGCGCCTTGGGATCCCCCAGTCAGAGCTGGTTGATGTTGCCAGGGAAAAGGAAGTTTGGGGCTCTCTGCTGGAACTGCTACCCCCGCGACCCGACCACGGATAAGCGGAAGAAGATGGATGGATGGATGTTATTGGTTATGGCCATGTTCTTATTTAAATGTATACAGTTCTGTTTCATATGGGTGTAGTCTCTTTATTTCCCCCTCAAAATGCACCAGTTTGATTCATTTAAGTCCAACATTAAAAAAAAAAATCTTACCGGGGGAGCATGCCCTCGGACCCCCCTATAGGGTTTGAGGTCCACCCCCACTTAAAATATGTTCACATGAATAGGTTCCTAAATAGATTTGCACATTTTTTTAATTAATAACCCATGTAGATTTCAACTAGGGCTATCACTATGGGCAGCAACGCTGTAAATATTGACAAATAAATCCAGCAAAATGGCACAAAAAACTGGTAGTGGCCTGGCTGGGTGTATAATTCCCGGCCTGACTTATTGTCCCAGTCCGGCCCTGGCGAGAGAGCATCCTTTCTATGGTCTTACTGCAGATGCGACCACTGATATAAGTACAGAGCAATTTTCCATTACTTTGCAATACGTGGATTCAAAACTTGAGGCAGTGAATGCTTTCCTTGGATTTTACAGTGCACCTGATTCAACTGGAGAAACACTTTTTTCTTGCATAAAGGATGTTTTTCTGCGCTTGAATTTGCCACTGGAGCGTCTCAGGGGATTTTGCTTCGATAGTGCTGCGAAAATGTCGGGCCGCATCTCGAGTGTGCAAGCCAAACTGAAAGAGCAGTGTCCATCTGCACTATACGTGCACTGTAGTAACCATGCACTTGATCTGGTATTACAAGAAGTGGCGAGGGTAGTTCGTGTTGTTGCAGACACATTAAACTTTGTACGGAGTGTCTCAGTGGTGGTCGGGGAGTTATCAAAGCACAAGATGCTGTTCCAGTCCATGTTTGGTGATGATGAGGCGGTTTGCAACTTGCTGTCATTATGCCCGACTTGGTGGGCCGTACGCACAAGGGCAATTTCACGGGTTGTCTCCTCATATACAGCCCTTTTGCAGACACTGAAGATGCTTGAACAAGACAAGACAGTCAGGGGAGATACTCGGGCAAAAGTATCTGGTCTATACAGAACAAGCCACAAAAACCAAAACATACTTTGGCCTTTTGTGCTGTGAGGCTCTTTTTGGACCATGCCAGACCGTAGCCAGAGCTCTCCAAAGTGAGAAGGCAAGTGTGAAGGGGGCACTGGAGTGTGTGAGTGCGCTACGACAGTGCATGCATGGACTGAGAGAAGATGGATTTATCCAGGAGATGACTGCCAAAGTGGCTGCTTGTGCAGAAAAAAACAACCTGAAAATGCCCCTTCCTCCACGAATCAACAGAACCCCTGCCCGATTAAGAGATACGAAGGAGACAGAGGCCATCGTGACTGATGTAGGAGAACAGCAGTGGCGGCGTGAGTTCTATGAGGCCTTGGATCTTGTGACAACCGAGCCGGATCGCCGATTCGACCAAGAAGGCCTAGAAGTCGCTGTCCTGAGAGAGCAAAATGTCATCAATGCCGCAAACGGAGAATACTCAGGCACGAGAGAGATCACTGCTGCACAGGTGCCCGATCAGTTTGATAAATCTCGTCTACATATGCAGCTCACATTGCTGGGTAACCTCTCCAAGACAAAAGGACTCAAGACAGCTCAAGACGTTGCAGGATTCATCGGAGCACTGCATCCTCAAACTAGGGAACTCCTGACAGAAGTGGAAAAGTTGGTCGAACTTTGTCTATGTCTACCTATCTCTGCTGCTACCTCTGAGCGTTCCTTCTCCACCCTTCGCCGCCTCAAAACCTGGCTTCGGAGCAACATGACACAGAGACGACTGACACACCTGGCCGTAATGCACGTGCACAGTGACATTCTTGATCGGATGGACATCCAGCCACTGATGAAAAGATTCATCGACAACACCCCTGAACGGAAGTCCACATTTGGGATGTTCAAATAGGTAAAACATGCATTATTAATCATTTTTGGTTATTTGCTGCCGCCGTGCATAATCTGTATACTGGTTAATATCATGTTTGTGGTATTTGAATTATTATGTTATGGTTATTGCTGCAATAAATTCCACATTGTTGGTCAAATAATATTTTACATGTGTAATGTGTGTGTGCTCGTGCTCTTGTGCGTGCTCTATATTGCATATATATATATATGCAATATAGAGCACATAACATAATATATATATATATATATATATATATCTGAAGGGGTTGCCGGGAGAGATGAGTCGTCGCTTCCAATTGGAAAGAGGGCGAGGCCCGCGTCAGAGGTCCACTCATCAGACAAGCTCCCTAGCTTCGTTTGATGATTGATCAGTAAGTTAGCTAGCGAAATTGAGAAAGACATGATGAAGAACAGTACAAAAAAGAAAGGGTGGTGGGGCTGAAAAAGCCAGAATGAAAAAACGAAAATTGCTATAGGAAGATGCTGGAACATTTTCGAAAATCACAGAGCTGTTTAGTAGAAGGGCTCCCGCTCCCAGTCGCAGTAATAAGGAGGAGAATGAAAAGGAAGATGATGAACCACAGACCCGGCATATAATGACAGCAGGTGTGTTCATTTATGTTACTGTTAGCAATGGCACTAGTTGAATGAGAAAACCGTCAAAAGTTTAGCGATGTTACCACGAGTATAATATGCCCACGGCTGTGATTGACAACCTGGACAGCCAGTCAGAAGCTAGAATGCCAACCTAGAGAGCCAATCAGAACCTAGAACGTGCTGCAGGGCTGGCCAGACTATTATATTGCATTAGGATAGAGTCATATGCTCATGATATTCCAAGTTAAATTATATAATATTATAATTTTAAGTAATTATATGAAATAATATTAATATTCAATAATATTAATATTGAATAATAAGGACACAGAGATGTGTGGCCAATTCACTATTGCATTCATTTTAGTGATTGACATTACTGTGCATGATATTGTATTCCTTGAAGTTGGTTATTTAATACTAGACAAGTGCTCTTATAATGACTATTAGAATCATTTGTTGGTTAGACCACATGGCACTGATTGAATGTCTGAGCTGCATGTGCATTGGCACTTCTTTTTGTTTACAGCCAGGCACAGGCAACCATTTTTGACTACCCATTTTTGACTACCCATTTGCTATACTATTGTACTGACTCCTACATATCCACTTTGACACATTCACACATGACACGGACATTTTTAAGAAACCTTAACTAAAGGAAGGTTTAATTGTGCACCTTACTCCTGTTGTCCATCTCTTTTATGTTATGGATTGACTCTGGGGAATCTAGTCATAACAGTATACAGTATATATGAGCATAGTAGATGTATAATTTATCTGTAGGCTACAAGGGTGGCCCGCATGTGTGGGCGGCGGCCCGGTGTGTTGGCCGGTGCGTCTGAACGTCCCGGGCTGAATTTGTGTCCCAGTCCACCCCTGTGTGTGTGTGTGTGTGTGTGTGTGTGTGTGTGTGTGTGTGTGTGTGTGTGTGTGTGTGTGTGTGTGTGTGTGTGTGTGTGTGTGTGTGTGTGTGTGTGTGTGTGTGTGTGTGTGTGTGTGTGTGTGTGTGGTTTTTGCTGTCCGGTGCGTGATTAGCATATCGGACAGCACCTCAGCACCCCCACTCAAAATACCTTCCCGCGACCAAGTGGGGCAGAGGGTGCACCGGCGTGCCTGCCACTGTGGCGGGTTTGGTTGCAGATCTACCACCGGGGATTCCCACAGGGTCGACTGCATTGGATTACAGGGGACTCAACTCTGTGACAATAAAGGATTCTCATCCACTGCCACGGGTGGATGACACATTGGACGCATTGGCGGGGGCCTCCTGGTTCAGCACCTTGGATTTTTCTGACGGTTACTGGCAGGTGGAAGTGGCTGAGGAGGACCGCGAAAAGACAGCATTCACCACTGGCCAGGGCCTATACAAGTTCAAATCCATGCCTATGGGTCTGACTAATGCACCCGCTACCTTCCAGAGGGTTATGGAGCTGGTGTTATGGGGGCTGCCATGGCACATCTGCATGGTGTATCTTGACGATATACTGATTTACAGTAGTTCGTTTGACGCCCACATGTCTGCTTTGGAGGAGGTCTTCATTCGGATTGGGGCAGCTGGGCTTAAATTGAATGCCAGGAAGTGCCATCTTGCCCGTGATCACGTGGTATTCCTTGGTCACGTCATCTCCGCCGAGGGGCTTCGTCCTGACCCCCGTAACACAGATAAGGTGAAGACTTGGCCAGTCCCACGGTCCGCTACAGAGGTGCGTGCTTTTCTGGGTCTCTGCTCTTATTATAGGAGGTTTGTGAGGAGTTTTGCCCAGCATGCTGCCCCCCTCAACCATCTGACGGGAAAGGATGTCCTTTTTCAGTAGACGGCGGATTGCCAGGGGGCATTTGAGTTTTTGCGGGATGGTCTTTGTGCCGAACCTATCATGTGTCACCCGGACTTCACCAAGAGTTTCGTGCTGTGTACGGATGCTTCGCAGATTGCTTTGGGGGCTGTGCTGTCACAAGAAGTGGATGGCCTGGAGAGAGTGGTGGCCTACGCTAGTCGCTCCCTCACAGCAGCTGAACGGCATTGGTCTACCTACGTCAGGGAGCTGTGGGCGATAGTGTGGGCAGTGCGTAATTTCAGGCATTACTTGGGTCTTCTTCCCTTCACAATTATCACAGATCACCAACCTTTGTTGGGTCTGCGACGACTTCAGGTTGACAATGACAGGACGGGGCGTCGTAGCCGTTGGGCTCTGGAGCTGGACCCTTACGACTGGGTCATTGTGCACAAGAGTCGGGCCAAACACACAAATGCAGATGCCCTTTCACGCAGGCCTGACACCCCTGAAGCTTTGGAGAACTCAGGCAGTCTCGATGCCACATCCGCTCCCTTGAGTACAATTCTCCCTGGCGCTGGGGACGGTGGTCCTAGTGATGTGTGTGCTGTGGGGACTCCTGCCACGGCCCAAGCCCAGGGACCGATTTCAGGCTCTCCTTCTCCTGACTCAGGGTCTTCAGTAGACCAGACCCTAATCTTCACTCTGTCACATGATGGCTCCGGTATTAGGGAGCTCCAGCAAAAGGATGCAGACATCGGACAAGTTTTGGCCTGGCTGGAGCATGGCCAACGGCCCCCTAGATGGAGGTTAAAAGATGCTAGTCGGGGTGTGAAGAGATTTTGGCATGAGTTTCCCCGGCTGACTTTTGTGGATGGGACATTTATGTAGAGTTGTTTGGCTGTCTGAGGCAGGGCAGTCTACTCACGTTGTTGTTCCTGCTGTCTTAGTTCCAGAGGTCCTGGGACACTTGCATGGTGCTCCACTGACTGCTCACCTGGCGTATGAACGCGTTTTGGCATGTGCAAGAAGTGTGTGCTATTGGCCCTCCATGCACAGTGACATTCGATCATGGTGTGACCAATGTTATGCCTGTCAGAGAAGGAAGTCCCCGGTGCCTACACACCATGCCCCCATGAGAACTTCGCATGCAGTTAGACCTTTCCAGCATGTGGCGGCTGACATACTGGAGTTGCCGGTCACATCAAAAGGCAACCGGTATGTGTTGGTTGTTGAGGACTATTTCACAACATTTGTAAATCTGTATGCCATCCCCGATCAAAAAAGCCCCCACGGTCGCGGAGTGTCTCTTCCAGAACTACATCTTGGAGCATGGGGTAATGGAAACTCTGCACACTGATATGGGCAGACAGTTTGAATCAGATGTTGTGAGGCATTTGTGCGGCATATTGGGTGTGAAGAAGACGCACACCACGCCTTACAATCCGAAGTCTGATGGCATGGTAGAGAGGTTTAATAGGACACTTATCGATCAGTTGGTGAAATCTCTTCTATCATGTGAGGGGGAGTGGGACTCTTTCCTGTCACAGGTCGCTTTGCTTACAATACCAGTGTACATTCCAGCACAAGCTTCACGCCGTATTTTCTCACGCATGGCAGTGAGGCGAGGACTCCTGTGGATGTTTTACTGGGTTCAAAGCGGGATGATCTGGTGCAGCGTCCCCGGGAAGACTTTGCTGGTTCCCTTCTCAGACGCTTGGACATGGCGTTTGATCAGACAAGGGATAACAATTTTGCTGCAAGCAGCAAACAGAAGTCGTACTATGATGCCAGAGTGAGGCACGTCCCGTATGAAGTCGGGGGATTTGGTGTGGTTAAATGATCCCACTGAGAACCGCCGTAAGCTGGCTCCCCACTGGAAGAGGCCTTATCTGGTGCAGAGGCGAATGGATAGGGGTGATGAAGTGGGGGTCACGTACCAACTAAGTAGCCCGTTTGGGGATGACGCCTCTCTCCAAACTGTCCATTATGACAGGCTACGGCGATACAACCTGCCGGTAGCCTTTCCCTTGGATAGACCACCAAGGTCTCTCTTAAACCTTGCTCAGCCTCTTCCGTTGCAAGATGCAGTCTCCCCACAGAGCTCTGGACGCTTGAGGTTTTCCGATGGGGAAAGTGACAGTGATCTTGGGCCGGGTTCTGGGACTGGTGATTCCCCTGAGCTCGAACAAGCCGCACCGACGGTGTCCCAGGCTGGGAGGTTAGCGTGGCCTCCTGTCCGCGTTATGGACTTTGTTATGGGTTGAGTGACTGGTGTTTACATGCTTGTGTGCTTCTTTTCTCCTGTGTATTCTATGCTATATAATTGGGTTTTTTGTTCATGGTTCAAGTGTGCAGGACAAGGGAATAGGTTATGTCATATCAAGTTGATGTTTTATTTGGGCTGTGGATGTGTATTGTTTTTATTCAAAGATTTTTTTTTTCTTCAAATGTATGCCATGCGTACATGTATTGTTCTGCAGGGTATTGTGTAGTTTTGTTAAGTTTTTTAGGGTTTTCGTGGTTGTATTGTTATGTTTTGTTGTGTTCTCACCATGTGTGTGGAAATGGGGACATTTCTTTCAATAAGGGGGGATGCATGTAAGCACTGGGTTGAGAGGTCATGTGTTGTGAGCATGCGCAGTCTGTCCTGGAGTGGTGAAGGAGAGAGTGTGGTGTGACTCAACAAGAATAAACGGAGGCGCTATCTGGGACGCTCCAAAAAGTACTAAGTTCCTGAGTTTTTGTTACACAGAAGTATCTTTGAAGCCTTAACACCTCGGACGTTACAATAGTAATGTGTTAATATAATTTTAGAGCAAACGCGTTTTCGGGCTGGCGGCTCACTGTTCCTCACCAAATCCGTTATTATGCAATGGGTAAATAATCACAATATTGTTTGTAGTTGTTTCATGTCATAACTACATACTTTTAAATTGTTATCATCCCAACAGCCTCTTTCGCTGATACATGAAGGCACTGTGGCTTATTCAAAGCCATTCTATTTATTCTAACCTAAATTACATGCCAGTGTTTTATCTTTTTATTTAGCGATTTGTTTTTGCATGTTTAACTGGGAATGTGGCACCGGAAATGTACGTCACTTGATCTCGTCTTCTTCGTCCCTTTTACGTTCCAGACGCATGGCTCAGCTTAACAGACAGAACAGCGTCCCCAGGTGTTTCTATATTGGAATTACATCTTAATTACTGAAGGAAAATAATGTACCTAGTGTTTGTTAACTCGGTTTTTAATGCAGTTGGCCTTTCTTAATGGTTACAATATTGTTATGAATTATATCTGAAGCAAATTGTTTCTGAAGATGTGTGGTCAATTCCACCCTTCAATGTAGCATAAATGTGAACTCTCATTACAGGAACAGCCTTCTCTTAAACAAACCTTCACCATTTTCTAGAAATAACTCTGGCTGTTAAAGGATATACTATGTAAAACAATAGCAATACTTGTTCTGACAGAAGATAAAATACAAAATTAAACAGTGTGCTTTTATTCGGTCGTAATGTTTACATCAACAACAAACAAATCATTATACTTTACAATGCACATTTTTGCCTGGAACATCAACCTTTAACCTTTTAACCTGTCAAGATAGAAAAGTTGGCCGAGGACGCCGGCATCCTAGTGTAGTGGAAGAGGCTAATCTTGCTTCTCATCATCAGGGCCCAAGAGTTCAAAGCTTTTAATCTCAATCAGATCCGATCAGATTTTGAAATCCCATTTTTTTTTATCCAGGATCAGACAAGTCGGCCAAATGTTGTCCCTGGAGTTCAAAGCAATTCAGGATAGGATCAGCCTGATCCAGATTACGATTTTTCAAGATGACTAGATCCTGAATATCAGTGCTTTAATCCTACCGATCGCCATCTAGTGGATATGAAAAATAATACAAGGAAGACAAGAGACCACATTGCAGAGACATCTATAATGTTTAATTAATACATAAAGGACATCAAATCATAATGAAATTGTAATTTAAAAAAATACTCCCACTAGGGTAACAACAATAAAGCATTCATTCAAAGGCAGCTGGATCATCCAGGCGTGCTTTGAGGAGCTGAATTCTCAGTGAGGTTTCAGTTTGCTGAAGCCGGCACAGCTGTATTTGTTCTTCGGCCAGACGGGTCTGCATCTCTGCCCTCTCCGTGTCACGGCTCAGCAGAGTCTCGTAGGCATCACCCCTCTGCTCTGGTTTTCTGGTGCGCTTGCATTTTCTCTTTCGAGGTGGCTCTTGCAGTGTGTCATCAGGCCTGGCTGAAGGTCCAGCTTCTGGATCCACATGGGTCAGGAGGACCTCATCTTCAATGGTGTGTGTCACATCAGGTGCATTGACGACCTGAAATGAAAGTTTATCAATATACTTTATACCCCTTAATAAGATGATCACAAGCATGCAACCTGGAAAATTGTAGTACTAGGATGCTATGTAAGACATATAGCCATTGTAGTACTATGAAAATAACAATTAGACAGATAATAATTGTAGTTCTATAGGAACAAGGATACAATCACACATACCTGCGACTCACCATCCAGTACAACGTTTGGTATTCCATGTAAAGATTGTGACTGCTGACCACCAATGATATCAAGTACCACATCTGTGTATTGTCCCCTTTTATATGGTGTGTTACCCGTCTGTGGGTTTTTAGCCTGGCTGTGGTCTTTGATAGCTTGCTGCTTCAAATTCTTCCACCTCAACCTCACTTGGTCCACCGTCCTCTTGTGTCCAGATCCTGTAGCATTCACATTGTCTGTAACTTCCATCCATATTCCGCTCTTTACTTTAGTCGCTCCACGCTCTCTGTTAAAGCTACCAACTATGGAGTCATAATTGTTTCTTACACCCAGCAGCAGTGCATGGGTCTCAGCAGATGTCAAATTAGGCCCCTTTTTGTCCATCTTTCCAACTCAATGGTTTGGTCAGGTCAGCAATTAGTTTTATAGGTCTGGCCTTGCTATTAATTACATAATTAACCACAGGCCCTAACCAATCTGGACATTCATTCCAGGTGTGTATTTGCAATTAGTTGTTATTCAGAGACTGATGTAGGCCTACTGACTGAAACAACAGTCAGAACACAGTCATGGCAGGGATTGTTCACATCTTCCATGCTGGAAGGAGAGGTTACCGCCAAAGGGTCCACACCGAGCGCCCCAAACCTCTCCAACAGTACACAACAGAAGAACTGTACAATCGTTTTCGATTTAGACTTGATGACATCAACTACATTGCTGATCTGGTCAGGCCACAACTGCAGTGCAGAACCTTGCGGAGTCATGCTCTGACTGTAGAGGAACAGGTCCTCATTGCCCTGCGCTTTTTACGCATGTGGAACATTCTATGAGGTCATAGCTGACAGCATGGGAGTCCACAGGACAACAGTGGGTGAAGTGGTGACAGCTGTGTCTGATGCACTGGCTCGCCTGCTGGATCACTTTGTGACTTTTCCCACTGATGGCCAGATTGCCAAAGTGAAGCAGAAGTGTTTTCTTCTGGAAGACATGCCCAACACCATTGGGGTGATCGACTGCACCCATGTACATATTCAAGCACCTCGTCAGAGGGAGTGGGAATATGTCAACAGGAAAGGGAGGCACAGCATCAATGTGCAACTTGTGGGAGATGCTGACCTTGCCATCACCAACTGTGTTGTGAGATGGCCTGGGTCAGTCCACGATGCACGTATCTTCAGAGAGAGCCGGTTGTTCCCTGAATTCCAAACCAACATGCCGGATGGAGTTATATTAGCCGACAGTGCCTTCCCACTCCTACCATAGGTGATGACACCTTTTCCCACGGCCAACACTCCTTCACAGATGCGCTACAACAATGCCCATGGAAGAACAAGGTGTGCCATTGAGCGCTTGAATGGAGTACTGAAGAGGCGTTTTGCATGCCTCAACTATCTGAGAGTGGAACCCCAAGGAGCATGCCAAATAACACTGGCTTGTATTATGCTACACAATATCGCTGTCCATCGCAGAGTCCCCCTCTCTGACATTGATGATCCCCCAGAGCCCCTCGCACCTGCTGATGATCTAGCCCACCTATGGATTTCCCTCTAAATGAGAGACTGAGTGGTGGTGCAAGGCGAGATGCTATTGTCTGCAATTACTTTTGAAAGGTGATGACAGATGATGGACTTTTTTTTGTTGAAGATATTTTTAATTTAATCTAAATTACATTTGTGATTGACAATCTTTGTTGTGATACTTTTATGAGCATAAACATTTATGTCATCAACATTTGGTTGAAAACAAAATAGGCCACCACAAACGTGAGCAAAAAATGGAAAAATAGAATGTATTTCCCATGAAGGCTAACAATTGTGTATTATTTCAGTTAACGAACTTTGCCATCTAATTTAAATTGAAACATATTTTAAAATAAATTGTACAGTACATTTTGCTCTGGTAATCCACTGGAAATCCAACCCTCTGGTGGGATCAGGATAATCCAGTTGTTTGGGATCAAACTGATCCCAATCCTGTGTTGTCGGTTTGAACTACCCGTTTTGAAGATTTGATCCAGATTAAAGTTTGGATTGGATTTCCTGATCTGATCGGATATCAAAGTGATCCTAATCCTGTTTTTTGGTTTTGAACTCCCCAAAATCCAAATCTGATTTGATCAGATAGGGATTAAACGTTTTGAACTCTTGGGCCCTGGATCTAGTCATCATAATTTGGATCAGGGTGATCCTATCCTGAATTGCATTGAACTCCAGGGACAACATTTGGCCGACTTGTCTGATCCTGGATCACAAATAATGGGATTTCAAAATCTGATCGGATCTGATTGTGTGAGGATCTGCAGTACTTCCTCCTTCTTTTTCCCCTGTCTGTGTTTGTTTTGTCTGTGTCTGTCTCCCTGGCTGGGCGTGGCTACCTACATTCCGATTCCCGCCAACTCACCTCCTCAGCTGCTGCTCATCTCACTGATTGCCACTACTCACCTGCACCTGCTTAAAATCCTGATTCCCATCTTCAGACTTCGCCAGTTCTTCGTTAATTCTTCAGTGGTAAACTATCGTCCAGGCCTTCTAGTGACTTTTTGATGCTCCTAGTGAAGGGAGATCATTTCCTAATCCTGCTTGTTTTTCCTGTTCCAGATCCACATACTCCAGCCGCTCTGCCTGCCACGTCCAGCCTCCCCTCCTGAGCAGCCCACCTCCACGTCTTCCCTCTGTGTGCTTCGTCAACTCCTTGTCAGTGTCGTGGACAAAATAAAGACTTTTTGACACTTCACCACAGTCTCAGTTGTAGTGCTTGCATAGCGGGTTCTCATCTCCAGTCACTTCTCGGGAAGCCTAACAGAAGAACTGGCCAATAATGAACCCCGCAGGCACTGGAGCGGATCCCGCCACAGTCCATCATGCCCTGTCTAGTCAGGGTTCCCTTCTGGGTCAACACGACCAGCTTATTCGGGCGTTAGTAGAGAGCAATCAATCCATGGCTCATCATGTCTCTGAGTTAGCTTGCCAGATCTCAGCTCTAACTACCTCGGCTGCAGCTTCTCATGCCACTCCCAATCCAGCTATTGTTCCTACTCCACGCCAGGATTTCCCCATCACCAACCCTGAGCCATTCCACGGAGAGGTAGAGAGATGCAGGGGATTTCTTTTTCAGTGCAACAAGGTTTTTCGCCAGTGTCCTGTTTCATTTGCCGCTGATGTTACCAGGATTAATTATGTTCTGGGTTTGCTCCGTGGCAAGGCTTTAACCTGGGCAGAGGCTTTGAGCTCTTCAGTGGATTATGACTCTCTGCGTTTTGAATGCTTCTCAGATCGTTTTTCTGCTGTTTTTGATCATCCCAATTATTCTGGCTCCGCCGAGAGTCAGCTGCTCAGTTTACAACAAGGAAACCGCACTGTAGCTGAGTATTCCATCGAGTTTCACATACTCGCTGCAGAGGCTCGTTGGGACGAGGCGGCTCTCAAGGCGGTGTTTTTGAGAGGATTAAAGGATCAGCTCCGGGATGAATTGGCAGCACGAGACGTTCCAGTGGATCTCCCAGATCTGATTTCCTTGGTGTCCTGCCTAGACTGTCGTTTGCGGGAGCACCGAGCTGAGTGGACACAGCGGAATCCACCAGTCTCACACAGTAAGCCCAGTGTTTCCACCTACCCTGTCCCCTCAGTGTTTAAGTCTCCCTCCGTTTTTTCGCTGCCCAGCGTGCGCACCTCTTCTCACAAGGAGGCTATGCAGCTGGGGCGTGCTAGACTCTCTCCAGAGGAGCGTCAGCGCCGGATGTGTGCTGGCCAATGCATGTATTGTGGCAAGGCCGGGCATGTCATTGCCAACTGTCCAGTACGCCCAAACGTGGAGGCTCGTCAGTGAGATTGGGGGTCCTGACGAGTCCACAGCCATCATCTTTACCCCCTTCCTTGAGTAGTTTTTTAATACCTGCCAAGATCTGTGTTAACACTATGACTTTGCCTCTACAAGCCCTCATTGATTCTGGAGCTGAGGATAGTTTTTTGGACCGGGAGCTAGCTGAACAGCTGGGACTCTGTCTGGAGCCTTTAGATGAACCTCTAACAGCCTATGCACTTAATGGGCAAATAATTTCCTCAGTGACAGCACAGTCAGCTCCTTTGACATTGATCACCTCCGGCAACCACAGAGAGCTCATCCAATTAAAGGTAATCTCTGCACCTTCCACACCTCTGGTATTGGGTTATCCATGGCTTCGCACCCACAAGCCACACATTGATTGGGCTAAGGGAGAGATCATTGAATGGGATCAGAACTGTCTTGCTAACTGCCTGTTATCTGCCGTGCCTCCTGTCTTTGTCTCCCCAAACCCTGACTTCTGCTCTGCCGCTTCTGTAGACTTAACTGGAGTCCCTACGACCTACCACGACCTGAGATTGGTCTTCAGCAAGGAGAGGGCTCTCTCCCTTCCTCCTCACCGGCCCTACGACTGCTCCATAGATATGTTTCCTGGGGCTCCTCTACCCACCAGCCGCCTCTACAACCTGTCCCGTCCGGAGAAGGAGGCTATGGAGCTATATATCTCTGACTCAGTGGCTGCTGGGATTATTCGTCCTTCCTCCTCCCCCGTGGGTGCCGGGTTCTTCTTCGTGGGTAAGAAGGATAAGTCACTGCGACCTTGCATTGACTTTCGTGGTTTAAACAACATCACTGTTAAGAACAAGTACCCATTACCCCTTCTCACCTCTGCTTTTGAACCTCTCCATGAGGCAACCCTGTTCACCAAGCTTGACCTCAGGAACGCCTATCACCTGATCCGTATCCGTCAAGGGGATGAATGGAAGACGGCTTTCAACACTCCCTTAGGTCATTTTGAGTACCTAGTCATGCCTTTTGGTCTCACTAACGCTCCAGCAGTATTTCAGGCTCTGGTCAACGATGTCCTGCGTGATTTCCTTAACCGCTTTGTCCGCTTCGTCCAGGCCTACAAGTGACTTTTTGATGCTCCTAGTGAAGGGAGATCATTTCCTAATCCTGCTTGTTTTTCCTGTTCCAGATCCACATACTCCAGCCTCTCTGCCTGCCACGTCCAGCCTCCCCTCCTGAGCAGCCCAGCTCCACGTCTTCCCTCTGTGTGCTTCGTCAACTCCTTGTCAGTGTCGTGGACAAAATAAAGCCTTTTTGACACTTCACCACAGTCTCAGTTGTAGTGCTTGCATAGCGGGTTCTCATCTCCAGTCACTTCTCGGGAAACCTATCAGATTGAGATTAAAAGTTTTGAACTCCTGGGCCCAGAGGAGTCAGTGTTATCAAGGGTGAGATAGATCTCCGCATCCCACACTTCCTCCTAGGCATGCATACCGGTATCCGGTATTACCGAAATACCGGTTACTGGTGGCTACGGTATACCGTACCGAAATCAGATCCGATTCCAATACTTTAAAAAAAAAAAAAAGTTCTTAAAAGTGAGTCCGAGGCCCGAGATGGCGGGTGTTATAAATTAGATTGCACAATCATTTTTCTTCATATTTTATGTATTTTTCATTGTTTGTTCAATACTAGAAAGATAAAAGTCCCACAAATGAACTGTGATGGGATTTGTTTTCTGTCACCAGTGAAGGCAAATGTTAATTTTAAAGATGAGATTTGTTTGTTTGTGCAATGCCGAGATCTCATGACCTTTATTCTATTATGTATTTGTTCTCTAGTCGAATCTCAGGTTTAACATTAATTATAACGGTCTGTTTGCATTGACAAGATGTGCTATTCATGCGGCACACCTGATGGCGGGTGTTATAAAAGATATCCCATAATCGGTTTTCTTCATATTTTTTATGTATTTTTCATTGTTTGTTCAGTACTAAAAGGTCCAAGAAGTCCCACAATTGAATTTAATATTCATTTGACATGTCAACTATATCGTAAAGCGCTTCATGGGAGTAATTGTGGGATTATACATTTTCAAAGTATCACGATATGTATCGGTTGAGTATCGGTATTGTTCAGTGGTATCGGTATCGGTATCATAAAAAAGTCAACGATATGCATCCCTACTTCCTCCTTGTCACGGTTGTCATGCCAGGTCACGGGTCTATGTCTAGGTTTGGGTGTTTCCGCTGTCCTCTATGTCATGTTTTCCTTCCGTCGTTAGTTCCCTGGTGTGTCTCGTTAGTTGATTGTGTTCACCTGTGGCCCTTGTGTTTTCTCCTCCCTCCTCACCTGTGTCTAGTTAGTTGATTATGTTCACCTGTGGCCCTTGTGTTTCTCCTCCCCTGCCCAGCTGTTTCTTGTCTGGTAATTATCCCTCCCTGTATTTAGTCTTGTCTCGTCCTGTGTTCAGTGTTGGTGCTTCTTTTGTTTGTGACCTGGTTCACCGTAGAGTGTTTTGTTTGTTAAAGTTATATGTTAGATAAGAGCCCTTGCAATAAAGGTATTATCAAGTGTTATCTGCGTTTGGGTCCTACCTGCTTCACTCTGCGCTATCAGAAAGCACCAACCAGAAAATGGGCCCAGCAGATCCGTTCGAGCTGGAATTATTGAATTTTTCCTTTTTTTTGGCTAACTGCTCGGATCGATGGAAGAGAGCACCCGGAGTTCAGCAGCGAGAGGCTGTGTTGTCGGAGGCGCGCCAGATGGCTAGAGAGAAACCAGGTTTGGTGAAGTTCTTACCTGGCTGGATTTCAAAGATCCTCCCGGTGTGTGATTCCCGGCCTGCTAGCCCCAGGCATGCTAGCTCCCTGCCTCCCGATTCCCAACCTGGCACCATACGCCTTGGTGGGTTCCGTCTGGAGTCAGCCCCGGCTTCTTCCCCATTTCCTGCTCCTGTCCAGGATCCGTTCTCGGGTACTCGTCTGGCTTATGGAGGTCCACGGAGTATTCAGGCGGCTGCTAAAAGGAGTCGTCGCAAGGCCAGGTTAGCCCGAGCCCTAGCAGCCATGGTTCCGGTTACAGTTCCGGCCCCAGCAGCCATGGTTCTGGCTCCAGTACCGGCTCCAGTACCCCTGGTCGCGACTCCAGTTTCGGCTCCAGGACTGGCTTACCGGCCAACGCCAGCTCCCCGAGTCCTGTCGGCATACCGGCCGACTCCAGCACCTCGTCTCTTGTTGGCTCCCCAGCCAACACCAGCTCCCCGTGTCCTGTCGGCGTACCGGCCGACTCCAGCACCTCGTCTCCTGTTGGCTCCCCAGCCAACTCCAGCTCCCCGTGTCCTGTCGGCGTACCGGCCGACTCCAGCACCTCGTCTCTTGTTGGCTCCCCAGCCAACACCAGCTCCCCGTGTCCTGTCGGCGTACCGGCCGACTCCAGCACCTCGTCTCCTGTTGGCTCCCCAGCCAACACCAGCTCCCCGTGTCCTGTCGGCGTACCGGCCGACTCCAGCACCTCGTCTCTTGTTGGCTCCCCAGCCAACACCAGCTCCCCGTGTCCTGTCAGCGTACCGGCCGACGCGAGCTCCTCGTGTCCTGTCGGCGTACCGGCCGACTCCAGCACCCCGTGTTCTGTTGGCAAACCAACTCTCTCAAGTTTCCCCTCCAGACACTTCTCAAGTCCCCTCTCTGGTCCCCTCTCGAGTCTTTTCTCGTGTCCCCTCTCAAGTCAACTCTCCAGTGTCCTCTCGAGTCACCTCTCAAGTTTCCCCTCAGGTCTACTCTCGAGTCCCCTCTCAGGTCCCCTCTCGAGTTACCTCTCGAGTCACCTCTCGAGTTCCCTCTCAGGTCCTCTCTCAGGTCCCCTCTCGAGTCTTTTCTCGTGTCCCCTCTCAAGTCAACTCTCCAGTGTCCTCTCGAGTCACCTCTCAAGTTTCCCCTCAGGTCTCCTCTCGAGTTCCCTCTCAAGTCCTCTCTCAGGTCTCCTCTCGAGTTACCTCTCGAGTCTCCTCTCGAGTTCCCTCTCAAGTCCCTTCTCAGGTCCCCTCTCGAGTTATCTCTCAAGTCAACTCTCCAGTGTCCTCTCGAGTCACCTCTCAAGTTTCCCCTCAGGTCTCCTCTCGAGTTCCCTCTCAAGTCCCCTCTCAGGTCCCCTCTCGAGTTACCTCTCGAGTCACCTCTCGAGTTCCTTCTCGAGTCCCCTCTCAGGTCTCCTCTCGAGTTACCTCTCGAGTCTCCTCTCGAGTTCCCTCTCAAGTCCCTTCTCAGGTCCCCTCTCGAGTTATCTCTCGAGTCAACTCTCCAGTGTCCTCTCGAGTCACCTCCCAAGTCAACTCTCCAGTGTCCTCTCGAGTCACCTCTCAAGTTTCCCCTCAGGTCTACTCTCGAGTTCCCTCTCAAGTCCCCTCTCAGGTCCCCTCTCGAGTTACCTCTCGAGTCACCTCTCGAGTTCCTTCTCAAGTCAACTCTCCAGTGTCCTCTCGAGTCACCTCTCAAGTCAACTCTCCAGTGTTCTCTCGAGTCACCTCTCAAGTCAACTCTCCAGTGTCCTCTCGAGTCACCTCTCAAGTTTCCCCTCAGGTCTCCTCTCGAGTTACCTCTCGAGTCAACTCTCGAGTTCCTTCTCGAGTCCACTCTCCAGTTTCCTCTCAAGTTCCCTCTCAAGCCCTCTCTCGAGTCCCCACTCAAGCCCCTACTCATGTCCAGTTGGAGGTCCCGCAGACTAGCCCTCTGCCGGGGGTCCTGCCAACCCCATGTCTTGTCCAGTTGGAGGTCCCGCAGACTAGCCCTCTGCCGGGGGTCCTGCCAACCCCATGTCTTGTCCAGTTGGAGGTCCCGCAGACTAGTCTCCTGCCGGGGGTCCTGCCAACCCCATGTCCTGTCCAGTTGGAGGTCCCGCAAACTAGCCCTCTGCCGGGGGTCCTGCCAACCCCATGTCTTGTCCAGTTGGAGGTCCCGCAGACTAGCCCTCTGCCGGGGGTCCTGCCAACCCCATGTCCTGTCCAGTTGGAGGTCCCGCAGACTAGCCCTCTGCCGGGGGTCCTGCCAACCCCATGTCTTGTCCAGTTGGAGGTCCCGCAGACTAGCCCTCTGCCGGGGGTCCTGCCAACCCCATGTCTTGTCCAGTTGGAGGTCCCGCAGACTAGTCTCCTGCCGGGGGTCCTGCCAACCCTTTGTCCTGTCCCGTTGGAGGCCTCGCCGACTAGCCCTCTGCCGGGGGTCCTGCCAACCCTGTGTCCTGTCCCGTTGGAGGTCCCGCCGACTACGCTCCTGCCAGGGGTCCTGCCAACCCTATGTCCTGTGCCGTTGGAGGTCCCGCCGTCTACTCTCCTGCCGGGGGTCCTGCCAATCCTATGTCCTGTGCTGTTGGAGGCCCCGCCGACTACTCTCCTGCCGGGGGTCCTGCCAACCCTGTGTCCTGTCCCGTTGGAGGCCCCGCCGACTACTCTCCTGCCGGGGGTCCTGCCAACCCTGTGTCCTGTCCCGTTGGAGGTCCCGTCGTCCACCCTCCTGCTGGGGGTCCTGCCAACTCCTGGTCCTCTTCCGTGGGGGATCCTGCCGAAGCCTGTCCCGCCGGCTCCGGTTCCTGTCCGGCCGACACCGGGTCCTGCCCGGCCTCCGGAGCTGTCTGGTCTTCGCCCTCATGCTCGGCCCCCTGAGTTCGCCCGCTGTGGCCTTCGCCCCACCATGGACTCTGCCTTGCCCCCGGGCCGTCCGCCTGAGACCCCCACCTTGGACTCTGCCTTGCCCCCGGGTCGTCCGCCCGAGTTCCCCACCATGGACTCTGCCTTGCCCCCGGGCCGTCCGCCCGAGACCCCCACCTTGGACTCTGCCTTGCCCCCGGGCCGTCCGCCCGAGTTCCCCACCTTAGACTCTGCCTTGCCCCCGGGCCGTCCGCCCGAGATCCCTTCCTGGTCCCCTACTGGGCTCCTGGGCGGTCAGCTTAGTCCCGTCCTCCGGACCCCCTCCACCCACCCTGTTGGACTATGTTGGATTTTTTGTTTAGGGACGTCTGGAATCCGTCCCTTGAGGGGGGGGTTCTGTCACGGTTGTCATGCCAGGTCACGGGTCTATGTCTAGGTTTGGGTGTTTCCGCTGTCCTCTATGTCATGTTTTCCTTCCGTCGTTAGTTCCCTGGTGTGTCTCGTTAGTTGATTGTGTTCACCTGTGGCCCTTGTGTTTTCTCCTCCCTCCTCACCTGTGTCTAGTTAGTTGATTATGTTCACCTGTGGCCCTTGTGTTTCTCCTCCCCTGCCCAGCTGTTTCTTGTCTGGTAATTATCCCTCCCTGTATTTAGTCTTGTCTCGTCCTGTGTTCAGTGTTGGTGCTTCTTTTGTTTGTGACCTGGTTCACCGTAGAGTGTTTTGTTTGTTAAAGTTATATGTTAGATAAGAGCCCTTGCAATAAAGGTATTATCAAGTGTTATCTGCGTTTGGGTCCTACCTGCTTCACTCTGCGCTATCACTCCTCTCCTTCATTGTCTTCCTCCTGTAGGGCAGTGAGGTCCATCAAAACATTCCTGCATATAAAAGCATTATTTATTGTCATGGTTAGTATCCAGATTCTTAGTCTTTATGTACTGACAGCATTGGAAAGTTTCACATTAGACAAATCTAAAAAAATTAAATACCTTCAAGGTAACATTAAAGAATTTTGAGGTAAACATTACATTAACTTGCATAAATGTAAAAAACAAAAACATATCAAAAGTATTACAATCTTTATCTAATGTTCTGTAAGGTGCTGGACCTGATATATATACAGTAAGTGTGTACAGTAAGTAAGTATGTACAATTAACTCAATGTATATACTGTATATGGTCTGTTTGTTTTATGGAGTATTTATATCCTGTACCAGAAAATGTTCAATACATTTAAAAATGTCAATAAATAGTTTGCAGTCTGTCTACAGACATTTGATGGATTATCAAGAATATTCCTTCACTCGTAATCAATAGTGAAGGATCTCTACTGGCTTCCAAGGACATGGTAAAAGGACAGCCTACAAGGCGGAAAGGGGTAATATTGTATTGATAATGATCATTATATTCCAGTGAAATACCTACTCTGTTTGCACAGGTCCTTCTCAATCGGCTGGATCTCTCTTTGCACAGCTCTTGGAGATCCTGTCAGGTAGCGGCAATGGTTCTTCATCTCTTTGATGAGAATCCCATCCTCTTCTCGAAGTCGAGAGAGCAGCATGACTTTGTCAAAGGCCATCTTCTGTGTCTCGAGGGGGACTGTGGATGCTATAACGAAGTGATTATGTTGAATTTCTTTAACAGTAATGAAAACAAACTTCCATAGTTGTTAATAAATTCAAACTAATATTACTTCTTAAGAACAAGTGACAAAATAGCATATTGAAAATTGTGTGGAAGATTTAAATAGACTGCATGACTGATCATGTCAAACAAAAACAGTATTAAAAACAGCAAAGATATAAAAAGACCCGCTTTGATAAGTGCAGAAAAATGCATATACCAGAATCCCATGGCCAAATAGGGAAGTCTTGACATAGGACTGCATCTGCTGTATCAACAGACTCTGTGTCTGGCACAAGGTTGTTGTAAGCTGCAATCGCCTCCTCCAGTTTCCGCTTGTTCTTTGCAATGATCTCCCGTTTGGGCTTGCGGTCTTTGTTATTGTCTATAAATGACAGGAAGTGCAAACGTAAAAAATATCAAAATCATTTTTTCTGTTACTTCGAACATGCCACAAATGACTCTAACCGTGAAAGTGACAAGACAAACGTTATTTCAAAATAATATAATAATAATAATTAAAGCTGCAAGCAGCGTTGAGCGGGTCTTCGACGCTCCGCAGGCTGTTGTCCGCACGTCGACGTGTATATCTAGGTGTCTCGAGGACTCGGCCGTTGGCAAACGTGGGAAGTTTCAGGCCGATCGGACAATGTCTTTGAGTTACAGCAGTAACACAAACATTGTGTTTGATGGCGGGTGATCTGTCGCCATGGCAATGGCATTTGATGACACCCCATAATATGCTTAGATGTGTTGAGGGCTGCATCGTCATCAAACCTGTGAAGTTTTGTGCCGTTTGGAGCATGTTAACTGGAGTTATGAGAAAACCGTGTTTTACGGCGACCATTTTGTTACCATAGCAACGACATCGAAATCTCAAAACTGACACATACAGTGGGGCAAAAAAGTATTTAGTCAGCCACCAATTGTGCAAGTTCTCCCACTTAAAAAGATGAGAGAGGCCTGTAATTTTCATCCTAGGTATACCTCAAATATGAGAGACAGAATGAGAAAAAAAAATCCAGAAAATCACATTGTCTGATTTTTAAAGAATTTATTTGCTAATTATGGTGGAAAATAAGTATTTGGTTAATAACAAAAGTTCATCTCAATACTTTGTTATATACCCTTTGTTGGCAATGACAGAGGTCAAACGTTTTCTGTAAGTCTTCACAAGGTTTTCACACACTGTTGCAGGTATTTTGGCCCATTCCTCCATGCAGATCTCCTCTAGAGCAGTGATGTTTTGGGGCTGTTGCTGGGCAACACGGACTTTCAACTCCCTCCAAAGATGTTCTATGGGGTTGAGATCTGGAGACTGGCTAGGCCACTCCAGGACCTTGAAATGTTTCTTACGAAGCTACTCCTTCGTTGCCCGGGCGGTGTGTTTGGGATCATTGTCATGCTGAAAGACCCAGCCTCGTTTCATCTTCAATGCCCTTGCTGATGGAAGAAGGTTGTCACTCAAAATCTCACGATACATGGCCCCATTCATTCTTTCCTTTACACGGATCAGTCGTCCTGGTCCCTTTGCAGAAAAACAGCCCCAAAGCATGATGTTTCCACCCCCATGTTTCACAGTAGGTATGGTGTTCTTTGGATGCAACTCAGCATTCTTTCTCCTCCAAACACGTCTAGTTGAGTTTTTACCAAAAAGTTCTATTTTGGTTTCATCTGACCATATGACATTCTCCCAATCCTCTTCTGGATCATCTAAATGCTCTCTAGCAAACTTCAGATGGGCCTGGACATGTACTGGCTTAAGCAGGGCGACACGTCTGGCACTGCAGGATTTGAGTCCCTGGCGGTGTAGTGTGTTACTGATGGTAGCCTTTGTTACTTTGGTCCCAGCTCTCTGCAGGTCATTGACTAGGTCCCCCTTTGTGGTTCTGGGATTTTTGCTCACCGTTCTTGTGATCATTTTGACCCCACAGGGTGAGATCTTGCGTGGAGCCCCAGATCGAGGGGGATTATCAGTGGTCTTGTATGTCTTCCATTTTCTAATAATTGCTCCCACAGTTGATTTCTTCACACCAAGCTGCTTACCTATTGCAGATTCAGTCTTCCCAGCCTGGTGCAGGTCTACAATTTTGTTTCTGGTGTCCTTTGACAGCTCTTTGGTCTTGGCCATAGTGGAGTTTGGAGTGTGACTGTTTGAGGTTGTGGACAGGTGTCTTTTATACTGATGACGAGTTCAAACAGGTGCCATTAATACAGTTAACAAGTGGAGGACAGAGGAGGCTCTTAAAGAAGAAGTTACAGGTCTGTGAGAGCCAGAAATCTTGTTTGTTTGTAGGTGACCAAATACTTATTTTACCGAGGAATTTACCAATTAATTCATTAAAAATCCTACAATGTGATTTCCTGGATTCTTTCCCCCCATTCTGTCTCTCATAGTTGAAGTGTACCTAGGATGACAATTACAGGCCGCCTCTCATCTTTTTAAGTGGGAGAACTTGCACAATTGGTGGCTGACTAAATACTTTTTTGCCCCACTGTATATGTCTCGAGGGCTTGATGGTTAGCAAACATGTGAAATTTGAACACTTTTTTACCCTTTACACAGGAGTTATAGCAATATTGTGCTTAACAAAAGCAACAGCTTTTGAGGAAAACTCACTATTTTCATATTGAGGTGTTGAGGGCCGGACCATTATGCATTGTCATGGAAACGGCATATGATGACATCCCATAATTGGCGTAGAGCTGTTGAGGGCTGGACCATTAGCCATCATATGAAGTCGGGTGCCATTTAGACGATTTTCCATCCAGTTATGACAACACTGTGTTTCATATTGAGGGATCTGTCGCCATGGCAACGGCATATGATGACACCCCATAATTCACATAGTGCTGTTGAGGGCCAGACTAGTAGCCATCATCTGAAGTCTGGGGCCGTTTGGACGATTTTCTATTGAATTACGACAACACCATGTTTCATGGCGAGGGAGCTATTAATGATAGTCTGAAGTCTGGTGCCGTTTGGACCATTTTCATAGGAGTAACGGCAACATCGTATTTTTTGGCGAGGGATGCGTTGTCATGGAAACGGCATATGATGACACCCCATAATTGAGATAGAGCTGTTGAGGTCCGGACCATTAATGATAATCTGAAGTCTGGTGCTGTTTGGACGATTTTCCATTGAATCGTATTTTTTATTTTTTGGCGAAGGATGCGTTTCCATGGAAACGCTATATGGTGAGATCTCAAATTTCAAGTAGAGCTATTGAGGCATGGACCGGTGATATAAAAGTGAAGATTGGGGGACGATGGGACTGTGTCCATTGGAGTTACAGCGACACCGTGTTTTATGGCGAAGGATCCGTTGCCATGGTAATGCCAAATTAAGATTAATTAACATCAGATTTGACCTAGAGCTGTTCAGGGCTGCAGTGTTAACCATCATGTGAAGTTTGGTGGCGTTCTGAGTATGTCAGTTGGCGTTATGACATCATCGTGTTCCACGGCGAGCGATCGCCTAGCATCGAGCAAACGCGAACTTTGGTGCCAAATCACGGCTATGCCGTGCGAAGGAAAAAATGTCCGTGATAACGTTAAATTGCCCAGGTCTCGTGAAGCTTCCCGACGAATTTCGAGTCGTACGGATAAAGTCCCTAGGAGAAGATAGATTTGTACGGAGGACGAAAAACGCCATAAATTTGACGCAAAGTTCCGGAACCAATTACACATCGCACTTGACTGGGCTCGCGCGGCCTATCGAAATCATGATTTCCGAAACTTTTCTGTGCTTTTGCCGGTCGTTTTCCCTGTTTTGGGTGTGTTTTGCAGGTTTATCGGTCGCTGCGCCTTGAATGGAAAATGTCAACTAACAGTTGACATTTAATATTTTGTAGCTACAGGAAAAATCTTACTTGATGCAGCCCACTCCTCAACCTCCTTCATCCACTGCTTAATTCCCTCCTCTGTTGTCTGCAGTTTTGTTTGCAGGTTTTGAATGTCCTTGTCCATTTCATCAGTCCTTTTCTTGGTCTGAAAATGTTATATATTACATTTGTATCATTGTCAGAAAAGAACACCTACCACTAGTGTTTTCTTTGTCACTAAAGTAGGCTGTTCAATTTGAGTTGTTATAGTAGCAGTTAGAAGTTTCAGCCTCAATTCAAAGTTAACAGATACTTTAGGTCTCAATGCACATATTCACAGGACTTAACGAGGACATCAAAGCATCAAAAATAGTTTGACCGACATCAGTGCATGACCGTCAAAACATTTTCACTGAGCTGTTGTCGAGCGACCGAATATATTTAGTCTATGTTTAAGAAAAGAGTTGCAGCCAAAACGTATGCACATTGTTGTATTGTATATTGGGAAAAAAGCTATTCAATTACAAAATGACCTTCACGTATCGTTGAGACAGGTATCTGTGCAAGTTCTGCTTCTTCCTCAAGTTCCATCCACGAGCATGTATTGTTATCATGTCAGTACGTCCTGAAACATATTGTTTTACTTTTTAGAATTGTACTTGAGCCACAATAAGATGTTAAAACAACTACTCACTTGCTTTGGACATGTATTTTGTGGTCGTTGCCACCCGAGAGAGGTATGAATTGACAGCCTCCACTTCCTCTCCAACTGTCAAAGCAATTTGAAACAGAAACGTAATACTTACTTTTTGCTATTACCGAAAGAATATCATTGTAACATACCAGCCCCTTCCTGGTTGCGACCACTTCACTCCACCTGAGAATAGTCAACAATAAATTGAATTATGTCAGTTTAGACATTAAAATACCCTATTAACCAAAAACGATAAAAAACATTACATTTATACCTCGCATTTTGTCGAGTGACCTTTCGCATGCATCACTGACAGAAATGGCCGCATTTGCAGGACATACTTCTGGAAAGGACTCAACTCCCCTCTGTATATATGGGTAGTATTTACGCATGACGTCAGTGCAAACAAACTCAATGTTGTGTTCTTTTCCAAGATCTTGCTGTAGAAAAAGATAGATTTCTTTGAAAAGGGTTTATTTCATTACTATATTAATGGATATTCTAAAAAATACAAAGATAAGTTATTACTGTCATGAAAGTGCATAATTACTTATGAATCATAACTGGTATTAAAATGTTTAAAGACCATTTTAGTATGGCATATATTTTGTAAGTAAAAAAAATATGTAAATGGGTTTACAATTCAAATACATTCTTTTACCACTAAATAGATTGCAGTGTCTGCAGACAGATGTCAGCATTCCCTCTTCATTCAGTCTGGCCTCTGACTTTCTGGTAGCCTCCCTGCCTGCTTTGAAGTTGGATTTACCGCAGGATGGGCGTCCAGGTGCCTATTGAAAAAAGCATTACAATAGACATTCCAAAAAGTAATTACATCTCATGCATTTTACATCATACAAAACAACAATAACTTTAGAACATGCTATGAGACAAGTCACAGTAAAACTCACAGGTTTTACTTTGTCTCGAATCATTTGCACAAATCCTTCAACATCTGCGTCTTTGGCAATGAAAGTTCCTTCAAAGTATTAATGATTATATCATCTGATATTTGGGAAGAGTGTTACAGTAGAAATGGCAGAAAGTCTTGTTGCAATTTCCAGATATTGAAAGAGGCCCTGGAGTTTCTCTGGTAATTATCAATAGCAGCAGTTAAGTGAATACTGTTCAAACAATACCTGTGTTTGTGTTTTGTATTGATTTCTCTGTTTTATCCTTTCATAAATGTGAGGACTAAACTTGCTTCAAACATTCCTGGGTGCCTGGGTGCCTGGGTGCTAAATAGGTTTTATTGCTCTGTGGGGGGAAGGGGCAGTTAAGCAGGCTGGGTGGATGAGAGTTCTTCTGCTTAAGATCTCCAGTATGTCATGTTTCAGAGAAGTCTACTTATCTTGAATGGTATATGTGTGTTTAATTACTTTATATATGTGTGTTTAATTACTTTGTATTAGTAATAGCAGTGTGTAAACAAAAGCTGGAAATAGGAGAAATGTAAAGATTATCTTTGAAGAAGCGAAGAGGGTAGAAGTTAAACATAATTAAAAAGCCTCTGGAATGTGTAGAAAGGTGGGGGAAGAAGGCCTGTGCAGGAAGGATGAGATAACGGACACCAGATGTTTTATTATCAGCTCAGAAACAAATTTATCACCTCTGCTGGCACGAGCTGATTCGCTAAGGGAAGATATCTTGTTTTAAATCTCCCAATGGGATGACCTGGGGTGAAGGAAAATTCAAGTCACCCCTCTTCTCTTGTTCTGGACTATATAAGTTAGTGTTGCATTAAGTTCGATCTCTCTTCTCTGGCTGTGAACGACCGAAGGATCTCAACGGCACGAGAACAAGAGCAGGAAGTACTTCCTTTAAATATATTGTATTGCATTCTATTATTACCTTGTTTAATTAAAACAGATTATTGTTTAACCTGGCATCTTGGTGTGTTTTTATGATTTCCCTCCTTGTTATGATTTTGCTCCTTTCGCCAAAAGACACACAGAGACAAGGTGGGTTCTAAAAACCCCCCCTCCTTCTGCAACAAGTGGTGACCCCGACGTGGGGCGGAAAGGAGCACGGGAGGAGATCGCATCAGCAGCCAGCCAGCGGACGAAGTGTCCAGGGAAGGCACCTCGAAATAATTTCTGACAACTAAATACAGAGCTCTATACAAAAAATAAGGTAAGCACGGATACCCGTTACACTCAAAATCTGTGATTTGGCTATATTCAAATTCTTAGAGTTGTCAGAAATATTTTCTCAGTGCCGTAGTCATAGTAGATGGTAGGATGCAATGCATATTTTTAGCATAAATAAATAAACATAAAATTGATAAAGCAAGAGTGAGTAGTCTCGTGGATTTTTCAGAATCACACGGCTGACTCGTTTGCTGCACGTGAAGCGGTGAAAAGAAAAGGTGAAAGGCCCCGTGAATTCTAGATATTCAGACGGTTAAACTCGCCGGGGAAGTTCAGTGGTTCTTAAAAGAAAAAGATTCCATCCAGAACGAACCAGAATAAGACTCTCCAGTTTTATAGAAAACTGTGAGCAGTGTTATATGATTAAATCCAAGGGGAGATACGCAAATTTAAAAAAAACCATTTTGAAACGACCGGAATCTCATTCTCTTGTTATGTGGGGTTAATCTAGAAGGCTAAACGTGACGATAAAGTGGTTCTGTTGACCTGGGTTCCGACTCCATCTGGACGCCACATAGCTGAAAAGCCGTGTTGAAGCGCGTCCAAAGGTCACGTTATCTGTTGAAATAAACATCGCACTATAAAAGCTGGATAGACTGTACGGGGAATAATTTTCTGTGAATAATTATTAATATATAGGTCAGATAAAAGACGCGAAGTTGAAGATTGTGGTTCTAAGCAAGTATATTTCTCCTCTCACAAGAGGGGGAATTTCATTCCTGGGGAGGTGCCGCCATCTGCTGGACTTATTTGGTAGTAATTTCTTGCATTATTACAGCTCACTGGCGCTTTTATCCAGAACGACTCACAATAAGTCTCCTCCACCAGGCATATACAATCAAAAACAAAACAAGATTATTAAAATATATCTGGGTTAATAGAGCCAAAATATTTCAAGTACTACTCAACTGCCTTTTGATAAGCAACTCCATTGTTAGTACACATTTGGATTAAGGGCAGGGCAGTTAAATAAATACCTTAACTACGTTAGGATTAACGACAAGTATTGTCCATTATATTAATAAATACCACTGAACACAAAGCGACCTAGTCAGATATATAACATAAATCACCATGGAGGGACAGTTTAAAAAAAATGATTTACACGTCCCAATTCCTGGCAGTTTCCGAGAGCAATGGGGACAAGCTGAAAGATTGATTCTCAGTGGAATAAAACAGAAAGACAGGAAGAAGGCTTGTGCCGACCTAGGGTTCCTGCATAAAAAAATGATAGAAGAGGACAGAGTGGGAGGAGATGACACTATAGGAATTTTAAGCTCAGCTCTGAATATTTATGAACGACAGCTTGTAAAAAAACTTGGGGACCTAAACAAACAGGAGCACGGATTATTAGGCCGGACAAAACTGAACAAAGAGAAGGAGGAGGTAGATAAAATGCGAAGGCTTTGTCATAATGCAGCACTCGCCATGAACGGTGTAGCTGGGACTCCCTTCGCAGCCAAAACTCCCCCAGTCCTGGTCGCGGTCCACACTCTCAGCAGAGAGGAGTTTCAACACCTTAGCGCTTTCCTGTCTCCTCATGACAGTATTGGGACGCACGTGTCAGCACAACCACCTACAGATGATCCAGGAATCCCCTTCAATTCCCCCCTCATTTCTATTCCATTTAAACAACCTCCCCCTTACTCTCCCCCTGTCTCAGGCACACACCCCAGGTCTAATCTACAGATGCCAATAATCAATGGGGGCTATAAATCAGACCAAGAACAAGCAAGTGATAAAGGGGGGAACTTTACAAGTGGGAAAGGTTTCATTGACTCCTTTAAGAAGTACCGCCAGTAAAAGACGCAGGGGCGGGTTCAGAGGCAGAGCCAGAGGTAGAGGAGGGTTTGGAACAGCTCCAGGAGAGAACGAATATCAGCAGCAGGGGTGCTACACCTGTGGACGGGCCGACCACTGGTACAGGCAATGCCCACAGGGGCCCCCACCACAATGAGGTCGCCCAGGGAACCCAGAATGTACGGGCCTGGCGGATCCATACATAGACATGACTGTAAAAAACTCGAAGCTACCATTCCTTGTTGATTCAGGAGCGAGATATTCAACTATCAACTCTCCCGTGTTCAACACGTCCATTTCAAGTAACAAAGTCTCAGTCATAGGGTTTTCGGGAGAAATAGAGCGAGTACCGCTCTCTACGCCATTAAACACCGAAATAGCAGGCCAGATATTTTTCCATCAATACATTCTGGCACCTCAAAGTCCGGCTAACCTCATGGGAAGAGATGTTCTTATCAAAGCTAAAAGTTAGAGTTGTCGAGGATATTTCCAGGTGTCATTGACGGTATAATGCAATACATATTTTTAGAAAGCCTTAGTCAGATAAAGAAATACGAAGTCATTCTTGTTTCAAAAAGCCCCCACCTTCTTCTGGAATGCCATCTCACACGGTTGGATAAACACAGAGGTGATTTATGAGAGAAGCTTGTGTGCAGGCAACTCCAGGGCACAGTGAGGAGAGAGAGAGAGACACGAGAATTAAGATGTTTGAAAAGATTAGAAAGAGTAAAAGTTATATAAAATTAACTACTATTCTGGACAATGTCATATTGTTTTATGAGTAAAAACATGAAATAAAATATATTACTAGATATAAGACCTACATGCTTATTGGATTAATAGGGCGTGTCTGTCATAAACATTAGCGCTTAGATGGAATAAAGTGTTGAAATGTTCTCAAGAGTGGGAGTTTTCACAATGCTTTTTGGTTTTTATTGAGACAATTAAGTGGTAAGGACAGAAAACTGTTCCGTGATGATTTCTTTAGGTTTTAGCTTTAGTAATGAAGATTACATTATGTGAGGAAACTTTTCCACCAATACTTCCTTTAAGGGTTAAAAAATATATTCATTAACTGAGAATTGTACTTAATTAGATTTCAGAGGAACTTCATTGCATACAGTAACGTTGAGGGAAAGTAAAAAGAGGTTTACTGAGTATATGAAGTACATTCAAATTAAATATAATAGTGGATTATTCTACCTAGATTAGACATACAAAGAGGATAATTTGTGTGTTATGAACTGGCCTTGTCTTGTTACATTTTTATTGAAGCCAGACTACAAGTCGGATGGTTTAATTTTTATTGAACTCAGTCTCCAAGCAGTGTGATTTCTCTCTGCACATGGTTGAGTCTTCTCTTCCCTTCCCCCGGTCATCCAAGTTATTTGACCCCATGAGGTCAAGAGTCATTCTGTTAGACTACAATCTTGTGTAAGACAAATCATTGTTCTTTTGTCACATTTTGAATCACATAAGAGTTCATTTTGCTAAATCAATTTATCTTTAATTTGTAGTTGGTGTTTGCTAACATTTTTAGGAACGACATAGACCTACACTTGGGTCAAATTACATTACTGTGATCGGATTAGTGTGCTCTGCAGGGTTATTATTGTTAAGTATGGAGGGGTTCTTTCATAGTGTGTGGAATATGTGGTGCTTGAAACATCTAGGTATTTAAATGTATAGAGGAAAATGGTTTCCTGAAAGAATTAATTGGAGTAAACATGTTACAGTGGGTGTTGAAAAACTTAGTTTGGGTAAATATGTCACAATGGATGAAACGATTATTAGAGGGAGTTTTTGTAATATCATTAGTGGACATTAATTGTGTTGTTCAGATGACATTTAACATTTAAGACAGATAGTAAGATTAGGAAAATAGAGTGGAAAGGATTGGATTTATTTTACCTCAGTGTATTAGAATTAACTATAGGTAATGCGTCCCGGGACCTGGACTCTCTCTCTCTGTCTGTCATACGGCTGGGGCCCCAACCCTCCAAGCAGACAGAGGACCTATCCCAACCAGGAGACTCCTCCTCCATCGAACAGACAGAGAACCCAGAGCTCAACAACAACAACAACAAGACTGCAATAAGAACTGCATCCAGAACTATCTCCACCTGTGGCATCCAGAACCAAACAGCTTGCTGACAGGCAGAGATCTACTCTCATCAGTCCCTCAGAAAGGGAATGAAGTTCCAAGCTGAGCCACGAGATTTGGCACAAGAGCAAAGTATGGGACACAGAGCAGAATCTGCCCTCCATAAAGCAGCAGAGAGACTGTGAAGGAGGAGATGAAATGCAAAGCAGTGCAACAACAGTGGCCTGATGGGGGCGGCAGATGTAGCTGGGCGGATGGCTGCCTCAAAGAGTTACAGCGAGCTGATGGACAAAGGGGGAGGAGTCAGAGTCAGAGGAGTTGGTCGAGCAGAATGTGAGGAGGCCGGGGTCACGGCTTGAGATAAACCAGAGGAGAGGAGAAGGGAATCAACGGGAATGAGTGAGTTTACACATGAACACACTTATTATAAGCGCACATTTAAAAAACTTGAATTGACTTGATAAATAAGTGAAGGTAAAAAGTTGTATTTCCCATGAATTAATCAATTGGTAAATTAAAAATAGAGTAAAAGTAGAAACAGCACATTTGATTTTGTAGAAGCCATATAATTGGAAGGAATGTGGGATCACTGAACCCATCCTACTGTGATTCTTAGGTCTTACTTGCAGCTTCACAGGGAGCGCAAGGCATCATCTTATGAGTTTTAAAGACATGCTTCTCCACCTTCAAAGGGACATCCATTTTCTACCATAGGAGGGTTTAGGATGGACTTCTGTTTTTGGATCCATGAGTTGTTTCGTGTTCGGACGCCCTGGGTTCCACACACTGCTAAAGAATTTAACATTGTTTTTAAGTAGACCAGAATTGAAGATAAATGGGTTTAATGAGCTATGAAATGCAGAGCTACACAGATCCTAGTAATGTTTTGACACAAGATAATAATTAAGTACACAAGTTTCTGAAGTAGATCTATTAGACATTTTAATATAGATTAGGTGTTAATAAACTGTAGTAGAGTACTATAAGGAAGTGACATTTTTTGGCTAACACTTTTCAGGGAATGTGGGGAACAGCTGTTCCAATGAAAAGTTAGATGTAGCTTGAACATTATAGTTGTAATCGTGAATTAATTAATGATGGCGCTCCATATATGACAGATTTTTGTAGACAAAGGATACTGGCCTATGCTGAAATATCAAAGTCTCTGCAGAGCACACACATGGCCAAAAAGACTGAGACCAACTGACCTTTGACCCTGACCGACAGTGTAACTTGAGAAGACACTGTCAAGGACTGACTCTGGGGTGACTCTGACCAAACTTGACTTTACAACCTGACAGTGTGAGTGTGAGTGTGAGTGTATGTCTGCATGTGATCAGTGCAACTGCATGATTTAAAACAATGACTAATCAAGCATGCTTTTGGACTAACACATTATTCTGGGGCTCCGTGGGAAATGAGAGGTTTTCCTAAAATTCCACAAAAATTGGAAAACCGTACAGGTTTTCTAATCTACTTGATATTTCACTCCCACAGGAGGTGGCAGTTTGCAGAATGTGAAACTCAAACTAAAACATGAAGATTCTGTTTCTTTTAGGACTGAAGGATGGAGAGAAACACTTAATTTCACTGAAGTGTTTACTGTGGAAATGATGGATGTATATTTGGGAAAAATGTTGGGTATTTTTTATAATCCCTTATTACCTGAAGGTTTTCTTCCCATACAGGATTTTGGTTACACATGAGTTATGTGTAAAAAGGGGGAGTGTAAACTTTACAAGGTACATTTTTCATTTAGGGACTGAAAGGAACCTTCTGCCCCAACTCGGATGTTCAATCTGACCATTGATTGACAGTTTTAGAATAGACCTGCTCCATATCTGGGGATAAGATACTGTTTGATGAATGTTGACATGTTTCTAATATTGATTGAGTTATAACAGGTAACATAGATGCAGAATCAGTGGCCAAGGGGCTACTGTGAGAGAGGTAATTTCAGAATGGAATACTGAGGAAGTTGACCGGTGAGTAATGTTTCAACAGGTATTAAAGTAACTGAGGTTTGAAATGTACAAAGAACATATTACAGTTAAAGCTAAAACATTGTAATGTAATGAGACCAAATGTAATTTAGACAACATCATGTAATTAGCCTGGTAAAGAAGTAAAAGCCATAGACTTTATTGTTTAGGTCATTATGGGGATATACATTTCATCTAAATTCATAATGGAAAGACATTTGATGACAGTTTGTTGGAATTCTGTATTCATTTTTTCAGCTTGATAATATCTAAGCACTGACAGGTAGAAGCAGTATCACCAGGAAATCATTCACTTTGTCAGTATCATGATTTTGGTTGTTTCTGAATCCATAACATTAGTGTGTTTCTTTACCAGAAACATTAGCAGTTCATATTATATTTAGATTTTAAATGGGATCTCAGGGATTTCATTAAGAATAACACAGACGCTTGTCAGAAATTCAGAGCTATTGAAATATGTTATTTGGTTCACCTAGAGATGTTGGAGTTTTGTTTTGTGGCCACACACCAAGTATTAAGATTCTGAAGCTGCACTGGCAGATAGGAGGTCTACATTTAATTTAGAAAACCTGTTCACAGACGTCTGTTATTTTTAAGAGACCCCACCAACAGGCTCCAAGCTGCTTACGCAATGGTGGGTCAAACAGCGGAGGGCCCCGGAGCCCTGAGCTTGAGGGATTTGTATCAGATTTCTCCACACAGGTTGGTGATGCCAAAGGGGGACACGAGACGCAGGAGGCGGACACAGCAGAGTTCGTCTGGCTGAAGGTCATCAGGACAAAGTGGCTCAACCCCAGGCTCTCCGGCCCCGACCGAGTGACCCAGCGGATCTCTCATGCCGTCCGCGTGGGAGGAAAGGGGGACAGCTCGTACCACGGGAGCCAGTGTGCGGCGAGGAAACCACCTGCTGGGACCGGGGATGACATCAGGATGGACGTGATCCTCGCAGAGGAGGTCGACTCGGAAGCGGTCATCAGTGGACGGGAGGAGCAGGATCCGGAGGACATCTCTACAGCAGACGACTCGGAAGCGGCTGTCAGCGGACAAAGGGGGACTTGTCGAGGCAGCAGAGGAGTCTACTTCTCTCTGATCAGTTCCACCAGTGAAGGGAAAGCCGCATCTCCCCCTCCCTATCAGCTGCCCTTGTTGGCGTATTCCTCTGAGGGGGGGGGGGGGGGGGGGCTGATGATTTCACCACACAAGGAGACTGCTTCCTAGTACTCAGATCACCCCCTAATGGTTCCTTTACTGCAATGGAAGATGGTGTTCTGTTCCCAAACGTTCAAGTACTTTGGGTCTCAGTTTCTGATAGATTTATACAATATTGGGGGACAGACACAGTAGAACAGAATGATAGTAGATATGTTTCAAAATGTCTTGTGTAAGTTTATCTCTTGAGAGATAAAAAGGGGGATTAATGATTATATCATCTGATATTTGGGAAGAGTGTTACAGTAGAAATGGCAGAAAGTCTTGTTGCAATTTCCAGATATTGAAAGAGGCCCTGGAGTTTCTCTGGTAATTATCAATAGCAGCAGTTAAGTGAATACTGTTCAAACAATACCTGTGTTTGTGTTTTGTATTGATTTCTCTGTTTTATCCTTTCATAAATGTGAGGACTAAACTTGCTTCAAACATTCCTGGGTGCCTGGGTGCCTGGGTGCTAAATAGGTTTTATTGCTCTGTGGGGGGAAGGGGCAGTTAAGCAGGCTGGGTGGATGAGAGTTCTTCTGCTTAAGATCTCCAGTATGTCATGTTTCAGAGAAGTCTACTTATCTTGAATGGTATATGTGTGTTTAATTACTTTATATATGTGTGTTTAATTACTTTGTATTAGTAATAGCAGTGTGTAAACAAAAGCTGGAAATAGGAGAAATGTAAAGATTATCTTTGAATAAGCGAAGAGGGTAGAAGTTAAACATAATTAAAAAGCCTCTGGAATGTGTAGAAAGGTGGGGGAAGAAGGCCTGTGCAGGAAGGATGAGATAACGGACACCAGATGTTTTATTATCAGCTCAGAAACAAATTTATCACCTCTGCTGGCACGAGCTGATTCGCTAAGGGAAGATATCTTGTTTTAAATCTCCCAATGGGATGACCTGGGGTGAAGGAAAATTCAAGTCACCCCTCTTCTCTTGTTCTGGACTATATAAGTTAGTGTTGCATTAAGTTCGATCTCTCTTCTCTGGCTGTGAACGACCGAAGGATCTCAACGGCACGAGAACAAGAGCAGGAAGTACTTCCTTTAAATATATTGTATTGCATTCTATTATTACCTTGTTTAATTAAAACAGATTATTGACGATTGAAGCGATACATTTTTCTGTTGCCGTCCAGAGACACTGCGACCATGTCATCACCACAGGCAGGACATGAGAAATGGTCATCTCCAAGAAGTTTATCAATTTCGTGCCGGCAATATGTCCATTCTAAGAAACTTCTTTGGAAATTGTCGCCAGATGTTATCCCAGCCAAATAAGTAGGAATTCATAATTAAATGCTAGATACATGTCAACATGCAAATACTATAAAGCATGGATTAAGTATAATATTTCTTTATTTTTCCTCCAAGTCCTTTTGCAAATTATTGCACAAATTCACTTCATCTGCCAAATCTAGAATACAATACACAATTCGTATAATGTATCAAAATGTGCATTACCCTGCCAGCAGGAACTGAGCGACTTTCCAGCATTCGAATGAAAGCGTGTCTACTCAGACCAGGTGCACTGATTTTGAGATCTTCATATGTGGCAAAAAGATCGATAGAAACAACTGTGTGGAATTCAATGGTTCCAGGCCAGTATCCATTTGAGATCAAATCTTTGATCTGTGGTGTCCACTGGCAGTGGCAGTTCTCACAGGTCAGCAGAGAGAGGTCATTATGACCTGTTGGGACAAGCACCAAGTCAAATCAAAGTCACAATAAAGGTAAGAATATGTATTTGTACTTTTACAAATGTTCAAAGATATGTTACCATTTATGTTGATGAAGATTACTTTTTGCCCACCACTCAATTGAAGGCTTCTCAATTCTCTAATTTCTCCTCCTCGACTCCTCGGTCCTCCGGTAGTGACCCGGAAATGGATTTCAGCGCGCCATGTTGAAGGACATCTTATTTCTCTAAATGCATCGAGGACCGAGCACCGAGGAGTAGTGATGTTACGTATTGCGCTGAGGCTTCGGAGCGTGTGTCGAGTAATCCCCGAAGCTTTTTGTGAAGCTTGTATCGAGGCTTGTATCGTTTTGGGCCAGTGACGTCATCGATGACAAACGAAGCCTCGCTGCCTGTCGATACCACGTGACTGCTTCAGGAAGCCATTCCGATCCGTTGAACCACAACGCTCATCATACCCATGGATGTATAAGAAGAACCATATTACCCCTCCTGTACCCGGGCCTGGTGACATGATGGAATTAATCCATCAGACCCTCACTTATATAGAGGTCAGAACATGTCAAAAGTATAAATAAATAAAAGCATACATAAATGTAGGAATAAAAACATGAATAAATAAAGGAATAAATATGGTCCAGTGTTTTCAGGGAGATTCAGTGTGTGTGCTGTGGCTCAGCTGGAAAGCAGTTGACTCATGACCGCAGGGTCCCTGGTTCAACGCCTGTTCAGTACGTCTTTTTTGTTTATAAAAGCTACAGCTAAATGAGATAATGTAGTTAATAAATGTATTCTTTGATATGGTTTAGCCTTTCTCAGGCTACAACGTGGTTACGTTTACGAATATTATTAAGGAATACAAATCCCTCTTTGCAATGTTTAGCAGCCTCCTTAGGCTTTTCAATCACAATCATAAAACTGGAATCAAAACAATATTGTTAACATGAAAATATGATTTAATGTTCGTTGTTTAGAGTTATTCTAAGGCTTTACTCATTGGGAACTCGGTATGAGATAGTTCCTGTTGAGATGTCCAATCTGCCTGTTTTACACACTTTGACCAACAGGGGTTTTGTGTTCAAATGAAGCCCATGATGAAGCCTCGTGAGATGAACCCTTTTGCGAACCAATTGGCTGGAAAGCTTCATAAGGCTTCATCTCACCATCACTACCGAGGAGGCTCTCTAGAGGAGCTATAATCGAGGATACACTGATGGTTCCTCCGCGGATGTATTTCCGGGAACAGTGATGTTTCAAAGAGTCGTGACGCACAGCCGGACTTATCTCAGCCAATCACAGCTCTGCATGCATCCCTTGGATATTATTTTAGTAACTGCTCTCATCAGGTCACGATGTTTACAGTGAGAACAGCTGTGAGGTCCCTGCAGAAAACAGAGCAGTGTGTATACTATATATCACTCAGTATAACAGGCCTACATTACTCTCTGTATTTGTATGCTGTAGTTTAGTAGATATCTACAAACAAAGAGTCGATATTTTTATATTATTATGAGAGTGCTCTCATACTTGTTTGATTCTGAAATTGTATATATAAATGTGTGTGTGTGTGTGTCCGCATCTGTAGCCTGTTATTGTCTCATTATACCGCACTGTGAATGAATTAAAAGTAAATATATAAGTCGTCATGAACACATCTGTCCATCAGACAGAGGGCTGCTGTGCCTCCTGTCATCATTAATGGACGTCTCTTTAAAATGACCGCTCAGAGGAGAGGAGTTCTCATTTCTCTCGAGTCCTCCGCGCGCATCTCCAGTGGGCGGGACTAAGACACGAAGATAGGAGTCGATTGAGAAGCCTTCAAAGTCTGCATTGCAGCTGCAAATCTTTCTGGGCAAAGCAAATGGCAGGAGACGAACTATGAAAACATAAAGGGATAATGGTTACTTCTACTGGGCAAGTACAGGTACATCATACATTATGATGGGATTGAAAAGTAATTTTAGTCAAAAAGGTCTATACAGTATATACCTTCTTCACACGGTGATGGCTGACCACTAGCATCTTCAGTGATAATATTAGTAGGAGGAAGGGCTTTGTAACTATCCCCTACAAATAGGCATCTGTTATGCAAACTGCACCTCCGATGTACAGCTATGTCACATTCGGGGCACAACAAGGGTTGTGGAAGGCAGTCTGTGCAACAAATGACTGCATCTTTAGCTTTGCACAGTTGACAAAGACCCTTCGGGATCTTTCCTGCCTCAAGCATGGCTTCAAGAAGCTGAGGTCTTGCTTTCCGCCATCAGATAAAGCCTGACGTACTGTCCATGTTCAGCCAGATGAGGCTTCTGTGGAATTTGAACATCCGGCAACATCCTCCTCAACTGCATCAACCATCTTTTGCAGTTCCTGTATATGAAGGTCTTGGGAAATGAGGATAACAGATGTAAGCAAGACAGAATAGATGGTAAAGAACATTTCAGGTGGTTATTAAAATTGATTGCGTTTACATGGGCTACCTGTTTATAATAGGGTTATTGGAGAATGCTGTTTATGTGTTTGCACATGTGAACACAATATTGCCTCATAAACGTGTTATTCATGTCCATGTAAACAAACTAATGAGCGAGATTGCAAAGTGTAATGTCATGTTCACCTATATTATTTTTAAGGAACAATACAATTGCTCAAAATTAAGTTTTATCAATGTAGAAATATTTTTAGTGTTTGATTTATCAAATTATAATTGAACTAAATATATTGTGATGTACACTGAAGTGAGTAAGTATGAGTTTATTAAATGGAGGCATAACTATTTTGATATAGAATATTACCAATCATATTGTGGGTCTGTTGCACCTCAGAGGTGACTGTGCCTGTATATCAAAACATAGAGGGGATTCATCATTACTACATTTGACCTAAACTGTGACCTTTGACTCAATATTGCATCCCTATTTTCCATGTTCATTTAGCACAATATACGAATACTTCATTTTGTTTGCAATACATGTAGTACTTCATTTAAAATCGTATTACTCTCAAAGTGACACATGTGCCAGGTCCATGCGGCCCCATACTCACATGCACAACACCTAAAAAATGGACAAACTGTAGCAAAATGTTGACACTGATACGAGAGCTTACCTTCTGTGCTGTCTGCAACATGTTCTGCAGAAATATTTGGCAACTGCAACTGACCAGTTTTCTTCTGATGTTTGGCGTGCACTAGGAAGACAAGAATGGTAATTCAAGAATTACATTTTCAAAAAAGAAACAATGGAAAAACACAGATGCAACAGTACGATCTGGCTCATACGATTATACGTTTTGAAGAACTGCGACTCTTTACCACCCAAATTGGTCTCTTTTTCTCCATTTTACTGCAGGCTGACGGTCCTATTTAGCATGGTAATACAACGTGTTCATGTTACATCAAACCATTCCACTTGTTAACACCAGTTCAATTACAACAACAAATGCTGTCTACATTTGTGATAACTTGAAAGAGTACAGTACAAATCAGCTCTGTGCTTCATTGTTCAGTCAGTAGAATAATGACTATGTGTGTGTTCACTTATCGGAGCATGTTAAAGAGAAGTATCCAGGCCGGACTGGTCATCGGGAGGACCGGGAGGTTTCCCGATGGCCTGGCCTGTTAAGTGGCCTGCTGGCCTGAGGATTTTTTTTTACACGTATTGTGAACGCAACGCTACGCAAATGTGGGTCTGACTCTGCCTCACAGAGGGTGACTGGCTGTATACATGATGTGGCCTGCCGACATGGCCACTTTCATACAGATCATACACTAATGCCCTCGATTGGTCTCTGTGTGTCATTCAAGCTCGGGAGGGTGTGTGTGTGTGTGTGTGTGTGTGTGTGTGTGTGTGTGTGTGTGTGTGGCGCGAGACAGAGAAAGCGCGTGCACCGGTTACGTGTATTGTTGTTGTTAGCATCTGGTGCTAGCTAGCTGCGCTAACGGATATAAGGAGCTGTTTCAACAACAAGGTGGGGGGAGAGTCCTCTGCTGTCAGACTGAGAGATAACTACAGCTCAGGTGAGGTAAAGGACTCTCTGAGTGTTTAGAATCTAGATAGTTAACTTAGTCTAAGTTCTCAGTGGGTCTCAAACGGTTTGGTCACCATTTACAGGGTTGCCAACTTTTGGTACCTGGCTGGACTGAGATTTTGATATCATGGGTTTAATTACACATATGCGAACTAAATGACTGCTATCGTGTCAGCAGCGGGACCTTAGCATATATATAGGATATAGGATATATATACAAATACACAATATTGGACACAGACTATAAAGGGCACAAAGTTTCATTCACTAATGAAAGTCAAACACATCTTTCTTTCCACTGTTTTATTGTGTGCCTGTCGCGATAAGCAATTACTTGACTTATCGTACGATAAATAAAAATGAACTCGATACATTTCCATTTACATGAGGATGTGACTAGCAGTTTGAAAGGATGTACTTGATTTATTATTATATATTATCATTATTTCAGGGGTCTAAAATGGTCATACAACGGTGCCGACAATATTATCGTTTATCGCAATAATTTACGGGAAAAACAAAATGAATTATCGTGAGAGACCTATGAAACACACACACAAACAAATCTACAGACTTACTCCAAATTGCCAAATATATTAATTAACACACTCTCACATACTCTTTGACTCTATTTTGGCCTAGTAGAACTTTTTTATCATTTCCACTGGATCTTAGATCTGCGCATGCGCAATACGAGTCGGGAATTGACCAACCGGCTCCCACTGCTCTGCTGTCTGAGTGGTGGGGGCGGGGAGGGAGCGATTTGACAGCTTGAGCAGCTGTCAACTCAACATTGTAAATAACCAACCAAAAACGATCGCCGGTTCATCTTGTTTTTGACGTGAGAATAGTTTGGGCAGCGTGAGAGCGTGAGATTGAGAGTGAAAGCGTGTGTCACACGCCAGATGCGTGAGAGTTGGCAACCCTGTCATTTATGTAAACACATATTTCCATTTGAGGGGGGAGCGATTAGTAAAATATGCATGAATAATACAAATAAAATGATAACTAGGTGAAAAGAGGTAAGATAAACTTTTAAAACTAGTCTTTGCTGCTGCCTCAAAGAGGAGCAGGGGGAGAGGAGGGAGACAGGAGAGGCTGATTCAGGAGCACAGACACACTCACAACTATAAATGAACCAAAAACAAATAAATATATAAGTTTCAATGTTTTTTCATATTGGATATGGTATGTTATTGGTTATGGCCATGTTCTTATGATTTTATGATTATTTAAATGTATACAGTTCTGTTTCATATGGGTGTAGTCTCTTTATTTCCCCCTCAAAGTGCACCAGATTGATGCATTTAAGTCCAACATTTAAAAAAAAAATCTTACCGGGGGAGCATGCCCCCGGACCCCCCTATAGGGTTTGAGGTCCACCCCCACTTAAAATATGTTCACATGAATAGGTTCCTAAATAGATTTGCACATTTTTTTAAATAGTAACCCATGTCCATATGTTTATTATTGGGTAGTACATTTCAACTAGGGCTATCACTATGAGCAGCAACGCTGTAAATATTGACAAACAAATCCAGCAAAATGGCACAAAAAACTAACGGACTGTAGCAAATTGTATAACAGTGCAAACAAAGTACTTAACAAACGATTACTGAGAACAATGGTAAAATGTGAAGTTTTATACTTGAAAATATTTTAAAACAACTGATGGGTGAACAGAACGGGTGATCGGTGTGCTGAAGCGAAGATTCCACAGCCAGGATGGGCCGCTCCCTGTTTGCTTCGTATAGACCCTGCGGGACGAGATGGAGAACAGGGATGTAGCCACCATTGACAAGATAGTACATACCTGTGCCGCCTTGGTCAACATGTCAGGTAGCATTGTGTTCAATAAAAACAGACAGGGGGATGTATAGGTCAAATCAGTCCTGCTGTGTTTTCTCTTTGAGTCACTTAGTTTGGGCCATGGCAGCAAAAGAACAACTCTTCAATGACTATCCTTCAGCTTTTTAAATCTACCTTACTGCTCTGCTCTCCTTCCAGGAATGACAGTTGACTCCACGTAATTATTCTGTAAATGTAAATAAACTATGTATTAGGAATTGTCTTAGCTAGTATTAACCTAACAGCCACCTAACAACAAATGCTCGCAAATGTTAATGAACTATAATTATAAATAATTGTTTAGGTTTTGTGTTTTACCTGAAGCTCCTGTTCTGTGTCTGACACAGCACTGTCTGTTGACTCCGGAAATTGTTATACATAATTTGTGATTATTTGTATTGTTTCATAATATTTGTGTGCCATGTATTACATAGTATAAAGATATAACAGACAGTGTATTTGCAGTCTCTAAGGAGAATGTTTTATGCCTGAAGCTCCAGCTCTGTATCTGGGATTGTGGTTCCCGCCAGCTGTGGGTAGATGTGCCTGGCCCAAAAACGGCTAATGGTGTCCACTGCCTGACACTGAACATCTTCATCTTGTTGGACACGGAAGATAACGGTTTGCTTTGGCGTCCAGGTGATGAAGTCTGCATAGGTTGTTTTGCACACAAACATCTGCATCTGCACCTGTAAAAAAAGAGGAAGAAAAAGTACAGCATAGACTCCAACTACTTACCTGCAATTAACAAAACACAGATACTACAATTCCTTATGAGTTGTTATTTATTGTATTACCTGGGTGTAGTAGCTGTGGTTGGTCCTCAGCGACAACAAAGTGTCCAGATGTCCTCTCTTGTCTGCTGGCCAGTGATCAGCTGACAAATCACTATTCCACTTCAAGGGGCACTTTACCTCAACCACCCCCTTTCCACAGCAAACGCAGTGTACATAAGCATAACAGCTTACACCAATGTAGGGCTTCTCTCTGCACACTCGGAAGCCTGCCTGTTGAATACTGATGCTTGTGTGGGGTTTATATATGTCACTGGAGATGTTAATTAAAGTGGGTGCTGTATATGCAGTTGTAAGGCCCAGTGCATACTTGTATGTCTCAATTGCATCCTTTTCGTGTTCCCTACCCCAAATGATGCCTGGTGTTTTCAGCAGATTTTTGCGTGACTCTTTCTGCACAATATCCCTCAGCAGTGATTTTGATGGTTTCTCAAGAGATGTGTGGATAACTCTGTGTGCTGATGTACCTGTCACCCTCCCAACCCTCTGCTGGTGCCAAGATGAACATTCTGCCTGGTCTTTTGTCTCTTCCTCTGTTGCCTGTACCTGATCATCTGAACATTCTGACAGATGTTGGTACCAAGGCTTTGGTTTGAAAGGGTCTGCAAAAGCCTCGAAAGTGCTCAGACCAACAGGCAGTTCTCCTGAGGCAGACAGCATTTCCAAGAACTGTTGTTTATTTTCTTCATTCACCATTGGAATGACCCTGCAGTTTGTTCCCGTGTCCCTTTTGTTGGCTTTGTCTCCATAGAAGTCTCTATTGATGACCATGTCTGCCTCAACTTTTTTCGTGCAGACTTTATTCCAGGCAGAGGCGATGCTGGTTGGTGCCACACTTGTTTATCCAAGGCGAACTGATGCCTCCAACTTAAAAAGCAGGGCTCCGACATGGGAACAACTTTCTCCTAGTCTCGAGTAAAGAAGGATTACATAGGTGGCATTGTGACTGTACTATTAGTGTTATGCAGTCAGCTTACCCTGCCATGCAATCACAGTGAGCAGCTGTGACCTCTCCAGTCTTGTTAACAGCAACCCAGGTGTTGTGGGGTTTATCTGTAACTTTCCATGATGGCTTTACCATCTTGAAGACCAGTCTTGAAGACTGTTGTGTCAGCACAGGGTTTGTGGTGAAGAACCACATCCACCCAGCCACTGGTAAAAAAGGTATGTGCTTCCAGAGACCTGATGTTCTTCATTGAACTTGCTGTGTAAATCCCTAGAGGACAAGTTAGCAGACACAAATCTCTAAACCTGCTCTGTCACATCTAAAAACATTTAAAAAACATTAGTAGTACAACCATGGGCAATCCAGAAAGTTAATTAATAAAGACTCAATTTTGCTATTGTGATGAACTGTGTATGTTAAAATATTGTCGTACTGTGTTGTGGTATATTTACTGAGATTATAAAGATAGGCTATAACATAAAATCGTCAATTATCAACCCTACCTATAACTAGATGCTATCATTAATTAGCTTGGTAAACCCCCTATTTAACACGTTATTGTATAACACATATTTATAGTTTACACAGTAACGCAAATTGGACAGACTATTAAAACGGATAAATAATGTGTCTTGATGACGTCCTATACAAACTACCTGGAGATTCAATGAGGTAGTTATAGATGTCAGGATATGACACCTCAGGCCATTGAGTCGGATCATTTGTTCACTCGTCCACCGGCAGACTGAATGGACATTGATCGCCTACTGCTTTTAATTTAATCATATATCGAGCCCGATCGTCGTTTTCCAATGATTTAATGTAATAGTTTGCCTGTCTGGCCATTGTAATCGGGCTCTTTGAAGATCCAAAAATCTCCGGATTTCTTAATTTTCTGATCGGATTGGCAAAAACTTCAGAATTTGTATTAACCGCCGTTCAACTGACAGCTTTGTTTTCTCCCAAATGTGGGCGGAGCCGTAATTTTCGCCCGGAAGTGACGTAGGTGTTACTCTCATCTATGGTCCCACGCTAGCGCCTTTTCTTGCAGGCGAATAAACCTGACCCCCGGCTCGATGAGCGAACAAGCGGCAAACTCTGGGGAACAGCCGGGACGCCAATACGGAAGTGCCACACACTGCAGTTCATACATGGGCCGCTAGGGACTGGCTGCAGAAAGGAGCAATTTCCATAGACCCCCATGTTAAAATGCCCAACTTTACAGCAGAAACATGTTTCAACCCATGGATGCAACAAATATTATTATCGATATAGTTAGATTCCACCTTCATGATTATGAATCTGTGAGTGAATTGTTTTCTTACATGACCCTTTTATTTATATTAGGTCTTAAAGTTTTTGCATAAATTAGGGCGTGGTCACTTTGATGGACAGTACATGCCTCACTGTCAGCTAACAGCAACTTGTCCACTCTGCTAGGCTACAACCATAGAGGCTACAACGTTAGTTAGTCATAGTACTTGACCCTTTAGCTTTAGCCGTGTTCGTGGTGATTGTGCCTTTTAGGGAATATTGTTACAAATACCAGACAATTAAAATGTCGTGCTGTGCGCTTGAATGTACTAACAGAACTTCCAAGAAGTCTAAAATGATAATATTATACATGTTAAACCCGTTCGCAGGTGTTTGTGTGCTTGGTAGCTTAGCTTGCTACTTATTAGCCAGCTAAGGACGTAACCCTTTATACATACATATACATTTTAGTTTATGATTCAGCCTTGGGTAAGACTTTTATAGTCTATGGCAGGGGTGGCCAACCCGCGGCTCTCGAGCCGCATGCGGCTCTTTGCCTAGTTTCATGCGGCTCTTCAGTTCATATCGAATTGTGTGAGTTTGGGGGAGAGACACTGACTCCTGACTAGTGTTGCACGGTGTACCGATACTTGAAAGGTACCGCAATACCCTGCCGTTAAAAACGTTACGATTCCTCCGTTTCATTAGTATCAGTACTTTAAGAATGACGGGGGAAAGTACTCCGGTGAGAAAGCGCAGTTTTAATAAGAGCCGTGTGTGTTCAGCGCTCTGCTTCCACTCCCTGCACTGCAGCCGTGCCTGCAGTCCCTCCCTCTCAAGCACGCTGAAGTGCCTCAACTCTCTCGTGCACGCGCTAGCTGCCAGAGCATGTGAGAAAACGAGAAGCATGGCTGCAAGTGGGAGTGCAACTGCCGCTGCGCCTCGGCTTGTTGACAAAAAAGACTCCAGAAGCGACATTTGGATGTATTTTAGCTATAACTCTGACAGTGAGGGCAAGCCTACGGACACCACGAGGCCTGTCTGTAAGAAATGTATTAATTTTATTTAATACGAATTCTTGTCATTTATTTTATTTAGTGTTCTCATTGTTTAAAAGTTTGTGTTATGGTTATGGTTCTGGTGTGAAATAAAGCACAATAATTACATTTAAGACTGTTTCCCTTTTTTTAAGAAAAGTATCGAAAAAGAATCAGAATCGCAATTCTTGACTTGGTATCGTAACTAAAATGTTGGTATCGTGACAACACAAGCTACTCCTGACAGTTAAACCTGATATTTAGTCTGTTAAGTATTGAATGCTGATCATTCTGACGTAATTTGGCCGGTCAAAGTTGTTTGGGCTCGGATAAAATCGCTCCGTTACTTTCGTCCCGTGTTACTTTCGTCCCGGCTCTCCCTACGTGTGTATGTGTGGTGTCAGGTGTCAGTATGAGAGGATGACAGCGCGTCTAATTTTGATGTGGCCCAAGAGCCAATCACAATAATACCTGCAATGCAGTGAACCAATCACCTTTGAGGGGGGGGGGGGGGGGGGGGGACCTATCGTTGATTAAACACTATCCAGTGTTTCCCCTACCATTGTGATGGAGGGGCGCTGCGCCCCGCCAACGGAGCCCCGCGACCCCCCCTGAAATTCAAGGTGTTTAGAAAATATATATAATTTTTTTTTTAAATATATATATATAGCACCAAATTGCAAATAATCTATATCTACTGTCACTTTTCACATTGAACATGTGCTCTTTTATTAAATAAACTAAACGCTTTCATTTTAAGTTGTGAGTTTAGTGTTTTTGACCCAAAGAAACTCTGATGCATTAATCAATAACAATAATCCACAGCTCCTCTCTCTGCTCCAGAGGATTTAAAAAATATATCCCAATGCCACAAAAATGCATCAGTGACGTGGTTGAAATCTTGTCTCCAGAAAACAAAAAACTGAAACCAGCGGTATCAGTGACTGTGTTTGATGTGGCTCTTTGCAGTAACATGGAACAAATGTGGCTCTTAACCTCTGACTGGTTGGCCACCCCTGGTCTATGGCTATGACGCCCATAATGCTAAACGGGAGCAAATGTTAATAGGGGACCCAATTATCCCAGTGGTGGCCGCCGGAGCTAACGGACCCGCAGGGGGCTAGCTCCAGCCGGCGTCCCGGAGCTAGCCCACTGCGGCGAGACGAGTGCACAGCCAGAAACGCAGTGTTTCGTCCCGTAGCCCAGTCTAGCGCTAAGCAAGCTACTGTTTCAGAGTCATTTGCGGCTGTTATGCCGTATGAAAAGGGCTCACGAAGGCACCGTGAGATAACTGTAACATCTTGGTGAATACAAGATCTTTGATTACAGAGATCACGTGGATGACGTAAGGTATGTGTGCATGTTACGCGCCAGTGAAATAAAAGATGGACACTCGGAATGAAATAAGTGGTCCGCTTCATCTGTTTATGTAGACACTTACATGTCCATAGAACAGAATATTACATGGTGTCAGAGTTAGTTCATTTATCATCGACCTGACGACGGAAGATGGAGAACACAGGCGTTCCAACACCACGAATGGACTGGGACTCGTCTAATCTGCCGGACGCATGGAGAAAGTTTCGGCAGCATGTGCAGCCAATGTTTTCAGGCCCGCTACATGCTAAAGACGAGGAGGAAAAATGTAGCTATCTACTCTTATGGATTGGGGAAAAAGGCAGAGATGTTTTTTATACATGGACTCTCACAGAAGACCAAGGTAAGATACTAAAAACGTACTATGACGGGTTTGAAGCTTATGTAACTCCGAAAGCAAATCCCATATTTGCGCGCTATAAATTTCATGAAAAGATCCAAGGAGACAGTGAGAGTTTTGACCAGTTTCTAACGGAGCTAAAATTGCTAAGTAAAGACTGCAACTACCCAAACAGTGAGGAAATGATTAGAGACAGGATTGTCTTTGCGACAAACTCAGAAAGAGTGCGCGAAAAACTGCTATGTCACGGTCCAGACTTGACGCTAGAGAAAGCCATTGACATTGCACGTTCACACGAGCTATCACAGCAGCAGCTAAAGACAATGCTAACCCCTGCTGCTGGTCACGACAGTCGCTCTGCTCATGCAGTTAGCAGAAAACCTTTTAGAGCAGACCAAGCATCCCGTGGGCACAAGACGACATGGAATGATCGTAACAGCGCCGTGAGGAGCAAGGAATGTGGAGCATGCGGGAGGGAGCACAGTCGCAGTGAGGAATGTCCAGCAAAGGGTCGCCAATGCAGCAAATGCAAGAAGCCCAACCACTTTGCTAAAGTGTGTAGGTCACAAACACAGCAGCCACAGACGAGATATAATCCCAGAAAATTGCATACCATCTCAAACAGTGCAGAACAGTCACTAGAAGTACTCTATATTGATGCTATCATAAAAGAGCATGAAAACACAGATAGAGAACAGGCATATGCAGAAGTAGAAATAGGAAAAGCGTGGAACAAACTGAAGTTTAAAATGGACACTGGTGCTCAGACTAGTATTATACCAGCAGACACATTCCGCAAGAATAGTATAGAAACACACCAGTGGATGGTTTGAAATCGCCAGCGCAGCTACTCATGAGCAAGCGTCTGCGCTCCATCCTTCCCACCACTGAAAAGCATCTACAACCAGAGCCTGTCGCAGCACCGTTCACAGCAGGAGAGAACAGTGCCAAACACGACAAAAACAATATTTTGACAGGAATGCCAGATCACTGCCTGCACTACCAGTGGGAGCCACGATCCGCTTCCAGCTTCCAACAGGGACATGGAAACCTGCAACAGTAGTCGAGCCATCAGGTACCCAGAGATCCTACAACATCTGCACGGACGGAGGTCACATGTTTCGGCGCAAAAGGCGCCACCTTCTACAAACGTGTGAGAGTGACAGGAGACTCCATCAGACGAGGAGTTGGAGCCTGAGGACACTAATGGCGTGTTTCCACTGCAGGCCTCGCTCGGCCTCGCTCGGTTTGGTTAGGCCTTATTAGACCTGGCTCACTTTAATGCTGCACTTCCATTACAGTTTAGGAACTGGGGTAGTTACTATAGTAACGCAGTGTAGGTGGAGCCGTGACGTCATCTTCAATGAGCGCCCCAAAAAACAACACAGCCGTTAGCTCTTAGCACTCAGAGCTCACAGCTCCTCATATCTGTTCTGAAACTAGACAAAAGTTAAACAAGTACAAACCACAGACTGCCTGTGTCATGGCGAATACAGTCGCTGGTTTATTTATGTCTGTATAGGCCTTTGTTGTGAGTGTGGACGGTCGGAGCATATATAACGTTAGCTTAGCCAAGCTCCATTTAGAAAGCACGCATTTTAAAAGGGTTTTTCGCCTGCCGTCTGTCTGCAGACTCAAAGCATTAATTCATGGTTTTTACTAACCGGTATCAGTATGTTGTTACTTCGGCATCATTTTGAAACGTGTATTACAATGAAATCACGGTCAAATATGTTCATCTTGTTGTAGTTGTAGCTCCCTTGCCAGCGATTCTCTCTCTAGTTTAGCATACTCAGCCCGACTCAGCCTGGTTGTTCCTGGCCCTAGAACCACGATTTAGTCAAAAAACTAGGCCAAGTGGAAACGCAACCAAAAACGGGCCCCGCACGGCTCGGCACGCTTAAAGCGAGCTACCCGCTGCAGTGGAAACGTGCCATAAGACTTTGCAGCAGGACACTGAGAAACAAACAGGCCCCAGAGAGCAATCACACATTGTTTACAATAAGATCAAAAGATCAGGCCGCATAGTGAAGCCAAGAGATGTGTTAAATCTGTGAGAGAAAAAAAAGAGAAATGCAACACTGACAATGCACTGTGATTTTTATTTGTTTAGAAATTGAATTCAACAGTTTTGTTTCAGAAGCAGTACTACATGCTCTATTAGAATTATTTCTGGGCAACTGTTCAACAAGATAAGTTAAACTGCAGAAGTGTTTACTAAATGTTGATGTACCAGCCTTATAATATTCCCTCAGTGATAGAGTAATCACAATTAGTAGATATAGTGCCTCAAGATGTACATTTATTTTAAATGCATATAATTTGTTATGGTATAGTGCCAGGAGATATGGGAGTCGGAGGCGGTGCATCGAAGGTGCAAAAGGGTACTTTAATAAAGGAGGTGTTGTCGGGTCGCAGCCCGGGACAACAAGAGAAAGAATCAGGAGGGCACACAACATACATAGACAACAACACATATATGTCCGTGTGGAAACCACACCCCTACCCCAAAGTTCCGTGTGTGAATTATGTAACCCAGTGTATTAATAAGTGATCACTACACAAGCCCCCCCAGAATTCAAACATGGCACAATCCCCGCGTCTGGGAGGAAACACCACAGGGGCCGAGGAGGGTGGGGTTGCAGGTGAGGGCCGGGCCATGGAACGGGCTGTCGGAAGGGGGCCGCAGGAGGGAGGGTGGGGTTGCAGGTGAGAGGTATCCTCACCAGGGGTGGAAGACGGGCCGGAACGGGGCCGCAGCAGGCGTCGTAAGGGGGCCGCAGCGCTGCGACGTGGGGACGGCGCGAACATCCCGGTGGTCCCCAGCAGGGAGGAGCGCTGCCCGGCCGCAGGCGAGGGCACAACGGCAGCGGGCACAACGGCAGCGGGCACAAAGTCCTCGGGGGGAAAGAGCCGGGGGGCAGGAGCAGCATCCCCGGGAGGAAGGAGCCGTGGACAGGGGAGAGGCCAGACGGGGCGCCGTCCGGAGCCGCCGTCGAAATGAACCGTGAGCCGCGGTAAGAGGAGAGGCCAGGCAGGGTCCCGGAGCGCGCCACCCACGGGCCGATGAAGACATGGGGACGTCCGAAACCGCCGAGGCGAAGAAAGAGGCCAGACAGGCTCCGGAGCGCGCCACCCACGGGCCGATGGCCGCATAGGCGACGTCCGAAACCGTCGAGGCGAGGGAAGAGGCCAGGCAGGGTCCCGAAGCGCGCCACCCACGGGCCGGTGAAGGCATGGGGACGTCCGAAACCGCCGAGGCGAGACGGGGTCCAGGAGTGCACCACCCAGGCGTCGATGAGCGTGAGTGGCGTCTGAAGCCGCCGTCGAGGTGGTGAAACAGGTGAGAGTGTTCACACGAGGCCGACCAGACATGGTCGAACCTCCTCTCAGGCACCAGAAAATGCTCAAAAAGGGCCGTACTGTCCACGGTCAAAAACAGGTGGGCGAAATAGCGAGAGGATTCACACGAGGCCAACCAGACATGGTCAAACCTCCTCTCAGGCACCAGGAAAAAAGCTCGAAAAGGTCGATAGCCGTTAGCAACTAGCCGTTAGCTGAGGCCGTTAGCTGCTAGCCGTCGTTAGCCCCACGTGGATAGCTGCTAGTCGTGGTTAGCTAGCGCCGCTGGGACGTGCAGCCGCACGCCCCGAAGAAACAGCCCCATGAGGTAGCCATGGGGTTGCTGGTCGACCCAGCAGGTCGTGCATCGTCCCCCCGATGCGGGAACGGCGAGCCACGTCTCCAGCCTTCTGCGGAGCACGCACCGAGCCTCAGTCCGCGTTCCGGTGGCAGCCACGGACGTCTCCAAAAAATCCCCGGCATTTCGAGAAAGGAACCTGAGTTCCTTTTGCCGTGTTCGGCTTCGTCTCGGAAACTTCCCCAGACGTGTCAGAGTCACCAATATAGTGCCAGGAGATATGGGAGTCGGAGGCGGTGCATCGAAGGTGCAAAAGGGTACTTTAATAAAGGAGGTGTTGTCGGGTCGCAGCCCGGGACAACAAGAGAAAGAATCAGGAGGGCACACAACATACATAGACAACAACACATATATGTCCGTGTGGAAACCACACCCCTACCCCAAAGTTCCGTGTGTGAATTATGTAACCCAGTGTATTAATAAGTGATCACTACAATGGCAGCTATACTGTTCTTTTCTAAAGAAGGGGGATGTAACATCTTGGTGAATACAAGATCTTTGATTACAGAGATCACGTGGATCGCGCGTGTTAAGCGCCAGTGAAATAAAAGATGGACACTCGGAATGAAAGAAGTGGTCCGCTTCATCTGTTTATGTAGACACTTACATGTCCATAGAACAGAATATTACAATAACTAATAAAGACATGGTTTCTATTAACACTGTGAGCAACGAAGGGTTTAAAAAACTCATCCGAACACTGGATACAAGATATGCTATTCCCTCCCGCACGTACTTTAGTCAAGTGGCCATCCCAGAAATGTACACTCAATGTAGGAATAAACTTGAGACAGAGCTGAAAAATGTGGAGTACTATGCGACAACAACCGATCTGTGGTCGAGCAGAACGACCGACCCGTATCTCAGTCTCACCGTGCACTTCATAAATGACGACTTTGAGTTGAAGAGTCATTGCCTGCAAACTGTATACTTTCCTGCTGACCACACGGGAGAGAATATTGCGCATGGACTAAGAGAGTCCTTGTCCAACTGGGGTCTGAAGGAAGAGGATCAGACGTGCATCACCACTGATAACGGATCCAATGTTGTAAAAGCTGTGGAACTGAATCACTGGACAAGGCTTCAGTGCTTTGGACACAGGCTGCATCTTGCGATTGGTAAGTGTGTCTCCCTCTCTCACCTCTCTCAGTTCCATAATTATTGTTATTACATTTTCTATTTGAAAAATGCAATACTGTACCTTACTCAAATAATGTTTTGATTGAACCAATCCATTATTTCATAAAGTTTTGCACCTTAAAATGTGCTGATATATTTTATAGTAAAACTTTAGAAATAGTGTTTCGTGTTGGGAGCAAAAGCCTGCCTGTTTGTATTCTAAATATGTTTAAAATAATATAAGGACATTCTAATTTAAGAGGGTTATGTGTTTTTAAAGCATGTAAAGCCAGAATACATGTTAATTCTTGTTGTGTTTCAGTTTTGGGTGTAAACATATGGAATAATCTTAGTGATGATTTGAAATTGTGTAATTCTCTGTTCAAATTTAGAAAAGTCTTAAAGAGTAAAATAATGCAGCATTCTAATTTAGCATGACTGCTTGACGAAGGTACGTTTTAACCGTTTGTTTTTTCGTTCTAATTGAAAAAAAAAAAAAGCAGAAACGGGTTGTTTTTCAATTTTGCCCCAAAACGAAAAAACGGAAATTCAGCTCGTTTGTTCGTTTTTCTGTTCTTACTGTTAAAACATACCACTCAATGTTTCGTATCCATAAGTGGGTGTGTCTCCATCGCCTCCTTGCGTCTGATTGGCTAGTGTGCCCTATGCTTGCGCTGTACTCTTCAAATAAAGGTTCTACATCTTTGCCTTGAGACTGCGTTACAAATATACGTATATTATTATATTCATACATACAAGTACAGAAGACAGCCTGTCCGTATGTCTGTCTTTCTATGTATATGTCTGTCTCGATGTCTTTCTATCTCGATGTCTGTCTGTCTGTCTTTCTGTAACTATATTTTAGAGTTTAAAGCGTAGCCACTTTTACTCCACTACATGTATTTAAAACCTTTAGTAACTTTACAGATTTGGATTAATTATGTGAAATGTAATCAACACTTAAATCAGACTTTAGTTCCACCTGGAGTAAATCCACCAGCTACCCTGCAGTATACAAAGTACTTCAGACTAGCTGCACCTTTACCAGCTTTGAGAACACTTTCATGATGTCACAGTCTGCTTTCTCACTCACCTATTTTCTGCATTATCATTCCTTAGTCACCTGGTAGTCACACCCTGTCTCTCTCTCACTCTGTTACACCCATCAGCTCCATTAGTATTTAGGCCCACTTCACCTTCACCTCAGTGCCAGATCGTACCTCGCAGCATGCTTGTCTTTCCCGCACTACTCCTCAGATTGCTCTCCCGGTTTCGACCCTGCCTGTCCCTGACCAGCCTGCCTCGCCTGCTTCCTGACCCGTTCTGTGCTTACGACTCCCGTCCTGCTGTCTCCTGGAACCCTCGCCTGTCCCCGACCAGCCCTTTGCCTACTATCTGCCGTGTTGTCTCCTACCAGCCTATAGACTCTAATAAAGCTGGTTACCGACTATCCCTGGTTTCCCGTGTTCTGCATTTTGGTCCTCAGCTCGTTTGTGACAGAACGATCTGGCCAGAAATGGACCAAGCAAACACCGGGTCTCCTAGAGACCGCTTTGAGAGGGTTGAGGATGCCATCCAAAGACAGGAGGTCACAATAGCTACCTTAGCTATCGAGACCCACCAGGCAACCTCAACCCAGGGACAAACGCTGGCTTACCTTACCTCCCAGATGCAACAGATGGCCGCCACCGTACAACAGCTAGCCGCTACCATGGCTGCTACCGTCCCTCCGCCCGCAGCTCCGATGCTCGCTCCAGCCCCTGGGTCGACGGGATACGCTCCGGAGCCTCGTGTGGGAACGCCGGAACGCTACGCTGGTGAGCCGGAGGGATGCAGGCCTTTTCTCACAAACTGTTCCATATTGTTTTCACTGCAGCCACACACCTTCGCCTCCTTGGCGGCGCGGGTAGCTTTCACCGTTAATCATCTGACGGGGAGAGCACGTTTATGGGGAACTGCTGAGTGGGAGCAGCAGACACCAGCCTGCGCCTCGTTTGCTGCCTTTTCCGCGGAGATGCGGAAGGTGTTCGGTCCCGTTCGTCTGGGTCCCGACGCTGCTGGAGGCCTGCTGAGTTTGTGCCAGGGTTCCGGCACGGTGGTGGATTACGCTATTGACTTCCGCACCAGCAGCCGTCGCAGCAGCTGGAATGAGCCGGCGCAGTGTGACGCATATCTGAGAGGATTAGCGGATTATATGAGAGATGAGCTGGTTTCCTATGATCTCCCTGCTTCCTTGGATGGGTTGATAGAGCTCACCTCTCGGATTGACGGACGAATCCAGACTCGGAGAGGAGAGCAACAGACGCGAGCGGCGGGCCGCTGCTCGCGACAACAACTTCCGGTTTCCGGGAGATTTCGACTTCCGGGTTCGGCGGAGAGTTCCCACTCCTACTCTGACTCACGGTACGAGGTCGAGCCCATGCAAGTGGGTCGTACCAGTCTTACCTCTGAGGAGAGGGAGGTACGTCGAAGAGGTAAAAGACAGAGCTCATCAGTAATGGGGAGTATACTGGTGGGCCAAACCTCTGAGCTGATCCCCAATCTAAGACCCTTGTGCCATGCTCGACTCCTCCTGACAGGCAAATCTCAGGCTCTGGCTGTTTTATCGACTCCGGATCAGATGTTAGCATCATTGACGAGGAGCTCGCACGACAGCTGGGCATCCAACAGGTTCGGCTGCTCCAGCCGGTACCGGCTAATGCTTTGGATGGTCACCTGCTGGGAACAGTGACACACCAGACGACACCGGTCCGTATGCTCATGTCGGAGAACCACCATGAGACAATCCGGTTTCATGTGCTACGGTCCCCCCAAATCCCTCTGATTTTGGGTTATCCGTGGCTCCGCCGCCACAACCCGAACATTGACTGGGCAACTGGGTCCATCCTAGGTTGGAGTTCTTCCTGTCATCAGGTTTGTCTCAAGCAGGCCGCCGCACCTCAACTATCTGTGGATATGAACCTGGTTCCGGATGTCACAGGGGTTCCGGCGGAGTATTTGGACTTTAAGGAGGTGTTTAGCAAGGCTAAGGCGACATCTCTCCCACCTCATCGGCCCTATGACTGCGCCATTGAGCTACATCCAGGCGCAGTCCCACCCAAGGCCCGGTTGTACTCGCTTTCGGCACCGGAGAGGAAGGCCATGGAGACCTACGTCAATGACTCTCTGGCTGCGGGAATTATTCGTCCTTCCACATCACCCGCAGGAGCAGGGTTTTTTTTTGTGGCGAAGAAGGACAAGACCCTGAGACCCTGCATTGACTATCGGGGTCTGAACGACGTCACGGTGAAGAATCGTTATCCCTTGCCACTCATCTCGTCAGCATTTGAGTTACTACAGGGGGCTACAATCTTCACTAAGCTGGATCTAAGAAACGCTTATCACCTGGTACGAATCCGGGAGGGGGACGAATGGAAGACCGCCTTCAACACCTCTTCGGGACATTACGAGTACCTGGTGATGCCATTTGGACTTACCAACGCCCCTGCAGTTTTCCAGGCGTTGGTGAACGACGTACTCCGAGACATGTTGGATCGTTATGTTTTTGTCTATCTGGACGACATCTTGATTTTTTCTAAGAACCTCAAGGAGCACGTCCATCATGTCCAGACAGTCCTCCAGAGACTTCTGGAGAACTCACTGTTCGTCAAGACGGAGAAGTGCGAGTTTCACACTTCTTCGGTCGCCTTTCTTGGCTACATCGTGGGTCAAGGAGGTGTGGAGATGGATCCTTCTAAGGTCTCAGCAGTTACCTCGTGGCGGGTCCCTGATTCCCGGAAGGAGCTGCAGCGTTTCCTGGGATTCGCCAACTTTTACAGACGGTTCATCCGTGGCTACAGCACCGTGGCCGCCCCGCTCACCGCCCTGACCTCATCCAAGGTGACGTTCCGATGGTCCCCTGCAGCCGAGGAGGCTTTTCAGGACCTCAAGGGCCGGTTTACGTCAGCTCCTATCCTTCAAGTACCAGACACCGCTGGTCAGTTGGTGGTGGAGGTGGATGCTTCTGACGTAGGGGTGGGGGCCATCCTGTCGCAACGTTCTGGTGAGAACCAGAAGCTCCACCCCTGTGCTTTCTTTTCGAGGAGATTGAGTCCGGCGGAGAGAAAACTATGACGTGGGGAATCGAGAGCTTCTAGCAGTCAAGTTGGCGTTGGAGGAGTGGCGACACTGGCTTGAGGGGACAGAACAACCATTTCAGGTATGGACCGACCATAAGAACCTGGAATACATCAGGTCGGCACAGAGACTGAATTCTCGGCAAGCCAGGTGGTCGTTATTTTTCACCCGGTTTAATTTTTTTCTCTCCTACCGCCCGGGCTCCCGCAACGTGAAGGCCGACGCTTTGTCCCGGCAGTTCGGGAGGGAGGGAGACACCCGGGGTATTCCGGACACCATTCTTCCTGCTCCTCGAGTGATCGGCGTCCTCGCTTGGGAGATTGAGGAGAGGGTTAAGACCGCTTTGGTGGACCAACCCGGTCCTAGTTCTTGTCCTCTTAACCGCTTGTTTGTGCCTCAGGTTTTGAGGGCTGAGGTGCTTCAGTGGGCTCATAGCTCCAGACTTTCCTGCCACCCTGGAATTCAACGTACCAAGGGGATGGTCCTACAACGGTTCTGGTGGGCCACGCTGGAGGCTGACACCCGGGAGTTTGTGAACGCCTGTCCTGTGTGCAATCGGCACAAACCATCTCACCAAGCGCCAGCTGGCCTCCTTCATCCATTACCGGTCCCACGTCGCCCTTGGTCACATATTTCATTGGACTTTGTGACTGGTCTACCACCGTCCCACGGACATACTGCCATCTTGACGGTGGTAGATCGGTTTAGTAAGATGGCTCATTTCATACCCCTGCCTAAGATCCCGTCAGCTAAGGAGACGGCAGAACTGATTCTGCTCCACGTGTTTCGCATTCACGGACTGGCGACTGATGTGGTTTCCGACCGGGGGCCCCAATTCACCTCTGTGTTTTGGAGGGAGTTTTGTGAGCTCATCGGGGCGACGGTTAGTCTCACCTCCGGTTTCCACCCACAGGCCAATGGCCAGTCCGAACGGAAGAATCAGGAGATGGAGACCACTCTCCGCTGCATGGCTTCCGATCATCCCACGACCTGGTCAAAACAACTCCTGTGGGTGGAGTATGCCCACAACACCCTCATCAGTTCCGCTACTGGTCTTTCCCCTTTTCAGTGTGCATACGGTTTTCAACCCCCATTGTTCTCTGCATTGGAGAAGGAGGTTACCTGTCCGTCTGTCCAGGCTTTCATCCGACGTTGTCGGAGGACTTGGAGGCAGGCTCGTACAACTCTGCTTCAGTCTGCTAACCGGTACGCCACATCAGCGAACCGCCGACGAACCAAGGCACCTGTGTACCAGGTAGGCCAGAGGGTGTGGCTTTCCACCCAGAACATTCCCCTTCGGGTGGAGTCTAAGAAGTTAGCGCCCAGGTTTATTGGACCCTTCGAGATTGTCAAGGTCATTAATCCTGCAGCAGTTCGACTGAGTTTGCCCCGGAACATGAAAATCCATCCCACCTTCCACGTCTCTAGGATTAAACCTGTCCGGGAGAGCCCTATGGTTTCCGCCGCCCCTCCACCACCACCCCCTAGGATGATCGATGGGGGCCCTACCTACACCCTTCGTCGTTTACTCCGTTCCCGTCTCAGAGGAAGAGGGGTTCAATATTTGGTGGACTGGGAGGGCTATGGTCCTGAGGAGAGGCAGTGGGTCCCGGCTCGTCATATCCTCAACCCTCAGCTCATCCGAGACTTCCACCTGCGTTACCCGGAGCAGCCGTCTAGGACCCACGCTCGACCAGGCGTTAAGCCAGGGAGTACTCGTCCGCTACGGACCAGAGGCTTCGTCGAGGAGGAGGGGGAGTCGTCATCGGGCGAGGAGGACGAGGATTTCCAGGAGGGAGAGGCCGAGAGAGCAGTCTCAGACGAGTACTAACCTTTCCCATACCTCCACCTTCCACCCGGTATCTGTAGGTTTTTTTTTCTTGGGTCTCTTTTGTTGTTTTTTTTTAGTATTGTTTAGACGTCTGGAGCCGTCCATTAAGGGGGGGGGTTCTGTCACAGTCTGCTTTCTCACTCACCTATTTTCTGCATTATCATTCCTTAGTCACCTGGTAGTCACACCCTGTCTCTCTCTCACTCTGTTACACCCATCAGCTCCATTAGTATTTAGGCCCACTTCACCTTCACCTCAGTGCCAGATCGTACCTCGCAGCATGCTTGTCTTTCCCGCACTACTCCTCAGATTGCTCTCCCGGTTTCGACCCTGCCTGTCCCTGACCAGCCTGCCTCGCCTGCTTCCTGACCCGTTCTGTGCCTACGACTCCCGTCCTGCTGTCTCCTGGAACCCTCGCCTGTCCCCGACCAGCCCTTTGCCTACTATCTGCCGTGTTGTCTCCTACCAGCCTATAGACTCTAATAAAGCTGGTTACCGACTATCCCTGGTTTCCCGTGTTCTGCATTTTGGTCCTCAGCTCGTTTGTGACACATGATCAATCATTATAAAACATATCAGATATATTATTCTGAAATGGACCAATCTGCACAACGCATACTTTTACTGTCTTTCACTATATTTTGATGAGAATACTTTTCTACTTTCACTTGAGGAACATTTTGAATGCAGGACTTTTACTGTAACAGAGTATTCCTACACTCTGGTACTTCTACTTTGACTAAAGTACAATATCTGAGTACTTCTACTTTTACGAGACCTGAGTACTTCTACTTTTACTCAAGTACAAGATCTGAGTACTTCTACTTTTACTCAAGTGCAAGATCTGAGTACTTCTACTTTTACTCAAGTACAATATCTGAGTACTTCTACTTTTACTCAAGTACAAGACCTGAGTACTTCTCAGCTCCATCACATGTTTCTATTACAGGGTGAATCTTAAACTGAAGCTTGACTTTAAAGCAACCCGACGGAACTTTCATGTAAGTTTAGTTCTTTCACTCGTAGCTCGGGCTGCGGGGGTGCTAGAGACGGGAGCACGTTGATACGACCTTCCTAGCCGGAGATATGGCCGCATTTTACAATAAACTTCCGTTGGGTAGCTTAAAAACAAATATCGCAATTCGAATCGCAATCGCAATTTTTTTCAGAAAAATCGCAATGAGATTTTTTCCCAAAATCGTGCAGCCCTAGTATATATATGTATATATATTACATGTATTCGTTGTCTTTGTTTTGTATTTATTTGTTGTAGAAGTAACCCTTATTGTACAGTCTTTGAATGCATTAATACCATCAACCACAGTTTGAAATGTTGAAATCATTATAAATGAGAGATAATTTTGAAATCAAAATAAATGTTGCATGAACCCCTGTACTTTGTTTTAGTTGCACATGTATTTAAAGTAGCAACACATTATGATAAAGTACTGGGTTTTTGTTTGACAAAGTGGCAAATCTCCTAAATTGTGAAAGTTACACTTACATTTATACATTTTACGAATTAATTCCCAATACTATCTTGTACATAATGCTGTCTCTTCTTTTCTCCAATAGTTGTTACAATATACGCTTCTCCTCCTATCTTTTTATTACAGTATGTTAATAAAGTATACTTTCACACACACACACACACACACACACACACACACACACACACACACACACACACACACACACACACACACACACACACACACACACACACACACCCTCTTTAAGCTGATTGAATATTCATGAAGAAGACAAAGTCTGCTCCCAGCCTCTCATTCTCAGAGATCTACAATTACCAAGTCCTTCTGTTCAAAATGTCATCTCCTTGACAGCCCTCAGAGTATTCTACTTCAGCGCTGTATAGTTCCCAGTTAAAGGAAAAACTAGATAAATCGTGCATTGTATAATGAATTGGGCTTGTGAGCTCTAAAAGCACAGATAACAATAACACACTCTCACGTTTTGTGAATTGCACTTTATGGAATCATGTTTTATGGCCAAAGGATTATGTGGATTATGAATTATCAGACAATTTGTGAGGACAAGTGGATGTACGTGAACCGGCATAGGTACACGTCATTTGTGAAAGGCTTAGCAAACTATTGAATTTAAACGGATTATGCCAAAGCCAAATATTTGCTGGTATCATGAAACTGTCAGAATAAAGGGGCTTAATCAAGCTATAGGGAGATAGCAAATTACAATTATAAAACAAACCACAGCTGGGGACTCCATGGCAGGGCTTCATATGGCGTTTACTCATTTAACAAATAGCACAGCCTTTACCTAAACTGCATTTTATATTACATTTCGAAATGAACCACAGATAAGGGCGGTCATAACAGCTGACAGTAACACATTGCCATTGTAACAAAATGCTTTTCCAGCCCTTTTTGGTTCCTTTTCAATCCTGTTTCCCCCCTAGAATAGTGTTTCTCATTAAGCCTGCTGTTGACACCAATCACACAGACTGCAGGGCTTCTCATTGCTGGGATCTCTCTCGCTGTGACTTTGTTATGCTTTTTATCACCTCAACCTAGCTCATGCTAGCACTGCACTGCTGGTCATTGTGTACACTGTGTTGGGTGTTAGAGATGTGTGTTGTTTCAGAGAGAGGTCAAATGTTTGTACTTGAATTAATAGAGCATAGCGTTAGTCCATCAATCCAAATGCATCATTAATCCAAGGGGGGTATTAGGTTGCACAGTAACACGTAACGATGTGCAAGTCCTTTTAGCCACAGGGACAAAGTGTCTGAGGCAAAGGAACGAGGCAGGGTTTCCTCGACAGCACAGAGACCCTCTGAAGACTCAGGGTGAGGACATGATGAAGACTCAGACTCATGATGAAGACCGGATGAAGACTCAGACTCATGATGAAGACATGATGAAGACTCAGGCTCATGGTGAAGACATGATGAAGACTCAGGCTCATGGTGAAGACATGATGAAGACTCAGACTCATGATGAAGACAGGATGAAGACTCAGACTCATGGTGAAGACATGATGAAGACTCAGGCTCACAGTGAAGACATGATGTAGACTCAGGCTCACAGTGAAGACATGATGAAGACTCAGGCTCACAGTGAAGACATGATGAAGACTCAGGCTCATGATGAAGACATGATGAAGACTCAGGCTCACAGTGAAGACATGATGAAGACTCAGGCTCATGATGAAGACATGATGAAGACTCAGGCTCATGATGAAGACATGATGAAGACTCAGGCTCATGGTGAAGACATGATGAAGACTCAGGCTCATGGTGAAGACATGATGAAGACATGATGAAGACTCAGGCTCATGGTGAAGACATGATGAAGACATGATGAAGATGCAGACTCATGGTGAAGACATGATGAAGACTCAGGCTCATGGTGAAGACATGATGAAGACATGATGAAGACTCAGGCTCATGGTGAAGACATGATGAAGACATGATGAAGACTCAGGCTCACAGTGAAGACATGATGAAGACTCAGACTCATGGTGAAGACATGATGAAGACTCAGACTCATGGTGAAGACATGATGAAGACTCAGACTCATGGTGAAGATATGATGAAGACATGATGAAGACTCAGGCTCACAGTGAAGACATGATGAAGACTCAGACTCATGGTGAAGACATGATGAAGACTCAGACTCATGGTGAAGACATGATGAAGACTCAGACTCATGGTGAAGACATGATGAAGACTCAGTCTCACAGTGAAGACATGATGAAGACTCAGACTCATGGTGAAGACATGATGAAGACTCAGGCTCATGGTGAAGACATGATGAAGACTCAGGCTCATGGTGAAGACATGATGAAGACATGATGAAGACTCAGGCTCACAGTGAAGACATGATGAAGACTCAGGCTCACAGTGAAGACATGATGAAGACTCAGGCTCACAGTGAAGACATGATGAAGACTCAGGCTCACAGTGAAGACATGATGAAGATTCAGGCTCACAGTGAAGACATGATGAAGACTCAGGCTCACAGTGAAGACATGATGAAGACTCAGGCTCACAGTGAAGACATGATGAAGACTCAGGCTCACAGTGAAGACATGATGAAGACTCAGGCTCACAGTGAAGACATGATGAAGATTCAGGCTCATGATGAAGACATGATGAAGACTCAGGCTCACAGTGAAGACATGATGAAGACGCAGGCTCACAGTGAAGACATGATGAAGACGCAGGCTCATAGTGAAGACATGATGAAGACGCAGGCTCATGGTGAAGACATGATGAAGACTCAGGCTCACAGTGAAGACATGATGAAGACGCAGCCTCATGGTGAAGACATGATGAAGACTCAGGCTCATGGTGAAGACATGATGAAGACTCAGGCTCATGGTGAAGACATGATGAAGACTCAGACTCATGGTGAAGACATGATGAAGACTCAGACTCATGGTGAAGACATGATGAAGACTCAGACTCATGATGAAGACATGATGAAGACTCAGGCTCATGGTGAAGACATGATGAAGACTCAGGCTCATGGTGAAGACATGATGAAGACATGATGAAGACTCAGGCTCATGGTGAAGACATGATGAAGACATGATGAAGATGCAGACTCATGGTGAAGACATGATGAAGACTCAGGCTCATGGTGAAGACATGATGAAGACATGATGAAGACTCAGGCTCATGGTGAAGACATGATGAAGACATGATGAAGACTCAGGCTCACAGTGAAGACATGATGAAGACTCAGACTCATGGTGAAGACATGATGAAGACTCAGACTCATGGTGAAGACATGATGAAGACTCAGACTCATGGTGAAGACATGATGAAGACATGATGAAGACTCAGGCTCACAGTGAAGACATGATGAAGACTCAGACTCATGGTGAAGACATGATGAAGACTCAGACTCATGGTGAAGACATGATGAAGACTCAGACTCATGGTGAAGACATGATGAAGACTCAGTCTCACATTGAAGACATGATGAAGACTCAGACTCATGGTGAAGACATGATGAAGACTCAGGCTCATGGTGAAGACATGATGAAGACTCAGGCTCATGGTGAAGACATGATGAAGACATGATGAAGACTCAGGCTCATGGTGAAGACATGATGAAGACTCAGGCTCATGGTGAAGACATGATGAAGACATGATGAAGACTCAGGCTCACAGTGAAGACATGATGAAGACTCAGGCTCACAGTGAAGACATGATGAAGACTCAGGCTCACAGTGAAGACATGATGAAGACTCAGGCTCACAGTGAAGACATGATGAAGATTCAGGCTCACAGTGAAGACATGATGAAGACTCAGGCTCACAGTGAAGACATGATGAAGACTCAGGCTCACAGTGAAGACATGATGAAGACTCAGGCTCACAGTGAAGACATGATGAAGACTCAGGCTCACAGTGAAGACATGATGAAGACGCAGGCTCACAGTGAAGACATGATGAAGACGCAGGCTCATAGTGAAGACATGATGAAGACGCAGGCTCACAGTGAAGACATGATGAAGACTCAGGCTCACAGTGAAGACATGATGAAGACTCAGGCTCACAGTGAAGACATGATGAAGACTCAGGCTCATGATGAAGACACGATGAAGACTCAGGCTCACGGTGAAGACATGATGAAGACTCAGGCTCATGATGAAGACATGATGAAGACTCAGGCTCATGGTGAAGTCACACTCGATTTCGCCGATGTTCTTGTTGCCCCAGCTGGTCGACACCTCTTTTAGCAGAAACAAAGGCTACGTTAATGCATTAAATCGTTTATCCATGTGTGTGGTTGTGGAATTAACGGACGTGCCAGGAAACGCAATAATTTACAAACTCTTCAACTACAACCCTAATTATATTTTAAAACATTTTAGAAGGCCTCACGAAATACTTTAATGTAAATTTAAATTTAAATGTGAAGGGATGTGTGTAATGTGGTGATTGACATTATTCACCCACGGATCTATGGGTTGGGGTATTGTTCCGCACCGACATTTTAACCGGACTTCCTGTTGATGTGAAATTCAAAAACATTTAAAAATAATAAAATAATACTTTATTCCGAGTGTGCTTGCTTTTCTCTTTGGAGGTCATCACATAACGGCATTGTAATACATGGTTTGGCTGCATTAAATATTACATATCTGCCGTAGTTCTGTATTTATAGAGCCCTGGCGAGAAGACTTCTAGACAAACATGAGGAACTGCCGCCGAAACTGAATATGTGACGTGAATCATAAATATATCAACAATTAAACAAAATCTTCAATTTCTCATCACAATATAAGTCTCCTTGCAGTATCAATACTAATTCGGCTGACTTTTATATTTGATCCAATCGGTATATTGGTATATGATATATGTACATGTATATGCACAGCTGATAGAAAGGGACACCTGGTGGTTAAAGCACATTATTGAAATGTATTTTTATTATTAGATATTAATAGGAGACACAGACAGACAAACTAATAAGGCTTTATTTAAACATTAACTATAATTTAGGTTAAGGTCTTATTTTGAATAAGAATAAAGCTTTGGGGGTATAAATATTAAGCCTGACAAAGTACTAATATATTGCTTTCCTGCAATGTTAACTACTGTATGTTTAAGCACTTATTTTTGCTGATATTATACATATGTATTATACTCTTATAAGATGTATGTAGATAGAATAAGAAATGTGCAGAATACGACAGTTTAATGGTGGAGGTATACACATATTGATAGATGTCTTGTAATGCACTGTTGAGGAACCTGCGACCCACGTTTTTCATCTCCGGCCTTGTCAGGTATTGAACATTCAATAAATAAAGAACACAGAATTATTAAATATAAAACACAGCATTTGTGTGATTATACTAAATGATTTACAAATAAACACCACTGCATATTTACAACTGTTACACATGCTGATGTAACGCAAATGTTTCCAACTTAGGATCAATAAAGTATATCTTATCGTAAGATGATCGATTGCTACTACCATATTTGCCTCTGAACCTTGACAAGTGCATGTTTCAGGCTTATCAATTAATGTAATGTAATGTTATCAATGAACAACAGGGGTCACAGACATAAGACCAGCTGTTAAATAAAGCTCTTGTCACGGTTGAGTGAAGGAAGCAGGACCCAAGCGCAGATAACTGATAACTCCAACAAAAGAAGCACCGACACTGAACACAGCACGAGACAAGACTAAATACAGGGAGGGATAATTACAAGACACAGGTGAACACAATCGGCTAACGAGACACAGGTGAGGAGGGAGGAGAAAACACAAGAGCCACAGGTGAACACAATTAGCTAACGAGACACAGGTGAGGAGGGAGGAGAAAACACAGGGACACTAACAACAGGAGGAAAACATGACAGAGAAAGATTGGAATGAAAACACCCAAACCTAGACAGAACTGTGACAGAACCCCCCCCTCAAGGGACGGATTCTAGACGTCCCTACACCCCAAAACAAAATCCAATAAAGTCAGCAGGGTGGTGGAGGGGGGTCCGGAGGACGGGACTAAGCTGACCGCCCAGGAGCCCAGTAGGGGACCAGGAAGGGATCTCGAGCGGACGGCCCGGGGGCACGGCAGAAGCCGAGAAGGGGGACTCGGGCGGACGGCCTGGGGGGCAAGGCAGAGTCCATGGTGGGGCGAAGGCCACAGCGGGCGAACTCAGGGGGCCGAGCATGAGGGCGAAGGCAGCGGCAGGAAGAGTCAGGGGGCCGGGCTCGAGGACGAGGGCAGCGGCAGGAAGAGTCAGGGGGCCGGGCTCGAGGACGAGGGCAGCGGCAGGAAGAGTCAGGGGGCCGGGCCCGAGGACGAGGGCAGCGGCAGGAAGAGTCAGGAGGCCGGGCCCGCGGACGAAGACAGCGGCAGGAAGAGTCAGGGGGCCGGGCCCGAGGACGAGGGCAGCGGCAGGAAGAGTAAGGGAGGCCGGGCCCGCGGACGAAGACCGCGGCTCACAGAGGGTCGGGATCGAGGGCGAAGACCAGACAGCTCCGGAGGCCGGGCAGGACCCGGTGTCGGCCGGACAGGAACCGGAGCCGGCGGGACAGGCTTCGGCAGGATCCCCCACGGAAGAGGACCAGGAGTTGGCAGGACCCCCAGCAGGAGAGCGGTTGGCGGGACCTCCGACGAGACAGGACAACGGGTTGGCAGTACCCCCGGCAGGAGAGTAGACGGCGGGACCTCCAACGGCACAGGACACAGGGTTGGCAGTACCCCCGGCAGGTGAGTAGACGGCGGGACCTCCAACGGAACAGGACATAGGGTTGGCAGGACCCCCGGCAGGAGAGTAGTCGGCGGGACCTCCAACGGGACATGACATGGGGTTGGCAGGACCCCCGGCAGGAGAGTAGTCGGCGGGGCCTCCAACGGGACAGGACACAGGGTTGGCAGGACCCCCGGCAGGAGAGTAGTCGGCGGGGCCTCCAACGAGACAGGACAAAGGGTTGGCAGGACCCCCGGCAGGAGAGTAGTCGGCGGGACCTCCAACGGCACAGGACATGGGGTTGGCAGGACCCCCGGCAGGAGAGTAGTCGGCGGGGCCTCCAACGGGACAGGACACAGGATTGGCAGGACCCCCGGCAGGAGAGTAGTCGGCGGGGCCTCCAACGGGACAGGACCCAGGGTTGGCAGGACCCCCGGCAGGAGAGTAGTCGTCGGGGCCTCCAACGGGACAGGACACAGGGTTGGCAGGACCCCCGGCAGGAGAGTAGTCGGCGGGGCCTCCAACGGGACAGGACACAGGGTTGGCAGGACCCCCGGCAGGAGAGTAGTCGGCGGGACCTCCAACGGAACAGGACACAGGATTGGCAGGACCCCCGGCAGGAGAGTAGTCGGCGGGGCCTCCAACGGGACAGGACACAGGGTTGGCAGGACCCCCGGCAGGAGAGTAGTCGGCGGGGCCTCCAACGGGACAGGACACAGGGTTGGCAGGACCCCCCGGCAGGAGAGTAGTCGGCGGGGCCTCCAACGAGACAGGACATGGGGTTGGCAGGACCCCCGGCAGAAGACTAGTCTGCGGGACCTCCAACGGGACAGGACACAGGGTTGGCAGGACCCCCAGCGGAACCTCCAACGGTACAGGACATGGGGTTGGCAGGACCCCCGGCAGAAGACTAGTCTGCGGGACCTCCAACGGGACAGGACATGGGGTTGGCAGGACCCCCGGCAGGAGAGTAGTCGGCGGGGCCTCCAACGATACAGGACATGGGGTTGGCAGGACCCCCGGCAGAAGACTAGTCTGCGGGACCTCCAACGGCACATGAGTAGGGGCTTGAGCGGGGACTCGAGAGAGGGCTCGAGAGGGGACTCGAGAAGGAACTCGAGAGGTGACTGGAGAGGGGACTCGAGAGGGAACTCGAGAGGAGACTCGAGAGATGACTTGAGAGGAGACTTGAGAGGGATCTAGAAAGGGGACTCGAGAGGGAACTTGAGATGGGATGAGGGAAGGGACTAGAGAAGTGACTCGAGGAGGGACTTGAGAAAGGACTTGAGTAGGGACTTGAGAAGTGACTAGAGGTGGGACTGGAGAAGGGACTAGAGAAGGGACTAGGACAGCTGGGGCCAGAGCTAAGGCTGGAACCATGGCTGCTGGGGCCAGAACTAGGTCTGGAACCATGGCTGCTGGGGCCAGAACTGGGGCCGGAATGATGGCTGCTGGGGCCAGAACTGGGGCTGGAACCATGGCTGCTGGGGCCTGTACTGGGGCCGGAACTATGGCTGTGTGGGCCGGTTCTGTAGCCGGAACCATGACTCTTGGGGCTCGGATTGCTAGCCTGGACTTGCGACTCCTTCTCCTAGAAGCCGCCTGAAGGCTCCGTGGACCTCCAAAAGCCAGCCGAGTTCCAGAAAACGCCTCTTGGACAGGAGCAGGAACTGGGGCGGAAGCACTGGTTGACTCCAGACGGAACACACCGAGACGTTTATAGTCCGCAGGCTGGAAATCACACACCCAGATGAAGTTCAACATCCAGTCAGGTAAGAACTTCACCAAGTCCGGTTTCTCCATAGCCAACCGGTGCGCCTCTACCAGAGCGGCCTCCTTCTGCCGAACACTGGACGCTCCCCTCCACCAATCATAGCAGCCAGCCAAAGCAAAGGAAAAATGCTGTAATTCCACCTCAAATGGGTCATCTGCTGGGTCCATCTCTGGTCGGTGCTTTCTGTCACGGTTGAGTGAAGGAAGCAGGACCCAAGCGCAGATAACTCTGATAAACCTTTATTTCAAGGCTAATGGAATGAAGACAGACAAAAACAGAACACTCACCGGTGAATTCCGTCACCAACAAAAGAAGCACCGACACTGAACACAGCACGAGACAAGACTAAATACAGGGAGGGATAATTACAAGACACAGGTGAACACAATCGGCTAACGAGACACAGGTGAGGAGGGAGGAGAAAACACAAGAGCCACAGGTGAACACAATTAGCTAACGAGACACAGGTGAGGAGGGAGGAGAAAACACAGGGACACTAACGACAGGAGGAAAACATGACAGAGAACAGTGAAAACACCCAAACCTAGACAGAACTGTGACAGCTCTTCTGACCTTAGCTGGCATGTGGGTATATATATTAATGCTGCCCATTATGGGCACAAGCAATTTTCACCCATTTATTAATTATATGTTTTAAATGTGAGTGTTTCCTATCCCCTAAACCTCCAGGGATGTAAGGCAAGGCAAGGCAAGTCAAGTTTATTTATATAGCACTTTTCGACACAAGGCAATTCAAAGTGCTTTACAAAAAATGAAAGACATTAAGAAAATGGCATTTAAAATCAGTCATTAAAAAGAAAAGCTAATAAAAATAAACATTAAAATAAAAAATACATGGATAAACATTAAAAGAAAAAATACATGGATAAAAGTTACAGTGCAGTCTAAGATATGAATAGTTCAATTAAAAGCAGCGACAAAAAGAAAAGTCTTCAGTCTGGATTTAAAAGTAGTCAGAGTTGCAGCGGACCTGCAGGTTTCTGGGAGTTTGTTCCAGATATTTGGAGCATAATAACTGAACGCTGCTTTATCATGTTTAGTTCTGACTCTGGGGACAGAAAGCTGACTAGTCCCTGAAGACCTGAGAGATCTGGATGGTTCATAATTTAGCAGTAGATCAGCAATGTATTTTGGGCCTAAACCATTCAAAGCTTTATAAACCAGCAGCAGTATTTTGAAATCTATTCTTTGACACACAGGAAGCCAGTGTAAAGACTTCAGAACAGGAGTGATGTGATCCACTTTCTTAGTGTTAGTGAGGACTCGAGCAGCAGCGTTCTGAATCAGCTGCAGCTTCCTAATAGATTTTTTAGTGAGACCTGTGAAGACACCATTGCAGTAGTCCAGTCTACTAAAGATAAAAGCATGGACAAGTTTTTCCAAATCTTGCTGTGACATTAGTCTTTTAATCCTAGATATGTTCTTTAGGTGATAGTAGGCTGATTTAGTAACTGTTTTAATGTGACTGTTGAAACTCAGGTCAGAGTCCATGACTACACCTAGATTTCTGGCTTTATCTGGCTTTATCTGATGTACACAGTTTAATACAGGCAACTTCTTATTATGGGAAATATGAAAACGTCTTTTAAAACTACAACTCCCAGTAGAGACGTGCCATAGATAGAGAACATGTTGTGAAACAGAATAGCCAGCATTTGTAGTTCTGGGGACGGGGTGGGGGAGGGGGGGACGGGGTGGACCCGTTCAAATCCAGTTTTGGACAGTCTGCCGTGGTTCCATCCCATTTCAAAGTGCTGGCCCATGGTGGAAAAGGGGCCCATGTCCAGGGCTTTTGTTCCAGTTAATCCAAATCTATCGGAAGCGGCCGCTTTTAGAAAAAGCTCTGTACACAACCTCTTTTTTCTGAGGGCACTGTCTTTTTATGAGGGTTTGGGTGTTCCACTCGGAACGGAAAACATGGTTAAGCACAGTGGTCAGTAAGCAGTGTGGATTTCAGCAGGCAAACAGACATGTGTGTTAAATCAAGGTAAAAGTTCATTATCCCAAAGCAAAGATTACAGTTAACATTGCTTAGAGGTGGTCAGATAACTTGCATGTTAATGCAATCCTTAAAAATAAACAGAGACTGACTCTGGGTAGGGGAAGGGGGACGTCAATGAGAAAGCTTCCTTATAGGCTTACTTGAGGCCTAGTGAAAGCTGGTGTCCATCCACTCATGGTCGCAACTTTAGAAGAACGACAGTACTTGAAAGGATAGGTTTGCTGTCAAATTAAAGGAAGGGAGATTGCTAAAAAGGTACATGTTGATAAGTATGTGCTGTACACATGGTGATGCCACACACATTGCCATTGGTCTGACATCTCAGCCACCACAATAACTTATCAGCTCACTTTTTTATCGACCCTTCATGAACACCTACATTCATAAATATAGCACCGCATTTTCAACATTCCACAAAAACATGCACAGGCATCTTAGAGATCAAGACAACACCACACTATGCTCAGATGGATTGATCGTCTATTTTAAATCACTTTGCATAATGAAAGGTTCCCCAGGCCTCAAAGGGATTATTGCCTGTGTTGTAGATTTATTTTAGAATTACTATGTGATCTGGTGTTCAAAGATTCATCTTCTCCTGGCCAAAAGTCTGATTCATTATGAAAGTCCATTACATAGGACACTCACTGGTCTTTACAGTGTGAAGCCAGATCCATTGGGGAAATGAGACAGGGTTGCATTGGCTTAACCAAGTTGCTTCTTTTCTTTAATACGTCATAACTTTGATGTGTTGAATCAATTTGTACATGATATTTGGATCAAAGCAAACCATGGGAATAATGATCTGTATCTTAGAATTGACAGCTCTTTATTTGTCGATTGCATTGGAGATCAAAGCGATGGCAGAGACACTCACACCTAAAATAAATAAATCGGAAGACGCCAATCCTTTGAAACAGATCAGATGTCGTGAAACTAAGAGGCTGAGTATTTCTCACATCTCCACATTCTGATGGGCAGAACCGTGACACAGAGACACATTTGCTGCCCTCTGGATCCTTCTTTCACTGAGCAGGGCCTTCCTGTGTCTGCCACTCCTTTCATCACGGTGCAAGATGAAAGTGTCAGGGTTCCAAAATGGTGAAAAGGTCAGCAAATTAACACATTGTTGCCGCAAAGTCAATACACCACAGAAATGAAAGGAACATTTTAAGAAATAGGGGACACTAAACGCAGTGCATCCGATGCTACCGCTCACTCTCTTATACCTCATTCACACCAACGCAACTCCGGTTCAAGCTCCGTGCTAGAGCTTTTCAGGTTCAGAACCGGTTCTTCGGTTTAGCCCAGAGTCCGACTGGTGCTGCGTCATTGCGTCATCGTTTGCGTGCCTGCTTCATAAAGCCAAACCGTGCGGAAACCCCTGACAGCTCACACCGACAACAACAACAATGGCCGATTGTGCTCCAGCTTCCTCTGTACCTCTTCGGAGGACCAGATTCCCAGTAGGTAGCTGGCCTCCTCAGTGGACCACTGCTGCTTGTTAAGTTTCTCCATCGTTGTGTACAAACTGGATAAAACGTGGGCTTTTTGTAGTTGTTCAGGAGTTGATCCTGACCCTGCCCCCGCCTCGACGTAAGCGTGACGTATGCGGTGCTTTTGCTCCAGCCGGACAATTTTCTGGTGCTTGAAACAAACCGGATTCCGGAGCTAAGAGGCTGCTCCGCTGCGGTGTGAACAGGAAAACCCGGTGCTTTTCAAGCTCCAGCTCCGAACCGGCCCTGAAACACCGTTGGTGTGAATGAGGTATTAGAATCTACAGGAAGCACAATATTTTAATAAAATAAGGTTTTCAACAGCGAAACATGCCAAAATAAATGAAGGAATAATTAAGGTAACTTCAAAATCCTTGTTGACAATTTCTGTTTTTACAAACAGAAAAAAGATGCGAGCCATCAAAATGCAGAAATATACAGCGGGGGGTGGTACGGGTCTGTCTGCGTGCGCATCTCTCCCAGATGAGCTGAAAAGTTTTTTTTCGAGAGATTTTGTAGATTTGTATTGAGTGCATTTATTTCTATGGGATTCACAAAAAACATGGGTAAGAGGAGTAGGGTTTGATAAGAATTTTATGTAAAGGTTATAATTTTTTCTCAACAGCTTCAGCAATTCTGGGAGCTTCAGCAATTCTGCAGTAAACACTGTAAAAAAAATCCTAAAAAAACGATCAAATGACTGGCAGCAGCGGCTGCCAAACAAAAATTATTAAATTACAACCTGTCCTCCTCCAAAAAACGATCAAGTAGGTTGATTGTTCAGCAGCTTATTACGACCTATATTCACGTTTTAAAGGGGACCTATCATGCAAAATGCACTTATGCATGTCTTTTATACATGAATATGTGTCCCCACCGGGGTGTCAGGGAACTCACCAAGTGTCAGAAAACACAACCGTCTCTCTTTTCCTCCATACCCAAATCTCTAAAAACGGAGCTGCAACGGAGCTGATACAGACTGATCCAGATTTGAAATTGTTCTGACGTCAGAAACAAGGAGCTCCGCCTATATGGGCAACTCTTGTGGTAGAATATTTGAATGTATTCATGTTAGCTCCAAGGGATAAGCTTAAAAATGGGAATGATTTGGGTAAAACTGTAAGCTGGATTTTGAGGCAAGCACATGTGAGTTTTGAGAGACCATATGGACTTTTAAGGACAAAGGATCTGCGGGGGAAGGTGGCCGCATGTCTTGACTTGCACTGTATGCAAATGCTCTCGCCACCTGTGAGTGGGGGAATGTAAGATTTGAGGTGGGGGATATTTGGGCTGCCAATCAAATTGGGGGGATCAGAGACCCCTCCCATTGCTTAAGCATAAATACAGAAGACGCAACTGGATTCAGTCTCTTTTCTGCTGGCTGGCTGACGTGATCACAAGGTAATTTGGGTTCCCAAGTATATTGTATTGCAAGTATATTGTATTGTATGTATTATTGTATTGAATGTAATGATTTCTGCTGCATTGTAATATTGCCATTAAAGTAGAGTACGGTTGACTTGGTGGCACTGAATTCCTTCCATATAAATAGCTCTAGACGGACGCGGAGATATTTGAAACGTGGAGCGTAAATCCCTTTCAATACCTAACAAATGGTGAACCCGACGTGCAGGATAACGAGCGGATGAGGAATTCAGACGACCGGATTGGGTCGGGAATAAGCGCTTTTAAACACCTCAGACAATCACGCAGGGCCCTGCATCGTTCTACAAAAGGTACTTACAGACGCCTGTTATGAAAATCGATTGTCTGTGATTGAATACACTAAAATTTTAGGATTGTCTGAAGGCGTTTCACAGTGTTTTTAAAGTTTAAATGGAATATACAATGCATATTTTAAACATAGTCGTTGATCGCAGGTAGATATAGTCCGGCGTGGCGTACATAGACAGTTACATATTGATTACAGTTTGGCGCGGATCTACAGGTAGATAAAGTCCTGACTGGCGTACATAAGAGCGGTTTAGCGCGGATCTGTAGGTATTATAGTCCACAGTGGCGTAAAGCCGGTGCAGGCGGTTGGGTTGCGTGGTTTGAGTCCCGCACGACAGACCTGGAAACCCGATTTCAGATCGGGTCGCCGGCTAGAACTGAGGGGTTTTACAGGACAGACGAACGCTCAAAAGCTAAGAGCCGGAGGTCTGTGTTATGGTAATTACTCAATATTTGTGGATCTCAAAGAAGCACTCGGATGAGTGAGGCTCATTTGTGGTCTGCTGCTGCCATCTAGTGGCTGAAAGGGGGTAGTACACCTTTGACATTTTTATATGAATTTAGCTTCAAGCGCTGAGTTTAAACATTACATTGCTGACCGGTATTGAAGACGGGAAGCGCGTTAATAGTAACTACGACAATAGCACAGTATATTAATACATGTGAGCACATATATATTAATTGAGTCAGATAAATAAAGGCAAAGTGAATATGGAACGACAGAATGCTAAAAACGATTCTGAAATTCCAGGGAGTTACCGGGAGCAATGGGAACAGATTAAGAGATTGATTTTAAGCGGTATCAAACAGGGGGCTAAAGAAAAGACTTGTACTGATCTCCGATTCCTACACGATAAAATGATAACAGAGAATTAAGTACATTCAAATTAAATATAATAGTGGATTATTCTACCTAGATTAGACATACAAAGAGGACAATTTGTGTGTTATGAACTGGCCTTGTCTTGTTACATTTTTATTGAAGCCAGACTACAAGTCGTATGGTTTAATGTTTATTGAACTCAGTCTCCAAGCAGTGTGATTTCTCTCTGCACATGGTTGAGTCTTCTCTTCCCTTCCCCCGGTCATCCAAGTTATTTGACCCCATGAGGTCAAGAGTCATTCTGTTAGACTACAATCTTGTGTAAGACAAATCATTGTTCTTTTGTCACATTTTTGAATCACATAAGAGTTCATTTTGCTAAATCAATTTATCTTTAATTTGTAGTTGGTGTTTGTTAACATTTTTAGGCACGACATAGACCGACACTTGGGTCAAATTACATAACTGTAATCAGATTACTTGTTTTTCAAATATAGCGCTAAATACAGTTAGTTTTGTATTCTGTTACAAATCTAACCATGCTTGTAACACAACATGGATAGATTTAACTTAGATGAAAGACAGATTGTAAGGCAACTTGCACACCTAAACGAACAGAAACCCAGATGGTTTGCTCGTAGCAAATGGAACAAACAGACGCAGGCACTAGATAGATTGAGGAGGGTTTGTCACAATGCTGCCCTCGCAATGATTGGAATTACAATTCCTCCCGTCACAGACCAAAATCTCCCGGGTGCAATGGCAATCCACAGCCCCATAAAAACAGATGAATTTAACACTCTTCTGTTCCCTCATGGTGTTAAAGACACGGAGGTGCCTACAGATGGCGACATTCTGGACTATGTCGCAGAACGAGTCGAATATTTTAGAACAATGCAAAATAATGTTGTCTCTAACTCAGAGCACAAATCTCAAACGGAGCCCAAACTAAATCCTGCTATTCTCACACGCTCCTCTCTCCTTTACCTGGATTTAGGTAGTTAGATTACACAAACCCCTCCCCCTTATTCTCAGACCAGGGGGGGGTTTCCCCGAGCAGGGACAGTCGACCACTTAATAGGGACCTCAACTCAGAACAATTGGCTTCCCTTCTGGCAGATCTTACAGAGAGACACTCAGGCGCTACACAAACAGAGATAACATACACAGGCGCGCTGAGGAGGGGGAGAGAGGTGAGACGTCTTATCACCCATGTCCAAGGGGGACAGTGGTGAAGGGATAGCGGGCCATAAAAGGAAGAGAAAGACAGCAGGAGGCCAGTGTCGTAAAACACAGCTATGAGGACACTTTGAAGCAGGATGCCAGGGTCGTAAAGTTCCCAGGTCACAGCTCTTGCCTCTGCATCCTATGCATTACCATTCTTTCTTGATGTTTCTGAAAATGAAAACACAGTAAATGGGATTCTTTTTCAGAAAAGGGGGAGTTGTTAGACAATAGGAATTTGATATTTACATTTTTATAGTCTAAAATCTATTGTAGTATTTTTTTAGGTATCATAAAACAGCACTGTTTTAGCTTTTTAGGTCAGCACTGTTTTAGCTTTTTAGGTCAAGTTAAATTGAAGATTTGAGAATGTTAATTAGGCGTCCCTAAAAATGGTGGGATGTACTACACAAATTATCTGTTAAATTCTGATTTTAGATTAATCAGATGACATGTCTTATTTTTATACAGTCCTTTAATGACAGAGGTTAAAAACCTGGACACTTATTTTTATTTTTATGCATATACTGCCATCAGGCATATATTTAAATCCAGAGACAGATGCAGTCTCTGTTTGAACAAATATCACAATGAAAAATAGTGGTAGCAAATCATCTTTATGTCAAATCATGTCGGGAAGAGATGAGGAGTTTTGTTTTGAAACAAAATTTTGAACTGAGCCATGTTGGTTTTCAAAAAGCTGACTTTTCAAAATGAAACAGATCACTTTTGAGTGTACAGTAGCAGTTTGCATGGAGATTTATTTGTGAACACTACAGTAGCAGGATGTATTTACCTGTCCTAGGAAAGGGACAGATTATAAGTAAAAGAATGGTTAGAAATGGAAATAAGAAAAGGTTGTTGAAGGCTGAAGAGAAAAGAGAACAGATGGATAGAAGAAGACTGAAATAGATGGACAGGGCAAGATATTAAATGTGTTGAAGTGATATCTTGCTCAGAAGGATAAAAGGTGGTTAAAATACCACGAGTGAAGTTGGAAAAAGTATGTAGGAGAGAGAGAGAGAGAGACAAGACAATTAAGATGTTTGAAAAGATTAGAAAGAGTAAAAGTTATATAAAGTTAACTACTATTCTGGACAATGTCATATTGTTTTATGAGTAAAAAACATGAAATAAAATATATTACTAGATATAAGAAAACATGTGAAGAGACAGGCATGAAATGGTTAGACGCATTGCCACTAGCTCTTATGTCAATCAGGAGCTCAAGTAACAAAGGGACAGGTTTCTCTCCATTTGAGCTCACTCATGGTCACCAGTTCCCAGGAGCCCTGAGCGTAGGATTGAGGGATTTGTATCAGATTTCTCCACACAGGTTACAGAGGCAAAAGGGGGACATCAAACCCAAGTGGCTGAGACCCAGGTTCTCTGGACCCCATCGGGTGATGCAGAGGACATCTCACGCTGTCCGCTTGGAAGGGAAAGGAGACATCTGGTACCACTGGAATCAGTGCGCAGTGGGCAAACCTCCAAGAAGGATCCAAGACAACATCATCCCGGACGTGGGCCGCACAGAGGAGGAGGAACCAGAGGGCGTCGAAGAACGGCACTGAGGGAACGAGGCAGAGCGGGGGGGATCAACGCTTCCAGACGGCGTCTGTCTCCTCCACCGGAGGCTGGTGTGTGAAAGCTGTCATCTTCCGCGTGCTGGGCCTGCTGTACCTGACCAAGCAAGGGTGGCGACTCCACGGTGTGGGAAGCGTATCCAAGGACGCAGTATCAGGAGTTCCGGGTCTCGCCACGGATGGAAGTACCTGACACTACGCAGACAGTGAAACCAGGAAAGTGAGTGTTCACCAGAGCGATAAAGAGGAAGAGCAGGCACTCGCCAAAGGGGGAGGGTCCCTAACAAGCACTCCTGTCTACATCGACTGCAGTTAGAGTGGCGGAGAGACCATCCTGGATACATCTGACTGTGAAGCTGTTTTAAACCTAAAAGACAGAAACTCGCCTCTACTGTGGTGAAGTCTGGCTACAAAGGGAGGTGATTTCCAATAAGGGCACCTGTCTCAAACCAGTGAAGAAACCAACAGAACCCAGTAGAATTTAAAGAGTGGACGTGAGCAGGGAAACAGTAACGGGTCTGAGGGATAGAAACTGACGATGTACAGAGAAAGAATTAGACCATGGGGATTACATTAAAACATGTGCCTATACAATCTACCTACCTCAGCCATTTGGGTACTTTTGTATATGAATTTTTGATCTTTTACAATCATTTGTATTTTTGCAAGGTCTATGTTATTCCGGAGTATAAACAGGAGGGATATGTTGGAGACATACTGTTTTCTCCACTCTTTGGGAAGTTTTAATGCACTGATATCATGTGTGGCTCTGAACTGTATATGACCTTGCAGCTGCCTCTCCTTATGATAGGAGGCAGGGCATTTCAGGTTGTTGATATTTATGAGAAGACAGACTTGCTGTCTCCTAAATATCTCATTTTGACTAAAGCGGAATGAAGTATACATGAAGTAATGTTAAAGCTTGAAGACACTGCAATCTTGCAGATTACAGATTAATTGAATCACCACTGTGAAGGTTATACCTTATGACGATTGACTATACTCAATCAGAATGATTGAAGGGTTTTAACTTTGTTGTTACTAAGTGATGTAATTGATGTATGGAGTTATTTACATATTTTGGTATTTCTAACACGGTCGTATGAAGTTGATATGTGGAGCCATTTCTGAACGTTTAAATAGTCTGAATCCCAGAACGAATGTGAATGTCTTGAAAGTAGTTGATTTATTAGATCTAAATCAAAAGGGGGATTTGTGGTAGAATATTTGAATGTATTCATGTTAGCTCCAAGGGATAAGCTTAAAAATGGGAATGATTTGGGTAAAACTGTAAGCTGGATTTTGAGGCAAGCACATGTGAGTTTTGAGAGACCATATGGACTTTTAAGGACAAAGGATCTGCGGGGGAAGGTGGCCGCATGTCTTGACTTGCACTGTATGCAAATGCTCTCGCCACCTGTGAGTGGGGGAATGTAAGATTTGAGGTGGGGGATATTTGGGCTGCCAATCAAATTGGGGGGATCAGAGACCCCTCCCATTGCTTAAGCATAAATACAGAAGACGCAACTGGATTCAGTCTCTTTTCTGCTGGCTGGCTGACGTGATGACAAGGTAATTTGGGTTCCCAAGTATATTGTATTGCAAGTATATTGTATTGTATGTATTATTGTATTGAATGTAATGATTTCTGGTGCATTGTAATATTGCCATTAAAGTAGAGTACGGTTGACTTGGTGGCACTGAATTCCTTCCATATAAATAGCTCTAGACGGACGCGGAGATATTTGAAACGTGGAGCGTAAATCCCTTTCAATACCTAACACTCTCCACCTATCAGGGGAATGAGAGGTTGCGTGGCATGGTAACAGCATGGTAACAGCATGGTAACAGCATGGTAACAGCATGGTAACATGACGCTCGCGCCTCGCCTCCTCCTTTGCAGAGGGGCGTGGTCGGCTGCAGCTCATTTGTCACAGAATCAGAAAGACAGGGCTGAAATACAGCAAATAGAGCGAAATGAGGCATGGCTAAAATGCATCATCTGTTTGGTATTTTGAAAAGAAAACTTCACTTGCTTTTTGATTTGATTTCTAGCGAGAAGTGTATATTGTACTTTTAGAATCTACGTCCAGTGGATGTGTAGGATGTATAGTTTGATAGATATTACGAAGATAATTTGAGGTCTCGCCAGAAGAACGTGTATATACCACGTCTTTCCCCTATTCATTTCTATTGACGGCAGCGTCCATTTAAGGCATCAACCCTCACGGGGTGAAAACAGTTTTTCCGGTCTCGAAGTTTTCATAATAAAACCGGAAGTATTCCCCTCACTGTCAAATTATTTTACAGTGATATCTGCAGTACTCATCCACTAAAAAAACATCAGTTTATCCTTGTTAATTACACAACATTGATTGGTTTAAATGGTGTACAATGCAACCTTCGATTCGGAGAAACAAATAGTTTTTTGGAGTTTAGGATGGCCGAAGACACTACACTACCCATAATCCTCAGCTATCGTTTGGGACTACAACATCCGCTTTGCTTGACAAACCCCGTGATTAGTCCTCAAGCTCTGTGACTGGATGTTGGAGTGGCAGTGTGCCAAGGTTACAGCGAGCGTCAAACAGCTCTTTGAAATGGAATGAAACCATGGCAGACTATCCAAAACTGGATTCGAACCCCCAAAGCTTTTTTCTTATTCAAAAGAAGACCTTCACTTAAAGTGTTCTTTAATGTTTAAATAAAGCCTTATTAGTTTGTCTGTTTTGCACATCCTCCTGTTAATATCTTTGGACGTCCTGCACTAAACTGTTTGATTGTAGAGATCACTACAGTATCTTCTTGATATCTTCTATTCTATATTTCTATCATTGACCTTCTACTTTCCCCCTATTTTGTATGTAGGCTACTCTTAATATTAGATTTTTTTAATCAATTATAATATATTCAACAAAAAAATTCAATAACGTGCTTTAACCACTAGGCAGTGCGGGTTAACCTGTTCGGCAACATCTTGCAGGAACAGCTTCTGAGTTTTTTTAACATTTAACAAACTATGAATGTGTCATACCCACTTAACGGGAAGAGACTCAGCTACCTGACGATATGAATCATTTTTACTGAAACAAAACACAAGTCTAACGACGAGCCTCTGAATTAGCACTAAGCGAAAGAGTGCTAATTACATAACTTAGCACATAACTCACGGTAGAAATATTTTATACTTCATTGGATCTGCACAAACATGATATCACATGAAAGCTGAGATTCGCGGCAGCAAATGTGAAACCAGACACCACACACAGCGTAGCTTGACGGAGCCAAAATGGCAACACATTTTTTACCTTTTTTGTTGTTTTCTGATCAAAAGTTGTGTTCAATGGCATTACAACGATAACAACGCTGCTGAAGGTTAATCCAATGTCTCTGTGTCACTTTGAAATGATTACTGATAATCCATCTTCATATTTATGTCAATAAGGGAGTTTTCATATATAGCTGCTATGATAGCTACGAGTGTATGGCAGCTTCCGGTTTTGGGCATTCTGGCTACACATCAATCATTCATCAATGGGTAATGTTTAGATGGATTTTAGGAACTTCCCTCTCGATTCTATTGGCTCTAACGGTTAAAAAGAGGTGTCAATCATCAAAATCGACCGATGGGTTCCAGAGCTATGGAAAATGCACCCAAATGTTTTTTTTCTTCTAAATCGCTCTAAAAAGGTCAAATTTCACTTATTTTGCATCAATCCTCATACAGGGTACTTATTATATGTTATAGTTTGGATTCCTAAAGCTTTTAGTCTACTATTCCAGCATTCAAGGCAGACCCGGCGCCAGAACAAATCTAAAGGGAGGGCATATGATTTTCATGGGAGGGCACACAAAACCGTCACGTGCTGCGGGCCTGCGGCACAATATATATCAAACAGCAAGGCCAACAGCATTGCGTAAAGACGCACACTTATCGCAAACATACACAAATAAAGGGCAACATAGCAACCACTTTGAAACATTGTGTGCGTGGCAGCACAGACACTGGTAAATCACGAGCAAGGCACACTGGTTACGGATGGCAGCTTCCTTATCGCTGCACTCGGAGAGAAATAGTAAAGACGGAGACGATGAACTGTTTAGCCCGCCTTGGGCATGGTTTATGTTCCTATGCACTGCACTCGGACATGCTGTGGAGTGAATAGTGGTCACCTCTGAGAGGGAGTTGGTTGACAGCTAAAAAAGCTATAATATCAACGACAGCTGACACGTAATAACGGCTCCGTGCCAGCTGATCTGCACCAAAGTACTAATTTCCTTATTTGTTTCCTCGCGTATCTGTCTCTCTCTCCACAAACTCTCACATGAAATGTGTTCTTTTGATGCGGCATGCATTAGCAGTCCTTTATCAGTCTGTAATGCATGTTTCCAGTCGCAAAAACCTTTGACAGTAAAAGCCGCATCAGATGAAGACGTTACTTTAAACTGTCTACAGGGGAAACAAAAGGCTGCGTCTGCTTTTAAACGAATCTTCAAGCCATGGTCTGTTGTTGTACCATGCAGCGGCAAAAGTGCGCTTCTTTCCTGAAAACAATCTCCCTGGATAACGATCCAGTTTCACCTGGTTGGGTTTATTAACCCCAAGATCATCGCTAACTCAGCCCCGGGGTTTGCCGAGGTCAAGCTTGTGACATTAAGGCGTGCTGCTGCAACGGCAGGTGCAGGGTCGCCAGCAGCACCATCGGCTGCAGTTCTTTCATTGCTATTTCGTTTTAATAAATCCTTAGACCTTTTAAGACAATTTCTGATGTCCATTTTGTAATTCAAACAGAAATGGGAGTCTACAGAATGCACAATAAACAAATCCAGAATAGGCGGCAGAGTTTGACGCTGTGATTGGTCTAAATGGGGACGAATCACAAATCACAACAGACACATGCATTCATTTGACGTAGCCTGCGATTTTTTTTTTTAGTTCTGACATCACATACATCGTAGCATAAACGTTCACAGTTTATTTATAATTAAAAAAATAAAATATATCTATTTTTTAATTGTTATAAATAATAAAAAAACTTGTTTATTGGGGGAGGGCAGGAATGTCAAATGGAAGGGCCTGGCCCACGGCGCCGGGCATGATTCAAGGGTGGTTTTCACTATAAGTAATGGGTTTTTTGTTGACGGAAAATATAATTTACATTTTTTTTACCATGGCTGCATGGGCCGGAACTGGAGCCGGAACTGGGGCTGCTGGGGCTTGGGCAGGTAGCCTGGACTTGGGTCTCCTTCTCTTAGGAGCCTTTTGGAGGCTGGACCTCCAAAAGCCAGACGAGACCCATTAAAAGGACTCTCGAAAGGAGCTATGTTGGGAGCTGTGGCAGGCAGGGGGCTAGCATGCCTGGGGCTAGCAGGCCGGGAAACGCATGTCTGGAGGAAGTCCATAATCCAGCCAGGTAAGAACTTCACTAAACATGGTTTTCTGTTTCCATCTGGCCACACTGGTTGCACCCCTCCACTTACCATTGCAGCAAGCCAGCAAGTAGGTAAAAGAATACAACTCCACTTCAAATGGATCATCTGCTGGGTCCATTCTGGTCGGATCGTTCTGTCAGGGTTTGAGGTAAGGCAGGACCCAAATGCAGATTGAGGAGAAGCGGGTAGTGATGGCAGTTTGACACTGAAACTTCGATATGTGCTTCAAACCCTGGTTTTCCTATTCCATAGAAGGAGTGCTTCGAAGCTTGCTTCAAATCACTTGACATATGACGTCCGAAGCAGCAACTGTTTCATTTCCTGAATGAATCAACTCACTGATTCGCCGTCCAATCAGGTGATTCAATGCACTGCCTCGTCTCGATTCTGACAGGTTGAAACAGTTTCAAATTTGAGCGCTTCAACACTTTTTAACCGCTCTAAGCAATGGGCAATGTGTGGGTTGTTTTCGTAGTTTGCATTGTTGCTGTTGAGTTGTTGTTGGTATGGCATTTGTATTGGATCATTATAGAGCAAGCCAGAAAGAAACATAGGTCGTTGTGACTCGGGAAACACTTCGAAATGTGGAGAAGTTGTGAACGAAAATACAATGAGTATTAAAAAAAAAGTTCAACAGTTTAAAAAATAGATAGCCCAGTGGATAGACCCGGCAGCCCGCATACGGCGATGTCCTCCGTGCAACTGGTTCGAATCCTGCATTGGATGAATCTTTAATCATTGCCCGCTTTTCAACTTTGATACGATAACTGATACAAGGCCCTCTACGGCCAAATACAATGCCTTTAGAACAATACAAAATAAAAAGAATAATGTAGGCTACCTCAATAAAGATATTTGAGTGTTCCCCATCCCACATAATCACCCCAACCAACAAGCACACCCAACCAATGCCACATTTTCCAGCACTCTCTTCTCAATAACCCAATACGCACAATTATCAATCTTTAATTGCAAATAGAACATGATATTCAGTCTTAGTGTGTGTGTGCATCGAATATTTTTCAAGGTAAAGATACGTTAAACCCACTGCAGCCTTGCACTTCGCCAGGAGAGGTCGCTGTAACTGAAGCTTCGAGAAATGAACCTATTTCCGACACAATTGTCCAAGTGGTTCGATGCTTCATTCAAAGCTTAATTTGCCCATCACTAGAAGCGGGTTTCAAAGTGTAACAAAAGGCGAGCTTTAATTATTTTACAGCTCTTATTTACAGGTGAACACAATCAGACACAGGAGGGCAAACACAGGAAGGAAGACCAGACACAGGGAGAACAGGGAGTCACAGCTCGATTGAGCCTTCTATTCCCATAGCACTCAGTAGTAAGGATTTGATGTGATTTTTAACGATAAAATTGTTACTCTTAGAAACAAAATTAATGACCTCTTGCCTTTGACCAGTATAGTGTTATCAACTCCCGGAAACGTAAGTTCTAATATTACACTAGATAGTAAACTAGAATGCTTTTCAGCCATTAACCTTGACCAATTAAATTAAATGATTCTCTCTTCTAAACCATCAACGTGCATGTTAGACCCAATTCCAACTAAGCTGTTGAAGGAAGTTTTTCCATTAATTAGCACTTCTTTATTAAATATTATGAATATGTCTTTATTATCGGGCTATGTTCCACAATTATTCAAAGTAGCAGTGATAAAACCGCTTCTTTAAAATCACAACCTCGATCCAGAGGTTTTAGCCAACTATAGACCTATTTCTAATCTTCCGTTCCTCTCAAAAATGATTGAGAAAGCGGTCGCAAAACAGCTGTGTGATTACTTAAAAAACAATGATTTATTTGAAGATTTTCAGTCTGGCTTTAGAACACATCATAGCACAGAGACAGCTCTGGTTAAAGTCACAAATGACATTCTAATAGCCTCTGACAAAGGACTTGTCTCTATTCTTGTTTTGCTCGATCTTAGTGCTGCATTTGATACTATCGATCATGATATCTTATTGCAAAGACTAGAGCACTTAGTTGGCATACAGGGAACTGCTTTCGGCTGGTTTAGGTCCTATCTATCTGAACGCTCTCAGTTTGTACGTGTTAACGATGAATCTTCCACGCAAACCAAAGTTAGCCATGGAGTGCCACAGGGCTCAGTGCTCGGACCTATTTTCATTGTTATGCGGATGATACTCAACTATATTTATCAATCAAGCCTGATGAAATGAATCATCAACATTTTTATTTATTTTTTTATTATTTATTCTACTAAAATCATACAAAAACAAAAACGTATAATTCATACACACAAATGAACAAAATTAGTAGAAGCGGGAGGGCTGAAGCATAGCTTATGGGGAGTAGCCCTCCCGTGCATCATCATTAACATCAATATAATAATGGCACTTATTTCATCAAAAACGTATAGAAATTAAGGAGTACAAAAAAATAAAGAAAACTAACGAAAACTGGAAAAAATAAATAAAATTAAATAAAAGTTAGGGCAAGAAAAAAAGTAAATGCATATATAAGTAATACTGGGAATATCAAATACTTGTTAGCTGGAGTAATCCATCTTCTTCCGCTTATCCGTGGTCGGGTCGCGGGGGTAGCAGTTCCAGCAGAGAGCCCCAAACTTCCTTTTCCCTGGCGACATCAACCAGCTCTGACTGGGGGATCCCAAGGCGCTCCCAGGCCAGCGAAGAGATATAATCCCTCCACCTGGTCCTAGGTCTACCCCTTGGTCTCTTCCCAGCTGGACGTGCCTGGAACACCTCCCTAGGGAGGCGCCCAGGTGGCATCCTAACTAGGTGCCCGAACCACCTCAACTGGCTCCTTTCGACGCGAAGGAGGAGCGGCTCAACTCCGAGTCCCTCCCGGATGACCGAACTTCTCACCTTATCCCTAAGGGAGACACCACCAGCCACCCTGCGGAGAAAACCCATCTCGTCCGCTTGTATCCGCGATCTCGTTCTTTTCGGTCACTGGAGTAATCTGCAAATATAATATTTTTTAGTAAAAAATAAAATGCAAGACTGCCTTAAGGACTTACAAACGTGGATGACCTTACATTTTTTCATGTTAAACACGACCAAAACTGAAGTTATTGTACTTGGCCCGAAGAATCTACGAAACAAATTATCTAAAGATATACTAACTATGGATGGCATTAATTTGGCCTCCAGTGAGACTGTAAGGAATCTTGGTGTTATATTTGATCAGGATTTATCCTTTAACGCCCACATAAAATCAATTTAAAGGACCGCCTACTTCCATCTACGTAACATTGCAAAAATCAGGCATATCTTGCCTCAAAACGATGCAGAGAAACTAGTCCATGCAAGGCTGGATTATTGTAACTCCTTATTATCAGGGTGTACCAAGAAGTCAGTCAAGTCGCTTCAGCTGATTCAAAATGCTGCAGCTCGTGTACTAACCAGAGTTAGGAAAAGGGACCACATTACTCCTGTTCTGGCTGCCTTACACTGGCTCCCTATAGAACACAGGATATAATTTAAAATTATTCTTCTCGCCTACAACCGCTCTTAAAAAAGAATAATCGAGATGCTTCAGTAATGAACAATTACAGGCCCATGTCGAACCTGCCATTTCTAGGTAAAATCATTGTTCCAGTCAGGCTTTCGTCCAAACCACAGCACTGAGACTGCTCTGGTAAAGGTCTTCAATGACATCCACTTAAACACAGACAGTGGCAGAACTTCAGTGTTAGTATTATTAGATCTCAGTGCTGCATTTGACACTGTTGACCACAACATATTACTCGACCAACTAGAAAACTGGGTGGGACTTTCGGAAACAGTTCTAAATTGGTTTGAATCCTACTTAAAGGACAGAAAAAACTTTGTTTCTATAGGTAAATACAAATCTGAGTTGACAAATATGACATGTGTGGTACCTCAAGGATCCATCTTGGGGCCTCTTCTCTTTAACATCTACATGCTACCACTGGCTCAGATAATGAAAAACAACAAAATAAGTTACCATAGCTATGCAGATGACACACACATTTACGTAAAAATTTCACCAGGAGACTATGCTCCAATTTAAACACTGAGTAAGTGCATTGAACAAATCAATGACTGGATGTGTCAGAACTTTCTCCAATTAAACAAAGATAAAATAGAGGTAATGGTTTTTGGAGCCAAGGCAGAACGTATAAAAGTTAGCGCTGAGCTTCAGTCTGCAATGTTCAAAACAACAGATAAAGCCAGAAATCTAGGTGTAGTCATGGACTCTGACCTGAGTTTTAACAGTCACATTAAAACAGTTACTAAATCAGCCTACTATCACCTAAAGAACATATCTAGGATTAAAAGACCAATGTCACGGCAGGATTTGGAAAAACTTGTCCATGCTTTTATCTTCAGTAGACTGGACTACTGTCATGGTGTCTTTGCAGGTCTCACTAAAAAATCAATTAGGAAGCTGCAGCTAATTCAGAACACTGCTGCTCGAGTCCTCACTAACACTAAGAAAGTGGATCACATCACTCCTGTTCTGAAGTCTTTACACTGGCTTCCTGTGTGTCAAAGAATAGATTTCAAAATACTGCTGCTGGTTTATAAAGCTTTGAATAGTTTAGGCCCAAAATACATTTCTGACCTCCTGCTAAATTATGAACCATCCAGATCTCTCAGGTCTTCAGGGACTGGTCCGCTTTCTGTCCCCAGAGTCAGAACTAAACATGGTGAAGCAGCGTTTAGTTATTATGCTCCAAATATCTGGAACAAACTCCCAGAAACCTGCAGGTCCGCTGCAACACTGACTACTTTTAAATCCAGACTAAAGACTTTTCTTTTTGCCGCTGCTTTTAATTGAACTATTCACATCTTAGACTGCACTGTAACTTTTATCTTTTAATGTTTCTTTTATTATCTTTTCTTTTTAATGACTGATTTTAAATGCCATTTTCCTAATGTCTTTTGTTTTTTTGTAAAGCACTTTGAATTGACTTGTGTTGAAAGGTGCTATATAAATAAACTTGCCTTGCCTTGCCTTGCCTTACAAACCCCTAAATGGGCAGGCACCATCTTACCTTAAAGAACTCATTATACCCTACTGTCCTATTAGGGCATTGCGTTCCAAGAATACAGGGTTGTTGGTTGTTCCTAGAGTCTCTAAAAGTACAATGGGAGCCAGAGCCTTTTCTTATCAAGCTCCACATTTGTGGAATCAGCTTCCAGTTTGTGTTCGGGCGGCAGACACCCTATCCGTTTTTAAGAGTGCGCTTAAGACCTTCCTTTTTGATAAAGCTTATAGTTAGGGCTGATTAGATTCAGCCCCTAGTTTTGCTGATATAGGCTTAGTTTGTCTGGGGATATCTTACTTCTTCCTTCTCTCTGTCAATACCTGTGTACTCTCATGTTCCGATTAACCCAGTTTCCCCAAATTTCTTTCTTTTTGGTGTCTATATACGCTGGGATCCGGAGTCATGGATGATCCTGCGGTCCTGTGTCCTGGATCCCGAGCCCTGGATCTTGAGTCGTGGCTGTGGTCCTGGATCATAGGTCCTTGATGGATATCCTCGTGGATTCATCTTCCTATTATACACACATGCATTTCCAAACATTTGGACTACCTATGTTGCAAATGTATTATCTCTTCAATTTACACACAGCATCTATTGCACGTCTGTCCGTCCTCGGAGAGGGATCCCTCCTCTGTTGCTCTCCCTGAGGTTTCTCCCATTTTTCCCTTTAAACTGTGGGTTTTCTCCGGAAGTTTTTCCTTGTACGATGTGAGGGTCTAAGGACAGAGGGTCTAAGGACAGTGGGTGTCGTATTGTCATACTGATATTCTGTACACACTGTGAAGACCACTGAGACAAATGTAACATTTGTGATATTGGGCTATATAAATAAACATAGAACAGAATTTCAAAATAAACCCATAACTAAAAAGACAAAAATAAAATCACGACAGCTCTGGTTTCAGACAGAGGGTGAAAAGAGGTATGAGAAAAATAAAGAGGTATGAGAAAAATAAAGTGCTTTTTGAACATTAAAGCATGGAGACATGTCACAGTAGAGACATTACATACAAATATGAACCTGAGAATGAGCATGATATATCATCTTTAAAGGTAAAAACCTTCCTTCAGGGTTATGCTGCTGCTTTTTTGGAATCCTTAGTTCTCGTGAGTGGGGGCAGCTCATTGTTGGTTGGAAATGTGATCGCTAGCTCAGCAATAACAGCTGTCCTTGTATTTGTCTACCAGTCAACCTCGCCAATTTTGGTGAAGGCTTTGTTGTATATATTCAGTATTTTTTCCTGTCGGCATAACTTATTTTGTTCCATCATAAGTGGCTTGTGAAACACATATATATTCTTGTAAATACATTTTTTTTTATTATTTACAAGAAAGATTTGCCTACAAACAAAATGTAGGCTGTGAAATTGGTAGTAGGGCTGTAACGGTTAGCAATTTCTCCATCCATCCATCTTCTTCCGCTTATCCGTGGTCGGGTCGCGGGGGTAGCAGTTCCAGCAGAGAGCCCCAAACTTCCTTTTCCCTGGCGACATCAACCAGCTCTGACTGGGGGATCCCAAGGCGCTCCCAGGCCAGCGAAGAGATATAATCCCTCCACCTGGTCCTTGGTCTACCCCTTATCTTATCATGTAGTTTTTTTCTAGATGACAGGTGGTTGGAATGGCCGCGCCACCTGTGAGATAATTACATGGTATTATAGGCTGCGCATAGAATCATCATCCTGTGGCTCTGTCAATCAAGTGGCGTGAGAAACAAAAGTGTAATGAGTGCCATCATTTTTTAGCATCTATCTAAAGTTACAAATGTGTCGAGCACCTGCTCTCCTGTGTCCAACTCCCTAAAAGACAGGACAACCAACATGTCTTAATCATTCCGAGAGGGTAACAGCAAATAATATTGAAAAGGGGATAACGGATTTGATATATATCTTCCATATATTTATGTTAATATACAGAAGGGGCTGAAACTGTCAAATGTGATCACTATGGGGGAATTCAAGTCCATCTTAGAGGACAGAGAACAAGAATCCATTGGTCGATGTGATTGCTCGTATATCCCATAATTGAAGTCGTTTTAAATTGTGCCAGTTTTTAATGATTTATAATAGTTTATATTATTTTCATATTGACTGGATAATGTGCAATTTAAGTTGTGTTTTACGACCACTGTATTTGTCTGCCTGTATTGTCTGTGTTTTATCTGTTGTAACTTTGTTCATGCTGCCCTTCTTGACCAGGTGGCTCTTAAAAAGAGATTTTAATCTCAATGAGACTTTTTACCTGCAAAGTATATATATATATATATATATATACAGTGGGGCAAAAAAGTATTTAGTCAGCCACCAATTGTGCAAGTTCTCCCACTTAAAAAGATGAGAGAGGCCTGTAATTGTCATCCTAGGTATACCTCAAGTATGAGAGACAAAATGAGAAGAAAAAATCCAGAAAATCACATTGTCTGATTTTTAAAGAATTTATTTGCAAATTATGATGGAAAATAAGTATTTGGTCAATAACAAAAGTTCATCTCAATACTTTGTTATATACCCTTTGTTGGCAATGACAGAGGTCAAACGTTTTCTGTAAGTCCTCACAAGGTTTTCACACACTGTTGCTGGTATTTTGGCCCATTCCTCCATGCAGATCTCCTCTAGAGCAGTGATGTTTTGGGGCTGTCGCTGGGCAACACAGACTTTCAACTCCCTCCAAAGATTTTCTATGGGGTTGAGATCTGGAGACTGGCTAGGCCACTCCAGGACCTTGAAATGCTTCTCACGAAGCCACTCCTTTGTTGCCCGGGCGGTGTGTTTGGGATCATTGTCATGCTGAAAGACCCAGCCACGTTTCATCTTCAATGCCCTTGCTGATAGAAGGAGGTTGTCACTCAAAATCTCACGATACATGGCCCCATTCATTCTTTCCTTTACACGGATCAGTCGTCCTGGTCCCTTTGCAGAAAAACAGCCCCAAAGCATGATGTTTCCACCCCCATGTTTCCCATGTTTCACAGTAGGTATGGTGTTCTTTGGATGCAACTCAGCATTCCTCCAAACACGTCTAGTTGAGTTTTTACCAAAAAGTTATATTTTGGTTTCATCTGACCATATGACATTCTCCCAATCCTCTTCTGGATCATCTAAATGCTCTCTAGCAAACTTCAGATGGTCCTGGACATGTACTGGCTTAAGCAGGGGGACACGTCTGGCACTGCAGGATTTGAGTCCCTGGCGGCGTAGTGTGTTACTGATGGTAGCCTTTGTTACTTTGGTCCCAGCTCTCTGCAGGTCATTGACTAGGTCCCCCCGTGTGGTTCTGGGATTGTTGCTCACCGTTCTTGTGATCATTTTGACCCCACGGGTGAGATCTTGCGTGGAGCCCCAGATCGAGGGAGATTATCAGTGGTCTTGTATGTCTTCCATTTTCTAATAATTGCTCCCACAGTTGATTTCTTCACACCAAGCTGCTTACCTATTGTAGATTCAGTCTTCCCAGCCTGGTGCAGGTCTACAATTTTGTTTCTGGTGTCCTTTGACAGCTCTTTGGTCTTGGCCATAGTGGAGTTTGGAGTGTGACTGTTTGAGGTTGTGGACAGGTGTCTTTTATACTGATAACGAGTTCAAACAGGTGCCATTAATACAGTTAACAAGTGGAGGACAGAGGAGGCTCTTAAAGAAGAAGTTACAGGTCTGTGAGAGCCAGAAATCTTGTTTGTTTGTAGGTGATCAAATACTTATTTTACCGAGGAATTTACCAATTCATTCATTAAAAATCCTACAATGTGATTTCCTGGATTCTTTCCCCCCATTCTGTCTCTCATAGTTGAAGTGTACCTAGGATGAAAATTACAGGCCTCTCTCATCTTTTTAAGTGGGAGAACTTGCACAATTGGTGGCTGACTAAATACTTTTTTGCCCCACTGTATATATGTTTGACTTGTGATTATATATTCTTTTAAAATTGGTCACAAAAAAGCGCTCTTTGGTTGGGTGATAAAAGGCTGCTCTTTCTGCCAGTGAGAGGGGGGTTGCTTCATGCTTCCCTGTGTCATAAAAAGGAGGTAAAGATGAAAAATGTTGTAAAAAACATGCGCAATGGGAGGAACAGACCAAGGTGTGGTTATGTCAGCAGTTAAAGGTACAGACCGGCATGGTGGTGAAATTATTAATGCAAGCTAAAGCAGCTACAGGTAGGCAGCAAGATAATGAAAAATGCTGCTTCTATTTGAGATGCCAATATATAGAGGTCAAGGCCCAGGTAACCCAGATAGAGACAAGGAGAAGCCGCAGGAAGAGAGAGACTATGATGATGATGATGATGATGATGATGATGATGATGATGATGATGATGATGATGATGATGATGATTAGTAAATGTTAATGTCCAGGTGACCTGTCTCCAGAAGATGACAAGAAACAGTTTTTAACGATTTTGAAACAATGGGCTATGTCTGCTGTTGGTCCACAGATAAGATTGTTAAGAGGGTTAGGAAGGCAGGTCCCAAATGCAGTATGAAAGAGGGCGGCAGGTATATACAACAAAAAGATAATGAAAACAGTTGAACACAAAAACAGGGGTAACAGACAAGGTCAATTGGACAAAGAAAACAAAGAAATACTGAACGAGTTCAGACAAGAGAGGGCAAGAGGAACAAGTGCTGTAACACAGGGACCAAATAACTAACCCAGTCTCACGGCATTTCGGGTTATAGTCACGACATTTAATCTATTGATTCGTGTTCACCAACACGATTTCCCCTTTTTTTCGTGTCACACAGAACGATTTTAAAAGCAATGTATTTCTATTGGTAGTATGTTTCGTACCTGCACCACGTCGTTTTGTCGGGTCTTGGAAGAGCGGCAGCTGTGTGGTTCATAAAAACATGTTCTTACTCAATATCAAGCCACGATTATTGTTTTTATTTTAAATCGTATAATGTCAGACGTTTTTTGCCGTCCGTGAGGAAAATAAATGGCTCAGAGCCTCAGGATACTGAAATCTGTATTTTTTTAATATTTGTTTCCTTCTAATTTGTTATTCTTTTCTAAATAACACACTGTTATTTGCTCACCAATAACACACAATTATCCTTGTTTTTATTTATTTGTTTAATTCCATAATCTCAGGCTTTTTTGGCGTCCGTCAGGAACTGAATTTCAAAATAAAAATAACCGGAAACAGACGTAGGCCTATAAGGGACATTTCGAGCATCATTGTGATACACAGCCACTGAACTGATTACCCAAGATCGTCAGCTATGATTGATGATCGGTGATTGAATTGTTTAGCCGCAATGCATGTAGGGATATGGTGTTAATGCGATATGAAATCCGAAAAACCCTTTTTAAAAAAAGAAAATACTTTAATCCGAGTGTGCTTGCTTTTCTCTTTGAAAGTCATCACATAACAGCATTGTAATACACGGTTCGGCTGCATTACATATTACATATCGGCCATAGTTCTCTATTTATAGAGCCCTGATGAGAAGACTTCTTGACAAACATGAGAAACTGAAAACGTGACGTGGATCATAAATATATCAGCAATTAAACAACATCTTCAATTTCTCTTCACAAAGTACGTCTCCTTGCAGTATCAACACTAAATCGGCTGACTTTTACATTTGATCCAATTGGTAGATAGGCTGTATTTACACCATAAAAGGTGCACAGCTGATATAAAGGGACTTGTAGTTTTGAAAGATATTATATTACGGTGTATGTTGGAAGCAGGACCCAAATGCAGATTAAAGTGCACAAAAAAAACTCCTTTATTTCAAGGCTATACTATTTAAAAAGACAGAACAGAACACTGACCGCAGACCTAGTCATGACACAAGACGAACCGACAAAGACGACAGGGAACCACAGACAGATCTAAAGACAAAACACAACGCAGACAGAAAACCAAAAACAGATCTAGACAAGACACAACGCAGACAGAAAACCAAACACAGATCTAGACAAGACAAAACACAACACAGACAGAAACAGGCAAGACAGGAGGTGAAGACGTTTCAAAATAAAACATGAAACAAAAGACAGAAAAAGACAAGACAAAATACAATAAAGACAGATCGTGACAGTACCCCCCCCCTCAAGGGACGGATCCCAGACGTCCCAAAAAAACCACACCACAACAGTCCAAAACCTCAAGCAGGGTGGATGGAGGGGGTCCGGAGGAGGGACGTATCACTAGGCCACCAGGGTGGGTGGAGGGGGTCAGGAGGACGGGACTGAGCTGACCGCCCAGGAGCACAGCAGAGGACCAGGAAGGGATCTCGGACGGACGGCCCGGGGGCAAGGCAGAGTTCAAAAAGGGGGACTCGGGCGGACGGCCCGGGGGCAAGGCAGAGTTCAAGGAGGGGGTCTCGGGCGGACGGCCTGGGGGCAAGGCAGAGTTCAAAAAGGGGTTCTCGGGCGGACGGCCTGGGGGCAAGGCAGAGTTCAAAAAGGGGTTCTCGGGCGGACGGCCCGGGGGCAAGGCAAAGTTCAAAAAGGGGTTCTCGGGTGGACGGCCCGGGGGCAAGGCAGAGTTCGAGGAGGGGTTCTCGGGCGGACGGCCCGGGGGCAAGGCAGAGTTCAAAAAGGGGTTCTCGGGCGGACGGCCCGGGGGCAAGGCAGAGTTCGAGGAGGAGCGAAGACCACAGCTCTCAGGGTAACGGGCAGGAGCCGGTGTTGACCGGACAGTAGCCAGAGCCGGTGGAACAGGTGTCGGCAAGATTCCCCACGGAAGAGGACAAGGAGTTGGCAGGACCCCCGGCGAGACATGTGATGTCAACGAGACAGGACAAACGGTTGGCAGGACCCCCGGCAGGAGAGTAGTCGGCGGGGCCTTCAACGGGACAGGACACAGGGTTGGCAGGACCCCCGGCAGAAGAGTAGTCGGCGGGGCCTCCAACGGGACAGGACACAGGGTTGGCAGGACCCCCGGCAGGAGAGTAGTCGGCAGGGCCTCCAACGGCACAGGACATAGGATTGGCAGGACCTCAGGCAGGAGAGTAGACGGCGGGACCTCCAACGAGACAGGACAAAGGGTTGGCAGGATCCCCGGCAGGAGAGAAGACGGCGGAGCCTCCAACGAGACAGGACAAGGAGCTGGCAGGACCCCCGGCAGGAGAGTAGACGGCGGGACCTCCAACGGGACAGGACAAAGGGTTGGCAGGACCCGCAGCGGAACTTCCAACGGTACTTGAGTAGGGACTTGAGTGGGAACTCGAGAGAGAGGGCTTGAAAGGGAACTCGAGAGGAAACTTGAGAGGTAACTCGAGAGGTGATTTGAGAGGGGACTCGAGAGAGAGAAATCGAGAGGTGACTGGAGAGGGAACTCGAGAGGAGACTCGAGAGGGGACTCGAGAGGAGACTTGAGAGAGGACTCGAGAGGAGACTTGAGAGGGGACTCGAGAAGGAACTTGAGAGGGAACTCGAGAGGGGACTTGAGAAGTGTCTTGAACAGGGACTCGAGAGGGGACTCGAGAGGTAACTCGAGAGGAGATTTGAGAGATGACTTGAAAGGGAACTCGAGAGGGGACTCGAGAGGGAACTGGAGAGGGAACTGGAGAGTGGACTCGAGAGGGGACTGGAGGGGGAACTGGAGGGGTGACTTGAAAGGGGACTCGAGAGGGAACTGGAGAGGAAACTTGAGAGATGACTCGAGAGGTGACTTGAGAGGTGACTTGGAAGGAGACTCGAGAGGTAGCTCGAGAGGAGACCTGAGAAGGCCCAGGAGAGGAGACTTGAGAAGAAACTTGAGAGGAGACTTGAGAGGGGACTCGAGAGGAGACTCGAGAGGGAACTCGAGAGGATACTTGAGAGGGAACTCGAGAGGAGACTAGAGAGGTGACTGGAGGGGTGACTTGAGAGAGAACTGGAGAGGAGACTTGAGAGAGTTGGTTCGCCAACAGAACACGGGGGGCTGGAGTCGGCCGGTATGCTGACAGGACTCGGGGAGCTGGCGTCGGCTGGAGAGCCAGCAGGAGACGAGGTGCTGGAGTCGGCCGAAGACGAGGGGCTGGAGTCGAAACCATGGCTGCTGCGACCAGGACTGAGGCTGGAACCATGGCTGCTGGGGCCAGAACTGGGGCTGGAACCATGGCTGCTGGGGCCTGTACTGGAGCCGGAACCATGTCTGCTGGGGTCGGCACTGGAGCCGGAACCATGGCTGTTGGGCGCGGAGCGGAAGCCTGGACCCTGGCTGTGTAAGCCAGGTAATGGAGTATGGAAACAAAGCTGCGTGGGCCAGTACTGGAGCATGGAGCCATGGCTGCTGGGGCCTGTACTGGGGCTGGAACCATGGCTGCTGGGGCCAGAACTGGGGCTGGAACCATGGCTGCTGGGGCCTGTACTGGAGCCGGAACCATGTCTGCTGGGGTCGGCACTGGAGCCGGAACCATGGCTGTTGGGCGCGGAGCGGAAGCCTGGACCCTGGCTGTGTAAGCCAGGTAATGGAGTATGGAAACAAAGCTGCGTGGGCCGGTACTGGAGCATGGAACCATGGCTGTGTAGGCCGGTTCTGTAGCCGGAACCATGGCTGCTGGGGCTCGGGCTGCAAGCCTGGCCTTGCGACGACTCCTCTTAGCAGCCGCCTGAATACTCCGTGGACCTCCATGCACCAGACGAGTTCCGGAATACAACTCCTGGACAGGAGCAGGAACTGGGACAGAAGCACGGATTGACTTCAGGTGGAACCCACCAAGGCGTATGGTGCCAGGTTGGGAATTGGGAGACATGGAGCTAGCATGCCTAGGGCTAGCAGGCCGGGAATCACATGCTTGAAGGAAGTCCAAAATCCAGGCAGGTAAGAACTCAACGAAACATAGTTTCTCTGCTGCCATCTGGCACGCCTCTGCCAAAACAGCCTCTCGCTGCTGAACTCCGGACGCTCCCCTCCATTCACCATAGCTACAAGCCAGCAAGGAGGTGAATGAAAGCAGCTCCCTTTCAAAAGGATCATCTGCTGGGTCCATTTCTCTGGTCGGTTCGTAATGTTACGGTGTATGTTGGAAGCAGGACCCAAATGCAGATTAAAGTGACAAAAAAAACTCCTTTATTTCAAGACTATACTATTTACAAAGACAGAACAGAACACTGACCGCAGACCTAGTCATGACACAGGACGAACCGACAAAGACAGACAGAAAAACCAGAACTTAAATACACACAAGACTAATTATACAAACAAGACACAGGTGCGGAGGGAGGAGAAAACACAGGGACACCAGGTGAACACAATCGGGTAATAAGACACACCAGGGAAACTAACGACAGGGAACCACAGACAGATCTAAAGACAAAACACAACACAGACAGAAAACCAAAAACAGATCTAGACAAGACACAACGCAGACAGAAAACCAAAAACAGATATAGACAAGACAAAACACAACACAGACAGAAACAGGCAAGACAGGAGGTGAAGACCTTTCAAAATAAAACATGAAACAAAAGACAGAAAAAGACAAGACAAAATACAATAAAGACAGATCGTGACATATTACTGATTTTCTTTGAATATAAGAATGTAAATACTGAGTTGAGAGAATAGTCAGGGGATTTGGGTGATGGGAGACACATCTATGGAATCACAATTTCAATAGCTTACCATTAAATGACGGATATGCCTTTCTCTCTGTGATGGTTTACAAATCAGATATTAATGTGTGGAAGTAAAACATGAGAAATGATATAGCAATATCCTGTAAAATAACCCACCAGACCCGGATTAGGGTACTCTCGGGCTTAACAGGTTAATCAGAATCTGCAAATTAACTACAATAAATGTAGTGGAGTAAATATACCAGGTTAACCTCTGAATTGTAGTGGAGTAGAATTACAAAGTAACAATGAGCTGTCATGTGGGTATATATTAATGCTGCCCATTATGGATACATGTGATTTTCACCCATTTATTAATTATATGTTTTACATTTGATAACACCAATGTGTTTAATACTGGCAACTTCTAATTGTGGGAAAAACGAAAACGAAGACATTCCCAGTAGAGACTTTGCGAAACACAATAGCCAGCATGTGTAGTTCTGGGGGGGCGGGGCCTGTCCCGTTCGAGTCCAGTTTTGGATAGTCTGCAGTGGTTATTTAAAGTGCTGTTTGACGCTCACGCGTAACCTTGGTGCACTGCCACTCCAACATCCAATCCCAGAGCTTGAAGATTAATCATGGGGTTTGTCAAGCAAAGGGACTGTAGTCCCAAACGATAGCTCGGGATTATGGGTAGTGTAATGTCGTGACTACAACACGAAATGCTGTGAGACTGTGTTGAAATAACACCACACATCAGGAACTAGCCAAGAATAAAGACGACAAAGACAAGTGAATACAGGTATATATACACCCTCAGAGCTAATCACAAAGACAAGACACAGCTGAGGAGGGCAGGCAAAAACACAAGGGACAGCAGGTGAAGAGAATCAGACAAACAGGAGGGAAACACTGAGACAGGAAGTAAAACAAAACACGGCACAAGGAGAAAATGCATTTTTTTTTTTAAACAGGAAACATGAAACACACTGGTTTCTTCTTGACAGGTAAGGCCCATAGAGCATGTGTTCTTATGAGCATTAATGACGCAGGAGAATACATTTAAGTGAAGAAGCTATTCACACCAAGCATGAAAACACCGCTAATGCTAACCTACTAATATATTTACTTGGTAACTTTACGTATTCCAATTTACAAAATCAGTTATGCCATAAGGCTCAACTTTGCTTGTAATTGCTTGAAGATGTATTGCATTACAATAGAAATCAGATGTCCAAATAGAATTTGGCCGTCTGAAGTTAGTAGCAGTACACCCCGAGAGAAAATAAGTTACTAGAGGAGTCCCTATGCCGAGCCGTTCTCGATTTGACTTGGCTCAAATTGTGTCTCTCTCTGTCTTCCTGCATTGGAGATGTCCCTGAAGCTCCTTGAGGTGAGCTGTTGACTTGTCTCTCAATGTTTTATTTGTAAGTTAAATTATGTTGTTGTCATTGTTGTCATTTATCATTTAATGGTGAAGTGCTTGAATGTTAATGTATTATGTCTTGAAAAAGAAAAAATACATTTAATAAACAGTGTGTGTGTGTGTGTGTGTGTGTGTGTCCACCTCAGTTGAGTTGGGGATGTATTGAGTATAATGTCTCCTTTGAAGTTCCTCTCCTTCAAAATAATGAGACCCTTCAACTGCTGCACACACTCAAAGTCTTTCCTCATCATCTACTCTCTCTCTCTCTCTCTCTCTCTCTCTCCTCTCTCTCCTCCTCTCTCTCTCTCTCTCTCTCTCTCTCTCTCTCTCTCACACACACACACACACACACACACACACACACACACACACACACCACTTTCACATAAAAGACATATTTCTCTCCTTTATTCTTGGAAGCGCTTCTTCTTTTTTTGTCTCACATTCTGTTTGTCCCACCTGCTTCTTTGTCATCCCCCACCTCCACTTTTCAAAAGCTTGATTTCAATGTGCTGCTTCATTGAAAAGTGGAGATTTTGATTTCCTTGAAAAGAACACAGATGGTGACAGTTAGCTGGACACTGATTGTAAAAATAATATTAAAACAAATATTAAAACTTATTATCAGAATGAATTGCAACCAGCAACAGACCCGGTTCAAGTAGATTGACTAGGCAATCAAAACTTGAAAACATACAACAAGCATGAACAGCTTCACTGCTGGCAGGTCTGAGTTCCGGAGAAGGTATCTGTTGGGAGACATTGGCCGTGTCTCAATTCAGGGGCTGCACCCTTCGGAGTACGCAGCCTACGCGGTCCACAGAGGACCCAGCCAACGTAGACCGGGTAGGCTGGACCGAGCGGCCTACGAAATGAGACGGTCTAGCCTACGAAGGGCTTCGTATTTACGTCACGTGATACACGCTGTTCGGTTGCGCTGCTCCAGCAGCCTGCTAGCAAATTAGCTTACAAGCTAACTCAGCTGAAAAGGATCCAGGGTTAGGGGATGAAGATTAATTATCATCTGATATTTGGGAAGAGTGTTACATTTGAAAAGGCAGAAAGTCTTGTTGCAATTTCCAGATATTGAAAGAGGCCCCTGGAGTTTCTCTGGTAATTATCAATAGTAGCAGTTAAGTGAATACTGTTCAAACAATACCTGTGTTTGTGTTTTGTATTGATTTCTCTGTTTTATCCTTTCATAAATGTGAGGACTAAACTTGCTTCAAACATTCTGGGGTGGTTGGTGTAAACAGGTTTTATTACTCTGGGGAGGGGAGCAGAGAGGGAAGAATGTGTGTGTGTGAAAGCGACAGAATGAGACAGCGAACACCAGATGTGGTTGTTTTGCTTCAAACCAAGGGACTGTTTCTGGATCATCTCTGCTGGCACGCGCTGATTCGCTAAGAGAAGCCATCTTTTTTGCATCTCCCAATGAGAAACTGACCACAGCTCCTCCTGTTTTATTTTCTGCATAAAAGCCTATTCTGGCTTTTAGTTCTTTCTCTTTTACTCCTGCCGTCCAGATGAAAGGATCTCCCGGCAGTTAGGACCAGAGCAGGGGGTGGGTGGGGCCCGGCCCACTCCTTTGAAAGTGTATTGTATTATTACCTTTTATTATTAAAACAGATTATTGTTTAACCCTCATCCTGGCTGTTTTGAGTTTTCCCTCTTTTAAAGCACACTCATATAGGATCGGCGCAGAGCAGAGATATCTGCCACAACAATTTGGTGACCAGCCCGACGTGATGGCGTCATGACGTGGTGACGTCATGAGTGGGGTTTTTTAGAGGAAAACACATGAGCAGCCAGCGGATGGAGGGAGATACCTGGAATAGTCTGACAACTAAAGGATCCTAAAACTAAAAGGTAAAACGGACGCCTGTTTCTATCGAAGGTCTGTAAATTGGCTAAGCTAAAAGTTAGAGTTGTCAAGGATATTTCCAGGTGTCATTGACGGTATAATGCAATACATATTTTAGCATAGATAGATAACCATAACATTAATAAAGCAACAGTTAGAAGTCTCGTGGATTTTTCAGAATCACACGACTAACTCGTTAGCTACACGTGAAGCGGTGAGGAGTGTAAGACGAAGGTGAAATGCCGCGTGGGTTTTTTCAGAAATCGAGACGGCTAACTCATCGGGGATGTTCAGTGGTTCTTTAAAAAGACTCCATCCAGAACAAAACAGAATAATGCTTTCCAGTTTTCATAGGAATCTGCAGTTGCATTATATGTGATATATATTAAAGAATCCAAGAGTAGAAACGCGAACTTCAAAAGCCATTGAAAGTAACGGATTTCTCTTGTTCTGTTGGGTTTAATGCCCATTCTGTTGAAAGAAATATCGCATCTTAAAAGCTGAACAGACAGCGTGGAGGATATATTTATGTGCATATATATATATATATATATATATATATATATATATTATTGATCATAGGAAAGCCTTAGTCAGCAACTATTTTTTCCCTCATAGAGGTGGAATTTCATTCCTGGGGAGGTGCCGCCATCTGCTGGACTTATTTGGTAGTAATTTCTTGCATTATTACAGTTGACTGGCGCCTTTATCCAGAACGACTCACAATAAGTGTGTTTCACCAGGAACATACAATCAAAAACAAGGGGTGAATAATCAACAAGTGATCTGAAGTTGGAATGAATAACAGTGAAAACTAATACATCAATGTGTGATTTGATGTAGTAAGATATATTGAAATAAATAAGAAACTATAATTTGTTGTTTTTGGCATAGTTTTGTAGGATACAGTTACGTCACATTGTGGTTTTATGAGAGGTTTGAGAACTGCTTGTTACCATTGCATTGCATTGTGAATTTCGTGGTATTTGTCATTAACTAAGAATTGTACTTAATTAGATTTCAGAGGAACTTAATTGCATACAGTAACGTTGAGGGAAAGTAAAAAGAGGTTTACTGAGTATATGAAGTACATTCAAATTAAATATAATAGTGGATTATTCTACCTAGATTAGATATACAAAGAGGACAATTTGTTAAACATTAAATAACAAACTCACTGTACGAAATATACATTGTAATGTTATTTAGGAGTTGTATTGATCATGCCACACTGACTCTGAGTTGGTGGTTGTTTAATGTAGATAGGAAACTGAAAACGCAAACAATTCACGACAATTGTGTTTTTAAGTTTGTGAAGAAAGAGTAGAAAGTAAACAGAAGGTTTTTGTAAGCTTGTCAGTCAGAGAGAAGCTTGTGCAGGAGCAGGCAGCCCCAGGGCACAGTGAGGACAGAGAGAGAGACAAGCGAATTAAGATGTTTGAAAAGATTAGAAAGAGTAAAAGTTATATAAAGTACTACTAGAAACTACTATTCTGGACAATGTCATATTGTTTTATGAGTAAAAACATGAAATAAAATATATTACTAGATATAAGACCTACATGCTTATCTAGGTTGACAGAAAGCTGCTGTTAACCAGTTTCAGCTGCAACTATCCTATCTGTGTTCTAAAGAGAACATACGTTGCATTTACAATTCATATTAAGAAAGTTCACAATTGATACCATTAAAGACCGTTTTGGATTAATAGGGCGTGTCTGTCATAAACATTAGCGCTTAGATGGAATAAAGTGTTGAAATGTTCTCAAGAGTGGGAGTTTTCACAATGCTTTTTAGTTTTTATTGAAACAATTAAGTGGTAAGGACAGAAAACTGTTCCGTGATGATTTCTTTAGGTTTTAGCTTTAGTAATGAAGATTACATTTTGTGAGGAAACTTTTCCACCAATACTTCCTTTAAGTGTTAAAAAATATATTCATTAACTGTAATCAGATTACTTGTTTTTCAAATATAGCGCTAAATACAGTTAGTTTGTATTCTGTTACAAATCTAACCATGCTTGTAACACAACTTAGATAAACAATTGAAAAAATAATAGAATAAGGAAGTAGATAAAAGATTAATCTAAGATGGTTAAGGAGGGTTTTCCTGTTTTGCTCATTTGACTTAGAACTGAAGTAAGGAAGGATAGTGTTTTATGAGAACTGTCATTCCTCCTGGTTTTCAAAGATAAATCATCAGTTTTATGGACTTTGATGAAGAAATGGATCATGGTGGAGAATGAAGACCTTTTTTTGGTTTCAAATTAAAGAAGATTTTAAAGATGAACGTTATTTTATTTTGCTGACTAGAATTTTAGAAGCAGGACACCAACTAGACAAAAGAGATTTTACAATGTAGTTTTACCACTTTTAATAAAGTAAAGAATCTGGGTACACTACTACCATTAGTTTGTTTTAACATTCACATGTTTCAGTATTCCTGACCATATAGACACTCAGCCGTTTTATTTTGTAACCCTTTGGGGGAGAGATTTAAATTGAGTTTTTCTCCAGTTGCTGATTTGCTGTGATTACAGCAGCACTGGATAGTTGTGCGCCACCTTTGGGTTGTACTCTGAATCAGTGTGTTAAGTGAAAGGTTGCTCACTACAGAAACAGAAGAACTGTGCAAAGAACGCATCTCTGAGGAGATTTTGACATTTTGCTTGGGCCTCATTGTCAAGGCAACAGTGGTGTGAAGAGGAACTGCAAGTGTTTGGGGATTTCTACTGTCCAGAGGACAACATGTGTCTGCTGGTTGTAGCACATTGATCCAGAGGTTTTTTCCCCCTCAGGACATCCCAGTGCCAAACAAGAGTTTAATTTATCCAACTGACTACAGCTGCAGAGGACAACAAATCACTGACTGTTCTCATTATGACAAGATCTTGAGATAGGCTTGTCTCAGACTGGTCACACTCTGAAGAAATTATGCAATGATTTGACAGCATAACTGTGCAAGAGTTTTCCAGAGGGTGGTGTACAACATTAGGTTTAGTGTTTTAGATGGGAGGCTGCTTGTTGAAATGATGGTCTGGAATGCTGAAAATATTAAAGTTTATTATTCTTGTTTAGCAACAAGACATCTGATTATTATGTCACACATAATAATCTTGACATAGAAACTAGCTGTGAGTAAAACGTGTGGGTTTTATACCATTGTTATCATGAACTAAAAATAAATAGGGAAATAGTATCTTGTTAAAGATGAATGGATTTCATATCCTAGAGAGGATTAGTTATTGTGAATACTCCACAAGGTATCTACTAATGTATTTTAAAGAAACAAATTTAAAGAAATTGAATTGACTTACACAGATCCTAGTAATGTTTTGACACAAGATAATAGTTAAGTACAGAAGTTTCTGAAATAGATCTATTAGACATTTTAATATAGATTAGGTGTTAATAAACTGCAGTAGTAGTACTATAAGGAAGTGACACTTTTTGGCTAACACTTTTCAGGGAATGTGCGGAACAGCTGTTCCGATGAAAAGTTAGATATATCTTGAACATTATAGTTGTAATCGTGAATTAATTAATGATGGCGCTCCATATATGACAGATTTTTGTAGACAAAGGATACTGGCCTATGCTGAAATATCAAAGTCTCTGCAGAGCACACACATGGCCAAAAAGACTGAGACCAACTGACCTTTGACCCTGACCGACAGTATAACTTGAGAAGACAATGTCAATGACTGACTCTGGGGTGACTGACCCAACTTGACTTTACAACCTGACAGTGTGAGTGTGAGTGTGAGTGTATGTCTGCATGTGATCAGTGCAACTGCATGATTTAAAACAATGACTAATCAAGCATGCTTTTGGACTAACACATTATTCTGGGGCTCCGTGGGAAATGAGAGGTTTCCTACAATTCCACAAAAATTGGAAAACCGTACAGGTGACCCGTTTCTAATCTACTTGATATTTCACTCTCACAGGAGGTGGCAGTTTGCAGAATGTGAAACTCAAACTAAAACATGAAGATTCTGTTTCTTTTAGGACTGAAGGATGGAGAGAAACACTTAATTTCACTGAAGTGTTTACTGTGGAAATTATGGATGTACATTTGGGAAAAATGTTGGGTATTTTTTATAATCCCTTATTACCTGAAGGTTTTCTTCCCATACAGGATTTTGGTTACACATGAGTTATGTGTAAAAAGGGGGAGTGTAAACTTTACAATGTACATTTTTCATTTAGGGACTGGAAGGAACCTGCTGCCCCAACTCGATTGTTCAATCTGACCATTGATTGACAGTTTTAGAATGGACCTGCTCCATATCTGGGGATAAGATACTGTTTGATGAATGTTGACATGTTTCTAATATTGATTGAGTTATAACAGGTAACACAGATGCAGAATCAGTGGCCAAGGGGCTACTGTGAGAGATGTAATTTCAGAATGGAATACTGAGGAAGTTGACCGGTGAGTAATGTTTCAACAGGTATTAAAGTAACTGAGGTTTGAAATGTACAAAGAACATATTACAGTTAAAGCTAAAACATTGTAATGTAATGAGACCTAATGTAATTTAGACAACATCATAACTAGCCTGGTAAATAAGTAAAAGCCATAAACTTTATTGTTTAGGTCATTATGGGGATATACATTTCATCTAAATTCATAATGGAAAGACATTTGATGACAGTTTGTTGGAATTCTGTATTCATTTTTTCAGCTTGATAATATCTAAGCACTGACCGGTAGAAGCAGTATCACCAGGAAATCATTCACTTTGTCATTATCATGATTTTGGTTGTTTTTTTGAATCCATAACATTAGTGTGTTTCTTTACCAGAAACATTAGCAGTTCATATTATATTTAGATTTTAAATGGGATCTCAGGGATTTCATTAAGAATAACACAGACGCTTGTCAGCAACTCAGAGCTATTGAAATATGTTATTTGGTTCACCTAGAGATGTTGGAGTTTTGTTTTGTTGCCACAGGCCAAGTATTAAGATTCTGAAGCTGCACTGGCAGATAGGAGGTCTACAATTAATTTAGAAAACCTGTTCACAGACGGCTGTTGTTTTAAGAGACCCCACCAACAGGCTCCAAGCTGCTTACGCAATGGTGGGTCAAACAGCGGAGGGCCCCGGAGCCCTGAGCGTAGGCTTGAGGGATTTGTATCAGATTTCTCCACACAGGTTGGTGATGCAAAAAGGGGGACTTGAGACGCAGGAGGCGGACACAGCAGAGTTCGTCTGGCTGAAGGTCATCAGGACAAAGTGGCTCAACCCCAGGCTCTCCGGCCCCGACCGAGTGACCCAGCGGATCTCTCATGCCGTCCGCGTGGGAGGAAAGGGAGACAGCTCGTACCACGGGAGCCAGTGTGCGGCGGGGAAACCACCTGCTAGGACCGGGGATGACATCAGGATGGACGTGACCCTCGCAGAGGAGGTCGACTCGGAAGCAGCCATCAGTGGACTGGACGAGAACGACCCTGAAGACATCCCTACAGCAGACTACTCGGAAGCGGCTGTCAGCGGGCTGGGGGACTTGTCGAGGCAGCAGAGGAGTCTACTTCTCTCTGATCAGTTCCACCAGTGAAGGGAAAGCCGCATCTCCCCCTCCCTATCAGCTGCCCCTTGTTGGCGTATTCCTCTGAGGGGGGGGCTGATGATTCACCACACAAGGAGACTGCTTCCTAGTACTCAGATCGCCCCCTAATGGTTCCTTCACTGCCATGGAAGGTGGTGTTCTGTTCCCAAACGTTCAAGTACTTTGGGTCTCAGTTTCTGATTATACAATATTCGGGGACAGACACAGTAGAAAAGAATGATAGTAGATATGTTTCAAAATGCCTTGTGTAAGTGTATCTCTTGAGAGATAAAAAGGGGGAATTGAAGATTAATTATCATCTGATATTTGGGAAGAGTGTTACATTTGAAAAGGCAGAAAGTCTTGTTGCAATTTCCAGATATTGAAAGAGGCCCCTGGAGTTTCTCTGGTAATTATCAATAGTAGCAGTTAAGTGAATACTGTTCAAACAATACCTGTGTTTGTGTTTTGTATTGATTTCTCTGTTTTATCCTTTCATAAATGTGAGGACTAAACTTGCTTCAAACATTCTGGGGTGGTTGGTGTAAACAGGTTTTATTACTCTGGGGGAGGGGAGCACACACATTCTTCACACACATTCTTCAGGGAAGAATGTGTGTGTGTGAAAGCGACAGAATGAGACAGTGAACACCAGATGTGGTTGTTTTGCTTCAAACCAAGGGACTGTTTCTGGATCATCTCTGCTGGCACGCGCTGATTCGCTAAGAGAAGCCATCTTTTTTGCATCTCCCAATGAGAAACTGACCACAGCTCCTCCTGTTTTATTTTCTGCATAAAAGCCTATTCTGGCTTTTAGTTCTTTCTCTTTTACTCCTGCCGTCCAGATGAAAGGATCTCCCGGCAGTTAGGACCAGAGCAGGGGGTGGGTGGGGCCCGGCCCACTCCTTTGAAAGTGTATTGTATTATTACCTTTTATTATTAAAACAGATTATTGTTTAACCCTCATCCTGGCTGTTTTGAGTTTTCCCTCTTTTAAAGCACACTCATATAGGATCGGCGCAGAGCAGAGATATCTGCCACAACAGGGAGCAGCAGCATAGGGCTAGTGAGGAGATGGCTATACATGCTAGAAAGTACATGTGGAACTCTGTTTTGTAAAAGTGAAACTAAAACCGAAATACAGTTTTATTAATGTGATTGTGACCTTTGTAATCATTTAAGTCTTCTACACACTTTAGGTCTGCAGCTCCTTCCTCTTCTGTGTTCTGACGTTATGAGCCGACCATCAGTCATGTTTGTTTTCATAATGTTCTCTATGCTAATTTTAAAAAAAGGGTAACCAGTTTGTTTATAAAGTATAAATATACATGTTCGAAACAAATGGAATACAAGCTAAGCTATATGTATTACTCTCACCACAGTGGCCTAATCTAAAAAAATAGAAATATGTCTCGTCACCTATTTTCTGTCTAATACTAAAAGGTGGTGTTTTGTATCATTTATAATGTTTTGAATTTGCTATAAAGGTCAATAATAGATGGTGTCTTTGTGTTCAATCACAGTATGTATTTACCATTGTATACCCCTTGTGTTTTTGGGTCCTGTTGAAATAAAGTAGTCATGTTTTAAAAATGTATTTAATAAAGTCATGTCAATCATCTGTGATCGCAGTGTGACACAAACAGCTTTGTTCTAAAACAGGTTATAACCTGTATAACTGAAGAACACGTTGTGCCTTACAATAAAGGAACTTATTTTAATTAAGCTGTATTTGTCTTTTTAAAAAGGAAAGAACAACTAGCATATATAAAAAACAATAAATCACCAACACATGTATACATAACACAAAACAAGGTTCTTTTAAATGTCAAATGTTAACTATCCGTATTATATTCACTTCAGGTGAAAAGTATCAGAAAATGTAAAATAAGAAACCAAAGTACATCAGTAGGTGATTCTCTTTGCCATTGTTTTCATCTATACTTTACAACAATTACATTATTGGTTTTGGTGGGCCACCCCAAGATTTTCAGTGGCCCCATTTAGCCACCCCTTTGAAACACTTCTGGAGGCGCCACTGACCTCAAAGCAGCATGAGCTGAATACAAAGGGTGTAATGTTGTCCCCAAGTTTAATAAACAGTAAAACATTGCAACATGTCAGAGAAATAAATAAAGTATAACTTATCTATAACAGAGCCAAGATCTCTGTATGACTTTAATAAACTTCTGAATTTAATTAAAAAATAAGTGTAAACAACAGTGCAGCACGTCCAGCTAGCTAGTTAGCGTCACATATTTATCCGTATTATTTAACGAAAATGTACGTTGTAATGCCCCTTGGGTTTGACGTGTGTGACGTTAGTTAATTTAAAGTAAGTTAAAACCCAATACTCACATTTATTAGTGATTCCTCCGCTTGCTGCTGCTTTTAAATCCACTTTGCTGGGAGACCGGAAGCCATTTCATTTGAAAAAAACTCCCTCTTCCCTGCGCGCATTGCACCCTGGGACAGTAGCGTGGTGTGGGAAAAAAAAATGAGGGGAAGCCAATAATACGTCCTTTCTTTTGGGTCGGGGGTGTGGTGGTCAATGTAATAACGTAACCAGATGAGTGATTACAGCACCCGGTATCATTTTACACACATTTGTATCAGATGCAGGACTTACACACGCCTGTTATCTAACCGACAGGTCCGCACGCACTCTCCAGCCGAAACTCTAATAAGCATTCATTCACAAACTAAATCAGGAGACCTTTAACGTTTTACGTCCGATTCACTCCTTTTTTCCTCTCTGTACACAGCTCCAGTTTGGGCATTGGCCTGTCATCAGATTGTATTTGTTGTTGCTGCTGTAGCGGAAGTTTAGTACAACTATTTTTGATTACTCCAAATCTCCACCCTCCATAATTGCACTTGCTTCAGTTGCTTGCTACTTTCTAACGGTGGTGAGAGTGGTGCAGTGGCGCTATCTATCTTCTATCAATTAGATTTATGATTCAAAAATAATAAAAGTAGGGTAGACATGTGGATATTATCCGACTGAACAAAACGTGCATTTATCTAACAGGTTCGTTTTCCACTGACCTTATTTCGAGCTATTTTCCAAAATCCTATGGAGAAATCCCATTGCTTTTTTATCGAGGTAAAACCGAGCGCAGCTTACTTCCGGGTTTTAAGACGGGTCACTGCAACACTAAGTTGATGCGATATGATTGGATTGTGAGGCAAGGGAAGCCAGCCGCCTCTGGCTTCCCTTGGCATGGCCCTGACCAATCACAGGTTGGCAGGGGCATGACGTGTGTGTCATCTGATTGGTCAATCCCTCCATTGTTTTTCACCAAGGGAAGCCAATTTCGGCTGGCCTCCTCTCGCAACAGAGAGTGCAATCTACTGTTTCACCATAACATCTAGAGGGGCGCTGTTTCACTCTTTGTAAAATACCCAATGAGAATGGGGGAGAGACGGGCCGGCAGCAACACACAGCAAAGAATTTCCGAAACTAAACGAAGTGTTTTTATTTATTTATTAAAATTATAACTACAATCCGAAAAAACAGGGGAAGCCTGGCTTCCCTTGGCCTCAGGGAGAAAACGCCACTGCCCTGGGATATGGTAGACCGCGGAGTGTACATCAGATGTATCCTTGAAATTGGGGAAAAATAGGCCGCATTCAGAGGAGTCTCGTCTTTTTTTTAAATTGGGACAGCCTTCTTTCGGCGGAAGTGACGTATGCGGTCTACAACAACATTTTCCACACTCAATGACATCACTACTTTGTTTTATTGATAAAGTAGAACAGGATATTACATTTCGACATTTTAGACCACAACAGATGGGCAGTAGCTCATGTGTAGGTTGTTTCCTGACGACACCTCCAACCTGACCCCACTGCTCCTGGGCCAGGAAACCAAAGCAAAAGGCAAAGAAAATGATATCAAAAAACTTAAAGGGGCCCAATTTTGTTCATTTTCAGGTGTCTCTCCTGTGATGTGTGTCCAGCAGTGGCGTCGTTAGAACTGGGCATTCGGGGCTATAGCACTGGATGTTTTTAGCAAAGCCCCAGTTCTCAAAAATGCTAATCATAAAATATGACTGTTAATAATAAAACAATGTTAACAATAATTGAAAAAATAGTCCCGGGTCTATTCATCTGTCATTCCGATCGTGAATTAAAGCCAGGGGTGTAGTGAACGCACCGGAACGCCGCTCCGGCACTTCAGAAATTGCAGTACCCAGGAGCCGTGCACATGCTGCAGTTTTTTTTTGTGACCTCCTTTGCTCGTAGGTCACGACAAAGGAGGGAGATGCATGACAAGTAAGGGATAATAATGCAGGGAGTCAGCCATTAATGAGAAAATAACCTTCACAGGGTGAGTCCAATCCAAAATATTGCTTCTGCTAAGAAAAAAAGAGTCCGTCCTACTGCTTAGCAGCATCTGAACTGTGGCAATAACAAGACCATTTCAAATGACAGCAGCACTGATGGAGGTTTTCTGTAATTGTCCAAGTCTGTTCACATACTGTGTTCCTGTGTTTACTTCCTGTCTGTCTTCTTCTGCTGTTCCCTTTAGTGTTTACTTCCTGTCTGTCTTCCTCTGCTGATTTCTCTTTCCTCCAGGTTGGTGTCTTTTACCTTGTTTACCTCTATTGCTCTGTTAGAAAGAAAAAGCAGACCTCTGAGTTTCCAAATGGACCATTCACAGTCGGGTTATTCAACCAAGCCATATTATTATCCAGCAAAACTCAACTGCCCTTGAGCAGGTCGAACTAACTGGCTAAAGTGAGGTTGTGTGATAATTACGGATCTTTAACAAAACTATATAATAGGATTTTAGCTAAAAGCCAACTTGATAACTTTCTGCAATACTATAACGAAGCACTTTTTTCCCCTTTCCTTTTCTCTGCCACAAAATGAGAGGTCCAAGACAGACACAGGCAACCCAAGAACTGCACTTAATAATCAATTGAATGACATGCTCCAGAAAAAGATGGCTTCACTTAATTTGTATGCATTCTTATTCCTTTGCTTTTCAAAGAAAAAAAACAGCACTATGTATTCATAATCAGTGATATTCTACCTCTACTTTTATTATCCGTTTACTTTAAAAATGCATTACATTTCATTGATTTCGACTGATTGCATTACGGATAAAAACACATCTAAGAGCAGCATGTATGCCTGCAGAGAGTACATCGTTCAGGGAATACACAATGAAGTTAGCTGCCCTATAACGTCACCCCTGCTAAGTGAAATGGAAAATGTAATTATTCTAAAATAAAGTGGTGCTTTTAAGTGCTTGTTTCTGTGATCATTAATATGCTATTTACTGAGAGCTGGGATGCAACAGTTGCGTTTAATGTTTGCACACCAGCTCAGATCATTCATATTGTGTTCTTCAAACTGCATGAACAAGTTGATTATGCTTTTAGAAAAACAGATTTTAGATTCATTGTCTGTGATGAAAGGTTTAAAGGACTCAAACAAGAACTCAGGTCTTTTGGGCCATGCTTCTATTCATTCTGAGCCAACAGCTGTGCCTGCAGAGAAACACCAAACAGAGAGAATCACCAATATTTATTTAAATAAATAAATAAAAGAAGGTTTAGTTTTTGTCCTACAAGGAAAAAAGGTTTAGGCACCCCCGACTTATAGGCTTTGACTGTTAATGAATTTGACCAAGTGGCTATGTTACATTTCATTAAATGACACATTTGAACATGCCTTGATGTAAGAGTGGAATCTAGTGAAACGTGAGTATTTGAACTCAACATCTTTTGTCCTATATTCTGAAAACCTATTGTTGTTAGTTATTAACCCTGAGCCTGTTTTCCAGGTCTCAGGCTCGAAAATGACATTCCCAGAACAAATGACTATATCTTCCCTTCTAAAAGGGGTCAATTATAATCTTTGTTTCTCAAATCATTTATAAACCTGTGAGTTGGATGTAGAAAAGTCAGAATCAATATAGAATTTTTTTATTTTAAAGTATATTCAGATCGAATATAGTAAAAAAAGGTAAATTATAGTGTCTGTCCAAAAAAAAAACATTAGTTATAGTGAGAACCACCCTTGAATGATGGGATAGTAGACTATGGGCATAGATATGTCTCATAATTATTTGTGTGAACATAAAAATAATTTGTGTGTAAATATGAGATTTGTAAATGTAAAACACCATTCACAAATGCATTTAAAAGATTTGCAAACCCACAAATAAATGTGCAAATGTAAAACGGATCTACAAATACGCAAATATGTTTTTACAAATGAAAAAAAGATCTGTGAATATCTCTTTAACATTTACAACTTTCGATCAGGCATTTGTGAATCCATTTTGTATTTGTCGACCAAAAATGCGCTCGTGGATCTCAAATCTCTGCTCGTGGATCTCAAATCTCTGCTCGTGGATCTCAAATCTCTGCTCGTGGATCTCAAATCTCTGCTCGTGGATCTCAAATCTCTGCTCGTGGATCTCAAATCTCTGCTCGTGGATCTCACATCTCTGCTCGTGGATCTCAAATCTCTGCTCGTGGATCTCAAATCTCTGCTCGTGGATCTCAAATCTCTGCTCGTGGATCTCAAATCTCTGCTCGTGGATCTCAAATCTCTGCTTGTGGATCTCAAATCTCTGCTCATGGATCTCACATCTCTGCTCGTGGATCTCAAATCTCTGCTCGTGGATCTCAAATCTCTGCTCGTGGATCTCAAATCTCTGCTCGTGGATCAACTTTTTACACACACAGAGTTTTGAGACAAACTTTCCGCCGGTTACCTTACCAGTGCAGTGGTAAGGTAACCTGTAGAAAAGAAACGTATTTAGGTCAGTCTTCATAGTAAGGCTACATTAAATGTTATAATATTCATCGTGTCCTTTCTACTGTATATGCATATTCCTGTCTATTGCTTTCATTTGTATTTAATGTTATTATGTTTATAGGACTTGTTTCCACACATTTAACAATTTGGGATGAATGAAGTATCTATCTATCTCTCTATCTATCTATATATCTCTTTCTCTATCTATCTATATATCTATCTATCTATCTAGGGCCAGCGCCAGGCGGTAGCTTGCAGTTGCTACAGCAACACCAACAATTGGCCTAGCAACTGCTAAGCAACCCCAAGAAATGTATTTTTTTTTTATATATGTGAAATTCATAATTTGAAAAATGATTGATTCGAAAATGATATGCTAGTAATAAGTAATAAGTAATAAAGTATTTCTACCATGAGTTCTGTGCTAAGTGCATTAGCATATTTTCGCTCAGGGCTCATTTAGACGCTTCAAGAAGGCCCAGCAGCGTCTGCACTTCCTGAGGGTGCTCAGGAAGAATAACTTGGCCACTAAGGTGCTGGTGACCTTCTACCGCTCTACCATCGAGAGCCTACTGACATACTGCATCACAGTGTGGTACGCCAGCTGCACTGAGGCCGACAGGATGAGGCTCCAGAGAGTCATAAAAGCAGCACAGAGGATCATCGGCTGCCCTCTCCCCTCCCTGATGGACATCTACACCTCCCGCTGCCTCAGTAGTAGGGATGCCAGCGATTATTCGATTATTCGTTACAGTCTCCATAATCGAATATTATTTTTAAAAATCAATTTTATTTATATACATTTTTTTAATTATTTATGTTTAATTTTTTTTTTTTCTGGCTTAGTTTCAACCAAAATATAGACTAATGCTAATAATAGTAATAGTATTAATAATTGTAAATGGCCATTGGTCACACCACCAGTTTGTTCTACTGTAAACTTGGAGGAAGCCTGCGTGCAGAGCAGACTGCTGCTGCTGCAGCATGCTTCACACCGACCCCGCCCCCCCCCCCCTCCTCTCCCTCACACGTGCGACTAAAGAGGAGCAAAGCGGCAGGTAAAAAGAGTTCCTCGTGGAACTACTTTGAACTTACAAGTCCAAAGGAAGTGAAATGCAAGCTCTGCGAAAAGACGTTGGTCTATCATAGCTCAGCCTCAACAATGCGTTCGCATTTGAGTGCGAAGCCAAAGAGGTTACAGAGAAAGACGCAGCACAGCCAGCTATTACCAACTTTCCTTCGAGGCCACGTCGTTGTGATGACATGCGTGCAGGTGAAATAACAGCACTAATCACCAATATGCTCGTGAAGGACATGTATTTCAATGCTGCTATTATTAATACAGGCTACATGATGGTGGTTTATTTTTTGTTATTTTCTAAAGTGCCTGTCATTGCCTTTATTTGGAGAGTATTTATTGCAATGCTATTATTAATAATACAGGCTGTAGCCTGTATTATTAATAATAGCATTGCAATAAATACATTGCTATAATAATATTTATTGCAATACTGCTATTATTAATAGAAGCTGTAGCCTGTATTTAATAATGGCAGCATTGTAATAAATACATTGTGCGCGCATCGCACATCTCCACATAAAGGTGATGGCAGGCACTTTAGAAAATAACAAAAAATAAACCAACATCATGTTGATGTAGGTTTATTTGTCGTTTATGTTGTTTGTACTGTTAAACATGTTCCAGTAAAAAAAAAAAACGGAATTCCTTTTGTCGGAGTTTATTTTTTTCTTCTGCGGACGAGGGGGGGGGGGGGGGGTCGGTCGGTCGAATAATCGATTATTATTCGCCAGGGCTCCCGAATAATCGATTTTGATCATGGTCAGTTTCTGGCAACCCTACTCAGTAGAGCCAAAAACATTATCAAGGACAGCTCACACCCCGGCTTTCACCTGTTCAACCTGCTGCCCTCCGGCAGGCGCTACAGGTGTATCACATCCAAAACAAACAGACTCAAAGACAGTTTTTTCCCAAGAGACATCATTGCTCTTAACCTGTTGAACTCCATCGACCCGCCCCCGGGCGGAAAAACGCATCATCTGCAGGAAACAGCGTCTGAGGGCTTCTTAATATTTAATAAACTATGAATGTTTTATATCCATGTAACGGGAAGAATCTCAGCTAACTGATCATTCTTTTATTTCTTTGCAAAAAAAACCACAAAGCTAACGCTGAGCCTCTGAATTAGCCACAAGCGCAAAAATGCTAACGGCGGTTGCACAGAAAACACGGTATAACACCCTTATTACTTATCGTAACTGCTAATCAAACTGCTAGGACTGTCTTAGGGAAGACATCTTTCAGATGCGCAGCTCCTCTGTCTTGGAATAGTCTGCAAATTAAATGGAAACTGAACAATCTGGTGCCACTAAATGTTTTTAAAGCTCGGTTGGATGCTAGTCAATCGGAAGCTATTGGTATCCATTTTTTGGGGATAATTATGTAAATGATGCCTTTTGTTGTTTCAAAATGTATGTTTCATGTGGAACTACTTGAGCAGGTCTCCCTTGAAAAAGAGATCAATGATCTCAATGGGATTTATCTGTCTAAATAAAGGTTTGAAATTAAATGAAATGAAATCGATTAGCATCGTGAGAGTACACAGAATCGATAGGTATCTATATCATCACTCCATGATAAGAACTTGCGACATAATAAACAAAAACAGACATCATAACACTTGACGATAGGTAGCAACAACGCCATTATGTCTTACCTTCGTTGTTGTCTGGTCAAAAGTGGTCTTCAATGGCATTAAAACGATAAAAACGCTGCTGAAGTTAATCCATAGGTTAATCCAATGTGTCTGTGTCCCTTTGAAATGATTTCTGATAATCCATCAGCAATAAACCTAGTTTTCCATTTTCAGATTTTAGAGCGTCAAACTGCATGCGCGAAGCCCCCACTTTTTTTTGGTAACGTTGGTGTGTATGTGGAAATTCCCCTTCGATTCTATTGGCTCTAACGGTCAAAAAGAGATGTCAATCACCAAAATCGACCAATGGGTTCCATAGAAACGCCAAAAAACGCCCATTTTCACCCAAATCACCTCAGAGGTGGAATTTTTTAAACCTCTCTAAAAAGGTCAAATGTCACTTGTTTTGCATCAATCTTGATACAGGGTACTTATTATATGTTGTACTTTGGATTCCTAAAGCTTTTAGTCTACCTTACCATCATCCAAGGTTAGTTTTCACTATAAGTACAAAATAATTTTTGGAAGGACACTATAATTTACAGTTTTTTACCATGTTCAATCTGAATTTTCTTTAAAATAAAAAACATCTATATTAATTCTGACTTTTCTACATCCAGCTCACAGGTTTATCATTACTTTGAGAAAAAAGATTATTAATTTTCCCCTTTTTAGAAGGGAAGATATGATCATTTGTTCTGGAAATGTCATTTTCGAGCCTGAGACCTGAAAAACTGGGATGGGGTTTAACAGGTTAATAGGTTTTTAAATGTTAAGAAGCCCTGAGACACAGTTCCGTGAAAAGAAACGAGGCGGGGGCTGCCGGGCTTAACAGGTTAAACATGTTTTAATACTTTTTTTTGTATTTCTTTTTCTATTGTTAATTCGATTAGCACTTTACAGTAAACACACAACCCGCCAACGCTATTTAGACTGACCAATCATAGAGCAGCATCAGTTAGCTAAGATAAACCTCAGACTAAGTTAAGGCTCAGGTCCATAGACTGTGACGCAATTGTTTCAGATTTTTTTTTTTCGTTTTGTGGACGTCATGGTCAAACATTTTGTCTGGTAAATAGGAACATCTGTCATGTAAAACCGTTTGTGCTTTGCAACAGAATTGTGTGTTCATGAAGGAACCTATTGTTCATGGCAAGAAGCGGACTGCATAAAAGGTTTTCAGAGCCCTAAATACTCTTTATTTTAACACTTTCCCATATAAATTGCAAATCACAGAAACCATTTTCACCCAAATCACCTCAGAGGTGGAATTTTTTAAACCTCTCTAAAAAGGTCAAATGTCACTTGCTTTTCAAAGTACATTTTCAACATGTGAGCTATAATTACTGTTATGTCAAAGCGAATGTCTCCAGGTCTGAAAATATGTATCATACATGTTGGTTATTTGGCAAGGTGTAAAACCATGTGAATCATTTGGCTAAAGATGAGCATGAAGGACTAAGATAGACAGATATTTTCCAAAAAGTGGCTGTGGGTCAAAGTGCGCCATGCTGTGGGGTAAATTGAGCCAGTGGTCCAACTGAAGGGCACTGAAGTTAAGTTTAGTCTCTGTAGTATAACATTGTATTTCAATGTAGTTTTACCGAACTGATTTGTTTCTTATGTTTTAAACATTGTAGAAACGACAACATTCCTGAACCAAACAGCTGGAAAGAGAAGGGTTTAGCAGGTAGGGTGTGAAGAGGTCACATGATCCAGTAGGTCAGCTGAGGGGAACTGGTTTTGTGTAGCTAAATACAGAATTGTGTATGTTTAATTTACCCCCAGATGGATTCATTTGACCCCTTGACTCAGATTAACTTACCCCTTAGCTGGGCCAAGTTAAGCCACAAGACCACTTTCTTTTGAGAAGTCATATTTTCATGGCCCTTTGTGATGGATGCATTATTTTCATTTTGATTGACAGAAGAAATCCTGAAATCAAGGTTGTTGTTGTCATTTTACTTCTTTATCGTTTTGTCCTTGTCTAGAGGACAACATAAGTACACATTGGCTCATCTTACCACACTCTCCCCTACTATTAATTATCTTTGAATATTTCTCAAGGCATCAGACAAAGTCTTTCTGTTTTGTGGTTACTCCTTTACATAACTGTAGAATGTCAGGTAGAAAACCTTACATCACGATATGGGAGTCAAAGAAACATATAATGAAGTGAAGCAGAGGATATTTAGAGAGGCAGAGCTGTGGCCGATCATGATAGTGTTGATGTAAGAGGCAGCCTCTCCAGGAGCTTTGTCTGTGTAGTGTGTTAATCACTATTGATGTTAACCTTATCTCACTTTTCACCTTCTTACTGAATGTAAGGCAAGGCCAGCCTGAAGGAGGCGTCCCGGCCACAGACTGTCCCAGCGTGCTGACCAATCCTGGCCCGAGGAGGAGGTTTTCTTCAGAGTCTGCGGCCCCTCCGCTCCTCCACCAGCCACTTCCATGGCCTCGAGCTGTATAGTAGGGATTAGCTGGATGATTACATGAAAGTTCAAGATCCAAGATTCAAAGGCTTTATTGTCAAATGCACAGTAGCTACAGTGTAGTTATGGCAATGACAACCTTAAGTCCTAGGCTCCTCCAACAATACAACATAAATATAAATAAAACATAAAACAATCAAACAAATGAATAAAACAATACAAATAGGGCAAGAAGAAACAGAGTAGATTACAATTGTGAAGATGATGTTGCAAGACTAATGTGCAAGTAATGCAGATTAAGTCAACTATATACATAAAAAAATGTATACAATGAGCTAAAGGTTGCAGGGAATTGTGCCATTGATCAATGCAGGAGTCTGTATACATGTGAACAGAGTATGACAAACAAGAACAGAAGGTACAATGAAATACAAGTGTATATTAGTGTTTGCTCTGGTACTAATCCCACAAAACAAATGTTTGTGCAAAATGTTAACGTTGTATGATTCATGGTCAAAACTAATTGAACACAAACCAATGTCTCCGCACACAGTATGATCTTATAGATAGATAGAATCGTAGGGATGAAACCCTCTTTAATGGTCTCACATACAGAGCACACAGTGAAATGTGTTCTCTACTTTGAACCCATCCTAGTACCAGGAGCACTGTTCGAATGTGTGTACTGTATCCAGTAATACTGTGCCCTGCATCACAACAATGGAGATAATGCAGGGTGCGGACATATCTGCAGCTTCATTAGAGATCATTCATCTCAATGAATACAAAGCAGACAGAGATGTATAGTCAAATACTGTGAATAGGACTACCTACATGTTCTACTGGTTGATTCACTTCTAATTTCCTACAATGTGCACTGTCTGATTTATTTTAGCCAATCCTTTAATTAGTTTAAGAACATTTGATCATGATCAGATCTCTACCATGTGAGCAATCAGATTTACTCATATGATTTTAATTGATTTAGTTTGAGAGCATTTATGCTCCATTTGCCTTGTGAGGTTTCGCCCAAGTCCATTGCTCAGTGAGCTGATTTGCAATTTATATGGGAAAGTGTTAAAATAAAGAGTATTTAGGGCTCTGAAAACCTTTTATGCAGTCCGCTTCTTGCCATGAACAATAGGTTCCTTCATGAACACACAATTCTGTTGCAAAGCACAAACGGTTTTACATGACAGATGTTCCTATTTACCAGACAAAACGTTTGACCATGACGTCCACAAAACCAGTCTGAAAAGAAAAAAATCTGAAACAATTGCGTCACAGTCTATGGACCTGAGCCTTAACTTAGTCTGAGGTTTATCTTAGCTAACTGATGCTGCTCTATGATTGGTCAGTCTAAATAGCATTGGCGGGTTGTGTGTTTACTGTAAAGTGCTAATCGAATTAACAATAGAAAAAGAAATACAAAAAAAAGTATTAAAACATGTTTAACCTGTTAAGCCCGGCAGCCCCCGCCTCGTTTCTTTCCACGGAACTGTGTCTCAGGGCTTCTTAACATTTAAAAACCTATTAACCTGTTAAACCCCATCCCAGTTTTTCAGGTCTCAGGCTCGAAAATGACATTCCCAGAACAAATGACCATATCTTCCATTCTAAAAAGGGGAAAATTAATAATCTTTTTTCTCAAAGTAATGATAAACCTGTGAGCTGGATGTAGAAAAGTCAGAATCAATATAGATGTTTTTTATTTTAAAGAAAATTCAGATTGAACATAGTAAAAAACTGTAAATTATAGTGTCCTTCCAAAAATTATTTTTTACTTATAGTGAAAACTAACCTTGGATGATGGTAAGGTAGACTAAAAGCTTTAGGAATCCAAAGTACAACATATAATAAGTACCCTGTATCAAGATTGATGCAAAACAAGTGACATTTGACCTTTTTAGAGAGGTTTAAAAAATTCCACCTCTGAGGTGATTTGGGTGAAAATGGGCGTTTTTTGGCGTTTCTATGGAACCCATTGGTCGATTTTGGTGATTGACATCTCTTTTTGACCGTTAGAGCCAATAGAATCGAAGGGGAATTTCCACATACACACCAACGTTACCAAAAAATAGTGGGGGCTTCGCGCATGCAGTTTGACGCTCTAAAATCTGAAAATGGAAAACTAGGTTTATTGCTGATGGATTATCAGAAATCATTTCAAAGGGACACAGACACATTGGATTAACCTATGGATTAACTTCAGCAGCGTTTTTATCGTTTTAATGCCATTGAAGACCACTTTTGACCAGACAACAACGAAGGTAAGACATAATGCCGTTGTTGCTACCTAGCACCAAGTGTTATGATGTCTGTTTTTGTTTATTATGTCGCGAGTTCTTATCATGGAGTGATGATATAGATACCTATCGATTCTGTGTACTCTCACGATGCTAATCGATTTCATTTCATTTAATTTCAAACCTTTATTTAGACAGATAAATCCCATTGAGATCATTGATCTTTTTCAAGGGAGACCTGCTCAAGTAGTTCCACATGAAACATAAATAGAACAACAAAAGGACATCATACAGCATTATTTACATAATTGGTAAATGTGGGGGTGGTAAATGTGTTTTCTTCACAACGTTTACCCTGTGCTTCTCTCCATCACAGCCAACTAGAAATGCTTCCTGAATTCGCACAGTTTCCCAGATAACTGGGGGGGGGGGGTCAACTTACCCACTGGCTCAATGTACAGTACTCTCCCGTACTGTCTGGACATACAGTATATGCCCTGATAACTCTTGATGATGCCTGTTGAGATGTCTACTAAGCCAATGATGCCAAACAACCAAAACAGTTCATTCCAAGTCAAAGAGAGAGTGATGCATGGCAGCTTTTATGTTAAATAAAAACTAAGGATTGTTTTAAAGTCTTCAACCAGCATTAAAGATGTGAAGATTTGCTAATGCACTGAGTCTCACACAATTAAGCACCCCTTTTGTTAATCATGACACCATCATTACCTTCTGATTCTGGAGTAATGGTTGTTTTTTTACCACATGAAAAACAATTCTGGCAAACCACAAGTCAATTCTAACTTGATAGGTAACAACCTCTAGCTGTGTTGGAGAGAAAGAAGAACCACATGCATACTGTGTTTTACGAGTTGTTTCTCAACACGATCCATATTTTATAACCTCCTTGGGCTTTTGCAGTGAAACATCAATAGCTATGAACACACAGGGTACTGTAAGGGTGAGGTGGACAAATGAGGAGGAAGATTCCTCCAGGATTCAAACCATTTGAATGGTTTGAATCAGATCAGATCAGATCCTCAAAGCCTGAGGTTCAGAGTCATCCCTGTTGTCTACAACTAATTCATTTTCACCTTTGATCAATATGGACGTTCATGCACTTGTTCACAAGTAAGTCTTCCTATAAACTACACAACTAATAGTTTATAACTCAAAATTAACTTTTTTGAATTAAACAGATGTGGGCTCTGCCATACGCATGTCCAATGTCCAATGTTTTTATCATATTATTCTGGAAGTGCTTTTTCTTGCTTTCTAGAGAAGAGACATCTCAGGGCGTCCACAGCCTGGTGGGAGTGAGATGGATGTGGTGGAGTCTCTGTTAAGTGTTGCACAGAACTCTGGTTAACCTCTGAGGTCACCCAGAGTATAGAGAAATCGAGCAAGGCTAGCTTCTCCTCTGCTTGTCGTGCTGCATTCAGCTCTTCACATATTTAAATGAAGTGCTCCTTACAAAGCTGACTCATTTCCATTTTTCTGCAGTTTCTATACATTGGTTTAAGTCTTACTTATCCAACAGAAAACAGTGTGTTTTGGTCAACGGTGCCAAATCCCCCTACCTTGTCAACCCTGTTGGGGTTCCACAAGGTTCCATTCTTGGACCGTTACTGTTTTCACTGTACATTAATGACTTGCCCAATGTATGTCCTGGGTTGAATGTGCAAATATATGCCGATGATGCGGTCATCTTTGTACACGGGAAGAACACTGGAATGATCTCATGTTGTCTCTCAAAAGCTTTGGACAAGGTTCAACACTGGCTGAACAACATAAAACCGACATCATAAACCTGAAACCGATAGAACAGCTGTACAAGAGAGCTATCAAGGTGTTTGACAGAAAGCCTTACTCATCCTTGAAAAACACAATTTCTTAAGTTTTGACAATTTTAAGTCTTTTAAAAGTACGTGTTTTTTTATAAATGTTTACATGGACTGGCCCCCCCTCCCTTAGGGGAATTCATCCACAAAAAACACACTGGATGCTGCACTAGGTCAGAAACCAGAGAAGACTGGTGGACAAAATGTCCTCTCCATTAAAGGCAGCTCTTTGTGGAATAACCTCCCAACTGAGATACGGGATTGTCCCACTCTCAATAGCTTCAAAGGTCAACTCAAAGAATGGTTGAGAAACAACCAGACGTGCGATCACCGCTAAATGCACTTTAATGCAGGGGTTTCTCCTTTTGCACTTTATGTAGCTCTTGCATCTTCTTTGGCACTTTATATGTCGTTGCTGCTATATTGTTTTGCCATGTCATAAATACTTTGTTTATGCTGCTCTTGCTCTTTTGCACTTTTTGCATATCATGTATTTTGTTTTTGCTATGTTTGTAAAATGTAATTTTCTTAAATGTTTTATGTGATGGAAATGAGCTCAAAGCTAAATCTGGCACTGTTACGCTTGACCATTTTTTAATGTTTTAAGTGTTCATCACTGTGCATTGTTCCTGCCAAATAAACGATTCAATAAATAAAAAATGAAGACTTTTTGTGGTGACATTAACCCTTTACTAACATACTAAAAGTGATTCCATCCATTAGTGCTGATTGAAATTATCCATTATGCCCGAGGGTTTCATGGCCACAAAGGGGACTTAAACAAGGATTCATTATTGTTCTGGGAATACCTGCAACCACTTGACCACCTTGGACACAAGAGGACAATTATAACCTCTACTGTGAAAAATGTATTTTCAAATACCGTAATTTTCGGACTATAAGGCGCACCTGAATATAAGCCGCAGCAGCTAAATTGAATGATGTGTACATATATTGTCACGGTTGAGTGAAGGAAGCAGGACCCAAATGCAGATAACTCTGATAAACCTTTATTTCAAGGATAGTGAAACTAATACAGACAAAACGGAACACTCACCGGTGAATTCAGTCACCAACAAAAGAAGCACCAACACTGAACACAGGACGAGACAAAACTAAATACAGGGAGGGATAATTACAAGACGAGAAACAGCCGGGTAGGGGAGGAGAAACACAAGGGCCACAGGTGAACACAATCAGCTAACGAGACACACCAGGGAAACTAACGACAGGAGGAAAACATGACATAGAGAACAGTGAAAACACCCAAACCTAGACATAGACCTGTGACCTGACATGATAACCGTGACAGAAACCCCCCCTCAAGGGACGGATTCTAGACGTCCCTAAACCCCAAAACAAAAATCCAATAAAGTCCAGCAGGGTGGGAGGAGGGGGTCCGGAGGACGGGACTGAGCTGACCGCCCAGGAGCACAGTAGAGGACCAGGAAGGGATCTCGGGCGGACGGCCCGGGGGCAAGGCAGAAGCCGAGAAGGAGGACTCGGGCGGACGGCCTGGGGGCAAGGCAGAGTCCATGGTGGGGGTCTCGGGCGGACGGCCCGGGGGCAAGGCAGAGTCCATGGTGGGGCGAAGGCCACAGCGGGCGAACTCAGGGGGCCGAGCATGAGGGCGAAGGCAGCGGCAGGAAGAGTCAGGGGGCCGGGCTCGAGGACGAGGGCAGCGGCAGGAAGAGTCAGGGGGCCGGGCTCGAGGACGAGGGCAGCGGCAGGAAAAGTCAGGGGGCCGGGCCCGCGGGCGAAGACCGCGGCTCACAGAGGGTCGGGATCGAGGGCGAAGACCAGACAGCTCCGGAGGCCGGGCAGGACCCGGTGTCGGCCGGACAGGAACCGGAGCCGGCGGGACAGGCTTCGGCAGGATCCCCCACGGAAGAGGACCAGGAGTTGGCAGGACCCCCAGCAGGAGAGTGGTTGGCGGGACCTCCAACGAGACAGGACAAAGGGTTGGCAGGACCCCCGGCAGGAGAGTAGTCGGCGGGACCTCCAACGGCACAGGACATGGGGTTGGCAGGACCCCCGGCAGGAGAGTAGTCGGCGGGGCCTCCAACGGGACAGGACACAGGGTTGGCAGGACCCCCGGCAGGAGAGTAGTCGGCGGGGCCTCCAACGGGACAGGACACAGGGTTGGCAGGACCCCCGGCAGGAGAGTAGTCGGCGGGACCTCCAACGGGACAGGACATGGGGTTGGCAGGACCCCCGGCAGAAGAGTAGTCGGCGGGACCTCCAACGGGACAGGACATGGGGTTGGCAGGACCCCCGGCAGGAGAGTAGTCGGCGGGGCCTCCAACGGGACAGGACACAGGGTTGGCAGGACCCCCGGCAGGAGAGTAGTCGGCGGGGCCTCCAACGGGACAGGACACAGGGTTGGCAGGACCCCCGGCAGGAGAGTAGTCGGCGGGACCTCCAACGGGACAGGACATGGGGTTGGCAGGACCCCCGGCAGAAGAGTAGTCGGCGGGACCTCCAACGGCACAGGACATGGGGTTGGCAGGACCCCCGGCAGGAGAGTAGTCGGCGGGGCCTCCAACGGGACAGGACACAGGGTTGGCAGGACCCCCGGCAGGAGAGTAGTCGACGGGGCCTCCAACGGGACAGGACACAGGGTTGGCAGGACCCCGGGCAGGAGAGTAGTCGGCGGGACCTCCAACGGGACAGGACAAAGGGTTGGCAGGACCCCCGGCAGGAGAGTAGTCGGCGGGACCTCCAACGGCACAGGACATGGGGTTGGCAGGACCCCCGGCAGGAGAGTAGTCGGCGGGGCCTCCAACGGGACAGGACACAGGGTTGGCAGGACCCCCGGCAGGAGAGTAGTCGGCGGGGCCTCCAACGGGACAGGACACAGGGTTGGCAGGACCCCCGGCAGGAGAGTAGTCGGTGGGACCTCCAACGGGACAGGACATGGGGTTGGCAGGACCCCCGGCAGGAGAGTAGTCGGCGGGACCTCCAACGGCACAGGACATGGGGTTGGCAGGACCCCCGGCAGGAGAGTAGTCGGCGGGGCCTCCAACGGGACAGGACACAGGGTTGGCAGGACCCCCGGCAGGAGAGTAGTCGGCGGGGCCTCCAACGGGACAGGACATGGGGTTGGCAGGACCCCCGGCAGGAGAGTAGTCGGCGGGGCCTCCAACGAGACAGGACAAAGGGTTGGCAGGACCCCCGGCAGGAGAGTAGTCGGCGGGGCCTCCAACGGGACAGGACACAGGGTTGGCAGGACCCCCGGCAGGAGAGTTGTCGGCGGGGCCTCCAACAGCACAGGACATAGGATTGGCAGGACCCCCGGCAGGAGAGTAGTCGGCGGGACCTCCAACGGCACAGGACATGGGGTTGGCAGGACCTCCGGCAGGAGAGTAGTCGGCGGGACCTCCAACGGGACAGGACACAGGGTTGGCAGGACCCCCGGCAGGAGAGTAGTCGGCGGGGCCTCCAACGGGACAGGACATGGGGTTGGCAGGACCCCCGGCAGAAGACTAGTCTGCGGGACCTCCAACGGGACAGGACATGGGGTTGGCAGGACCCCCGGCAGGAGAGTAGTCGGCGGGGCCTCCAACGAGACAGGACAAAGGGTTGGCAGGACCCCCGGCAGGAGAGTAGTCGGCGGGACCTCCAACGGCACAGGACATGGGGTTGGCAGGACCCCCGGCAGGAGAGTAGTCGGCGGGGCCTCCAACGAGACAGGACCAAGGGTTGGCAGGACCCCCGGCAGGAGAGTAGACGGCGGGACCTCCAACGGGACAGGACATGGGGTTGGCAGGACCCCCAGCGGAACCTCCAACAGTACAGGACATGGGGTTGGCAGGACCCCCGGCAGAAGACTAGTCTGCGGGACCTCCAACGGCACATGAGAAGGGACTCGAGAGAGGGCTTGAGAGGGAACTCGAGAAGTGACTAGAGGTGGGACTGGAGAAGGGACTAGAGAAGGGACTAGGAAAGTGACCTGAGGAGGGACTAGGGAAGGGACAAGAGGAGAGACTAGAGAAGGGACCAGGGATGGGACTATGGCAGCTGGGGCCAGAACTGGGGCTGGAACCATGGCTGCTGGGGCCAGAACTAGGTCTGGAACCATGGCTGCTGGGGCCAGAACTGGGGCCGGAACCATGGCTGCTGGGGCCAGAACTGGGGCCGGAATGATGGCTGCTGGGGCCAGAACTGGGGCCGGAATGATGGCTGCTGGGGCCAGAACTGGGGCTGGAACCATGGCTGCTGGGGCCTGTACTGGGGCCGGAACCATGGCTGTGTGGGCCGGTTCTGTAGCCGGAACCATGGCTCTTGGGGCTCGGATTGCTAGCCTGGACTTGCGACTCCTTCTCTTAGAAGCCGCCTGAAGGCTCCGTGGACCTCCAAAAGCCAGCCGAGTTCCAGAAAACGACTCTTGGACAATAGCAGGAACTGGGGCGGAAGCACTGGTTGACTCCAGACGGAACACACCGAGACGTTTATAGTCAGCAGGCTGGAAATCACACACCCAGATGAAGTTCAAAATCCAGCCAGGTAAGAATTTCACCAAGTCTGGTTTCTCCATAGCCAACCGGTGCGCCTCTACCAGAGCGGCCTCCTTCTGCAGAACACTGGACGCTCCCCTCCACCAATCATAGCAGCAAGCCAAATCAAAAGAAAAATGTTGTAGTTCCACCTCAAATGGATCATCTGCTGGGTCCATTTCTGGTTGGTGCTTTCTGTCACGGTTGAGTGAAGGAAGCAGGACCCAAATGCAGATAACTCTGATAAACCTTTATTTCAAGGATAGTGAAACTAATACAGACAAAACGGAACACTCACCGGTGAATTCAGTCACCAACAAAAGAAGCACCAACACTGAACACAGGACGAGACAAGACTAAATACAGGGAGGGATAATTACAAGACGAGAAACAGCCGGGTAGGGGAGGAGAAACACAAGGGCCACAGGTGAACACAATCAGCTAACGAGACACACCAGGGAAACTAACGACAGGAGGAAAACATGACATAGAGAACAGTGAAAACACCCAAACCTAGACATAGACCTGTGACCTGACATGATAACCGTGACATATATAAGCCGCACTGGACTATAAGCCGCAGGTGTTTTAATGTTTAATTACCATATGTAAGGGTTCGTGCACAGAGGGGATTGTCGGGAAAGATATGGCTGTTTGAGGAAGCTCCCATTTATTAACATTTCAACAAACAAGTTACATATTTGCATAACATATTCACAAAATATTTTTAATTGGGGGTCCGCGGCCAAATGTGTATCAATGTAGGGGTCCTTGGCATGAAAAAGGTTGAAAACCACTGATCTACATTATAGCCTACAGTAGTACCATAACAAAAAACAAAGCTTACAGCGCTTGACGAGGCAATATATTATGGCTAAATTAAATGTGTTTTTTTAAAAGTGCAAAATAAAGTGCCTGTAACACGACAGTAAGCGCGTAAATTGCAGTAACACGGCTGCTTAAAATATACGGTAATCAGCCTACCAGAAAAGTCATTAATCCCCGTCTTCTTCCTGCGTACTAAAACCACCAAAGTCCTCATCTTCAGTGTCGGAAACGAACAGGCTCAGGGTGGCTTCGTCAGCCACTCTCCTTCGTTGTGGCTCTCAAAACCAACGAACTCCTCTTTGTCACTGTCGGAATCGAACAGCCTCTGAAGGGCCTCAGCTGTGGCGGCGTCCTCCTCTTCATCACGCAGCAGTCCAGCCTTTCGGAACCCGTTGGTGATCGTGGATGTTTTGACACTCCGCCACGCTGTCAGGATCCACTCGCAAACTTGAGCGAAAGTTGCTTTTCGCATGCGACCAGTTTTGGTGAATGATTTATCGCCGCTAGTCATCCACGCCTCCCACTGAACGCGTAGTGCCACTTTGAACGCACGATTCACACTGATGTCGAGTGGCTGCAGATGCCTCGTTGTGCCCCCAGGAATCACAGCTGGAATTGAGTTTGTGCTCTTGATGGCTGCTTTCACAGAATCTGTTATATGGGCCCTCGTGCTGTCCAAAACGAGCAAAGCTTTTTTTTGGCGAAAGAATCCTCCAGGGCGCTTGACGTAGCACTCATTCAGCCACTCCTTCATTATGCTTTCCATCATCCTCCCTTTCTTGCAGCAGCTCTATTTCCTTCTTTTACTGCCAGATTGATGGCCTTTAACTTAAAAGCTGCATCATATGCATTTCTACGTTTGTTTTCCATAATGAAAACTTCCTTTGTACTAACTGTCTCGCTCTCGTAATGTCTGTCTGTCTTGCTCTCGTTCTGTCTCTCGTACCACTCTCGGTTCCACTTTTACTTTTGCGCGCTACCGGTCTCACTCTTTTCCCGCCTCCAGCTTTTCCCGCTGGAGCCCGCCGCCTAAAGGTGGGGGGCGCGGACAGGTCATAGAGCCCATAGAGTTAAAGGTGGTGGACTGTAACCTGTAAAATCCATAGATTAGCCGCACCGTTATATAAACCGCAGGGTCGAAAAATGGGAAAAAAGGCGCGGCTTATAGTCCGAAAATTACGGTAGATAGCAGAAAATAGGAGATAATAGCAAAGTGTCCAAATGATCCAGAGTCCCCTTAAACTTAAAGATCGACTGAAATTCATGAAAATAAGCCAACAGGGAGTACAAATATGGCCACTATCCGGTTGAAGCTTAGGATCCTGTTAATATCAGAAATTGATTCAGCATCCTCAATATCACCCAAAACCACAAGTCCTTTTTTAGCTATTGTCCTCATATGCTAATTAACTCAATCTATGCAAATTATGCAAATTACCCAACATATGCAAGTTAGCATCCAGCAGTTTATATTTGCTGGGGACCCTTACTATACATTTCTAACATAAAACGTTGTGGTACTCAACATTTCCTGGTTCACAAAAGGACTCTGGCATATCGACTATATGATGTGAATGTCTCTATCCTTATAAGAAAGGAAAACAGCATGATGTGCACGTCCAGATCAAGAAGTATGTCTATTATGTCCTTTGTGTCAACAGCTGCATGGATGTTATTCTAACAGACAGGTGTACTCTAATATTCAATGTGTCAGAGGTGAAAGGTTCGGACAGGTGTACTCTAATCTTCAGGTGAGAGGTTCAGACAGGTTCCCGAGGATTAAGAGGACAAAGACGCTTTATAGGGGACAAGCAGCAGACAGGACCTGTGGCGCTGCTTGTGTCTTTGTTTGTTTATCTGTCTTTATGTCATTCAGGTGTGAGTCAGCCCCACGGCATTGAGCTGTCAGACTCACACACACACACACACACACACACACATACACACACACACACACACACACACACACTTGCTCAGGTGTGTGTTTCATTACATTGTCTGTCAGAATAATACACTGCTTTACCTAAGCCCAAATGTGAGATGCCTGATTTTCAGACTGAGAGAAGAACTTTTACACAATTCCAAATATGTCCTTACAAATTCAGAAACCCTGAAATAATCAAATCACCCACGAGGTGACCACTGCTGTATAACATCTGTTGTTTATTCATAGAGAGGTATACTGAGGGGTTATAGAAACATTTTAAGTAGCATTAAACGCAAAACTTTCTGACTTCAAAACAATGAATCTCTCGACAACCCAGTCTCACTGCATTTCGTGTTATAGTCACGACATTTAATCTATTGATTCGTGTTCACCAACACGATTTTCCCCTTTTTTTCGTGTTGCACAGAACGATTTTAAAAGCATTGTAATGTGTTTCGTGCCTGCAGCACGTCTTTTTCTCGGGTCGGGGCGTGGAAGACCGGAAGCTGTGTGGTTCATAAAAACATGTTCTTACTCAATATCAAGCCGCAATTATTGCTTTTATTTTAAATCGTATAATTTCGGACTTTTGTTGCCGCTGTGAGGAAAATAAATGGCTCAGAGCCTCAGGATACTGAAATCTGTATTTTTTTTATATTTTTTCCCTCTAATTTGTTATTCTTTTCTAAATAACACACTGTTATTTACTCACCAATAACACACAATTATCCTTGCTTTTATTTATTGGTTTAATTCCATAATCTCTGGCTTTTTTGGCATCCGTCAGGAACTGAATTTCAAAATAAAAATAACCGGAAACAGACGTAGGCCTCTAGGAGTTTAGGATGGCCGAAGACACTACACTACCCATAATCCCCAGCTATCGTTTAGGACTACAGTCCCCGTGATTAATCTTCAAGCTCTGGGATTGGATGTTGGAGTGGCAGTGCGCCAAGGTTACGCCGAGCGCCAAACAGCTGTTTGAAATGGAACGAAACCACCCCAGACTTTTCCAAAACTGGAATCGAACGCCCCCCCAGAACTACACATGCTGGCTATTGTGTTTCGCAAAATGTTCTATGGGACGTCTCTACTGAACGTTTTCGTTTTCCCCACAATTAGAAGTTGCCAGTATTAAACACATTGGTGTTATCAAATGTAAAACATATAATTAATAAATGGGTGAAAATCGCTTGTGTCCATAATGCGCAGCATTAATATATACCCACATGACAGCTCATTGTTACTTTGTAATTCTACTCCACTACAATTCAGAGGTTAACCTGGTATTTTTACTCCACTACATTTATTTGAGTTACTTTGCAGATTCTGATTATTGATGTGAAATATTAACAACCCTTAAATCAGACTTTAGTTACACCTGAGTAAAATGCTGGTAAGGTGATTGTCAAGTGCCAACAATCAGGAGAGATATGTGATAGTTGCTGCGTCGAAAGGAGCCAGTTGAGGTGGTCCGGGCACCTAGTTAGGATGCCACCTGGGCGCCTCCCTAGGGAGGTGTTCCAGGCATGTCCAGCTGGGAAGAGACCAAGGGGTAGACCTAGGACCAGGTGGAGGGATTATATCTCTTCGCTGGCCTGGGAGCGCCTTGGGACCCCCCAGTCAGAGCTGGTTGATGTCGCCAGGGAAAGGAAAGTTTGGGGCTCTCTGCTGGAACTGCTACCCCCGCGACCCGACCACGGATAAGCGGGAGAAGATGGATGGATGGATGGATGCTTGAGAAGACTAAACATTTATCTGCAATTGACATGAATGGAAACGAGTAATAAAGTATATTCATTACTCGTTATTCTCTACTAATAGTCATATACACAACTACGGTGTAGTTATGCAATGAATGAAAACTTGGGTCACAGGTTCCTCAACAGCGCATTACAAGACATCTATCAATATGTGTGTGTACCTCCAGCATTAAACTGTCATATTCTGCACATTTCTTATACTATCTACCTGGACGACCTGGTAGCCCACTACAACACCGTCCTATCCCTCAGTCTCAACTCTCTCGCCCCCATTAAAACCCGGACTGTTTCCTTCACCCGCCCTGCCCCCTGGTTCACCGCTGAACTCCGCCGTTTGAAGGCCTCTGGTCGCCAGCTGGAGAGGCTCTCCAAAAAAACTGGCCTCACGGTCCACCTCCTGGCCTTTCGTGAGCATATCAAAATATATAAGGAAGCTCTCTCCCATGCCAAGACTCACTACTACTCCTGTCTCATTGGTGCTCAGCAAAGCAACCCCAGAAGACTGTTCTCCACCATCAACCGCCTATTACGGCCCCCTGATGCCCCCCAGCCCTCAGGGGCTCCCGATCTATGCTCCAAATTCCTCGACTTCTTCCAGGCGAAAGTCGAGGCCATCCATCAGCAGCTCCTGGTGACTGGCCCTTCCCCCCTACCTGCACCTCAGCCACCTGGTAACGCACCCCAAGCGCCGCGCCTCTCCCACTCCAACCTCTCCTCCTTCTCCCCTGTGGATGCTCTCCAAGTGGCCAAACTGGTCAGCTCGGCCAAGACCTCCACCTGCTCCCTGGACCCCATGCCCACAGCCCTGGTCAAGGACTGCCTACCCACCCTCTGTCCCTACATGGTGGTCATCATCAACGCTTCTCTGGCTTCTGGTATAGTCCCCACCAGCTTCAAACTGGCCTCAGTCACCCCCATACTCAAAAAACCTGGCCTGGACCCCGACGACCTCCAGAACCACCGGCCGATCTCCAACCTTCCCTTCCTCAGCAAAACTCTGGAAAGAGTGGTCGCCGGCCAACTCCATCTGTACATGTCCAACCATGAGCTCTATGAGCCCTTCCAATCCGGCTTCAGACAGCAACACAGCACTGAGACCGCCCTCGTCAAGATCACCAACGATCTCCTCATTGCTGCTGACTCTGGCAGCCTCAGCATCCTCATCCTCCTGGACCTCTCTGCAGCATTTGACACCATCTCTCACAACATCCTCCTCACCCGCCTCTCAGACCTCCTAGGTGTCACTGGCACAGCGCTGTCCTGGTTGACTTCCTACCTTCACAACAGGAAACAGTTTGTCTCCATCAGTGGCTCAAACTCACCCCCGGCCCCAGTCCACCACGGTGTACCTCAGGGCTCTGTGCTTGGCCCCCTCCTGTTCACCATTTACATGCTCCCCCTCGGCCAGATCATCCGACATCATGGACTCAATTTCCACTGCTACGCTGATGATACCCAATTGTATCTCAGCACCACTCCATCCTCCCAGCTCCCCCCTCAGTCTCTCATCAACTGCCTGCACGACATCAAAACATGGATGTCTTCCAACTATCTTAAGCTGAACAGCAAAAAAACAGAGCTCATGGTTGTGGCACCCAAGGCCCTGCTCCAGAAGGTTGGTGACTTCGTCCTTGAGGTTGACGGCTGCTCCATCTCCCCATCTCCTGAAGCCCGCAACCTGGGTGTTATCCTCGACTCCACCCTTTCCTTCCATTCCCACATCAAATCTGTGACCAAATCGGCCTTTTATCACCTGAGGAACATTGCCAGACTCCGACCGTCACTCTCGGAGTCGGTTGCCGAAACCCTGGTGCATGCGTTTGTCACCACACGCTTGGACTACTGCAATGGTGTCCTGTTCGGGGTTCCCAACAAAACCCTGGACAGGTTCCAGTATGTCCAAAACTGTGCTGCTAGGGTCCTCACACACACAAAGCCATGGCAGCACATCACTCCCACCCTCATCCACCTACACTGGTTGCCGGTCAAGTCCCGCATATCATATAAAATCCTCCTCTTTACCTACAAGTCCCTCCATGCCCTTGCCCCCCAGTACCTATCGGACATCCTTCACCCACATGCCCCACCCCGGAACCTGCGGTCCTCAGACTCTGGCCTGCTTACCACCCCCCGCACCAAACTGCGAACCTTCGGGGACAGAGCCTTCAGTGTGGCAGCCCCCACCCTCTGGAACGCTCTCCCTGCGGAGATTCGCAACATCCCCACACTCGACGCCTTCAAAAGGGCCCTCAAGACCCATCTGTTTGCCAAGGCTTTCGGCCCCTAATCGATCTGTTGTTTTGTCTGTCTGACTTTTGTTTTGTTATGTTTTTTTTTTTGTCCTATTACTTGTTAAGCGACCTTGGGTCCCTTGAAAGGCGCTATATAAATCCAAGCTATTATTATTATTATTACCTAAAAGTTTAATTAATGTATATAATCAGTTAAAATAAGTGCTTCAACATAGTTAACATTGCAGGAAAGCAATATATTAGACGTTAAGTACTTTGTCAGGCTTAATATTTATCTGTAGATAGATACCCCCAAAGCTTTTTTCTTTTTTAAAAGAAGAATCTAAAGTATTATTTGATGTTTAAATAAAGGTTAATTCGTTTTTCTGTTTTGCACATCCTCATATTAATATCTTTGCATATCCTGCACTAAACTGTTTTATTGTAGAGATCACTTATAGTATCTTCTTGATTTTTTATATTCTATATTTCTATCACAGACCTTCTACTTTCCCCCTATGAAAGTATGTACTCTTAATATTTTTTTAATCAAATATAACACATAAAAACAATAATTCAATAACGTGCTTTAACCACTAGGCGGTGCACACAAGGTACACACAGCCATCATAACTTTGTATTATTAGTGTAGGACACTTATGTATGTACAACATCTGAAGATGTGTAGTTTTATTCATGCTTTCACATAATTTTACAGCATATTGCTATACTATTTCAGACTCAGTATTTATATTCTTACATTCAAAGAAAATCAGTAATATCTTTAAAAACTACAAGTCCTTTTCTATCAGCTGTGCACTGTTATGGTGTAAATATAACCTATCCATGAATTAGATCAAATGTAAAAGTCAGCCGAATTAGTGTTGATACTGCAAGGAGACGTATTGTGTGAAGAGAAATTGAAGATGTTGTTTTATAGAGAACCGCAGTGACGCGTCCTAAAACCCGGAAGAAAGTTAGCGTTTTTACCACGTCCGGTTCCTTCGATAAAAAGCAATGCAATCTCTCCATAGGATTTTGGAAAATAGCTGGAAATCAGGTCTGTGTTTGACACAAATTGAAGAGATAGATCACGTTTTGTTCTACGACATTAAATCCATCAGCAGTGACCCCGCTGGTGATTTTTGAAGAGTTTACGTGTCTGAAAAACGATGGTTGTTACCAAGTGGCTGAATAGGACTACAGAAGTTGTCCAGGCCGTTTTACATCATTACACCGAACACGTAAAACACTCCCGCTAAGTTTGTTTGCCCTGTTCTGCTTGAAAGCAAGTACCTGCCTCCTGCAAAGTGTTCAAACAAACACTTCAACTTGTACCATTTACAATCTGTATGTTTGAATATGGATCTTAAGTTGGCGTGACGTTGAAGCAGCGACCCTGCTGTAGTTCCTTTATAGCGTAACGTTAGCATTTTGCTTCTTGCGACTAGATTTATGCTTCGAAAATTATAAAAGTAGGATAGACATGTGGATATTATCCGGCTGAACAAAACGTGATCCGTCTTTTAAATATGTGTCACCCACAGACCTTATTTCCAGCTATTTTCCAAAATCCTATGGAGAAATTGCATTGCGTTTTTGACGATGGAACCGGAAGGAGTTTACATCCGGGTTTTAGGACGCGTCACTGCGGTTCTCTATTGTTGATATATTTATGATCCACGTCAAGTATTCAGTTTCGGCTGCATTTCTTCCAGTTTTTCCAAAGGTCTTCTCATCAGGGCTCTATAAATAAAGAACTACGGCAGATCTGAAATATGTAATGCAGCCGAACCGTGTATTACAATGCCGTTATGTGATGACTTCTAAAGAGAAAAGCAAGAACACTCGGAATTAAGTATTATTTTATTCTTTTAAAATGTTATCCGGATTTCATATCATATAAACAACAAATACCAGCATGCATTGCGGCTAAAACAGCCAATCAGCGAGCTTAAACCATAGCTGAGGATCTTGGGTAATCACTCGAAATGCCTACGTCTGTTTCCGGTTATTTTTATTTTGAAATTCAGTTCCTGACGGACGCCAAAAAAGCCCGAGATTATGGAATTAAAGCAATAAATAAAAGCAAGGATAATTGTGTGTTATTGGTGAGTAAATAACAGTGTGTTATTTTGAAAAGAATAACAAATTAGAAGGAAAAAAGATTTAAAAAATACAGATTTCAGTATTCTGAGGCTCTGAGCCATTTATTTTCCTCACAGACGGCAACAAAAGTCCATTATACGAAATTATACGATTTAAAATAAAAGCAATAATTGTGGCTTGATATTGAGTAAGAACATGTTTTTATGAACCACACAGCTTCCGGTCTTCCACGACCCGACCGGAGAAAAAGATGTGCTGCAGGCACGAAACACATTACCAGTAGAAATACATTGCTTTTAAAATCGTGCTGTGCAACACGAAAAAAAGGGGGAAATCGTGTTGGTGAACACGAATCAATAGATTAAAAATCGTGTTGGTGAACACGAAATGCCATGAGACTGGGTTGGTGTGATGGATCGTTGGAGCCATGTGCAACTCTTGCTACCTGCATAAAGTCAAGTGCTCGGCGCAGTTGTCGGCGAAATGTCACTCCTCTGTTTTCATTGAAACAGCTCCTTATATCCGTTAGCGCAGCTAGCTAGCACCAGATGCTAACAACAACAATACACGTAAGGTCTCTCTCTCGCTCGAGCCACACATAGACACACCCTCCCGGTCCTCCCGATGGCCAGGGCCTGCCGGTGAGCGTGGAAGTGTGGTCTGCCACAAGCGGACGGCAGGAGCGGGGCTGTCAGCATCAGCTTGTAGATGGTATTTTAAACTCGATGCGCTCTGAAACTACGGGGCGGCAAAAAATGTTAACTTCACAGCGTTAACTTCACAGCCCTAATAAAAATATATAAAAAACATGTCTATGAAGTGTTTTGCTCCAAATACCAAACAGATCACCCATTCTAGCTATGCCTCCTCATATCCCTCTATTTCACTTCCTATTTCAAAAGTGCTGGTTTGGGGTATAAAGCTTAAAAAAAAAAGAAATTGATAAAAAATGCTCATGTGCTCAGAATTCAACACACTTCCTTCTGGTCAACTAGGGATCCTCACATTGAATTATCCATTAGAGGCAAGTCATAATTTCAAACTCTAATGGCTGGGATGTAGCAATTATTTACAGTCCACAAAATGCGCTCCGGGAAGCCGCAGGAACTCAGAGGCTCTTTTTCCCCGCAGGCCGAGGGATTTGCTGCTAAGCCTGAAAGTGACGACCATTAGGCCTGGACGAGCTATTAACAGCAGTTGGGATTCTTCATTGGCCTCAAAACCTAACAATAATAAGCAAGAGCTTTACGAGTATACTCATTATCCCCAATATTGACTTTTACCATTGTGTTTTACTAGCAGGGATGCAAACGTGTCACCTTTCGGCGAAATTCGCCGTTTTGGATCCAAAATAGGTCATTGGTGTGATTCGTGTAGATCTGCGACAGAGTGCAGCTCTATGCCATCATGACGTTGTTTTTGAATGATGCTCGAGTTGTGTGCTTCAGTCTTCCTGTCTTCTCTGTCAGCTAAACTCCAACTACAAACTTAAGTAGCAGAATACCATGGCATGATTTGATGGTGGTATACCACGAAATACCACCATTCCTGGCATTTACCACCACTCTAGATGCCAGGAATGGCATTTACAGATACTGACTGAAATAAGGGCCACTTCACACTTGGCTGACTAACACCATGCCTCAAATTCTACCAACCATAATAAAAGTGTCCCATATGATCAGGTACAAGCCCATTACCTGAATAAATGCACTATGTTTATCATTCTTTAAGAATAGACTTTATGATATACCGCACATTCTTAGTTATATATATATTTCCACTATATTCTCTTACCATATTTCCTCTCTCTGTTTGTTGCACTCTGTTTATCTAAACACATCCATTATTTCATGCTGGTGATTATGAATGCACCGTCAGAGTCCCTGATGTGTGCCTTGACCCTGAAATGCATTACCTGTCCATGCCACTGACACACCATTTATCTCTGTTTACAAAAATGACATCAAATCCATTTTCGGTGTGCATGTTTCACCTCTCTTTTTTTGTTGTTATCCATCCAAATCACGTTTTCACATAGTAGTGTGGTTCTTCCAGTTTCTCCCAGCCCTTCTCTTTGGCTCTTTTCTTCTCTTTTCATCTGCTGCTGAGATTTCTGTTGCTAATTGCTCCTGTGGGGATTGTCCACAGTACTGAATGTATGGAAGTCGCTTTGGATAAAAGCAAATAACAACAAATAACAAATGTTGACAATACTGGTCTCTGATCTTGTTGTGGCATTTTTTTGCGGTTGTTATAAACCGTGCCACATTAACAGGGCTACACGTCTTTACTCGCATAATGAACAGTCGACATCCCAACTCTGCAGTCACTGACTGTTGTGTCTCGTCATATGTGTTAGTTATGTTTATGTATTTTGTCATTTCCTGTTTTATTTTGTATAAACCTCTTGTCTTTCATTTCAGGCCCTGTTTTCTTCCTCCCCCTGTGTGTTTTTCCCGCCTTCATCAGTGTCTGCCACGCTCCTGATTGTTTCCACTTGTTCCCACTCACCTCATGTTTAAATAGTCCTGTCTCTCCCCTGTCCTGTGTCAGTTCGTCTTGTTTGTTTCCTCGAATGGTCGTGCCAAGCCTCAACTCAGAAAGGATCGCTTTCTCTCATGTCAGGTTTTGTTATGTTTGTTTATTTTGCAACCTGGTCTCACCAGAGTGCGTGACTCCACCACGACTCCTTAACACCGCATTGCGTGGTGGAGTCACGCACTCTGCTACATTTACGTGTCTGCGCCACGCAAACAACCCCAATGTAAAGTGAATGAGGCTCCTTTGTCGTGGTGCACACACGCATTTCTACAACGTCCAGCAGTGAGCTTTTATTCTATAAAACGTTTTTAAAATCTACTTTATAGCTTGTAGAAACTCACGGGAGGCTTCTTTTATTTTATTTGTATTCATAATAATTTTTATTTTTCGTCAGAATGTATTATGGTGCATTAGTTATGATTTTTTGTTCTAAAAAAACAGTGCATTGTGTGTAATACAACTGTGATTTTTATTAAATTAGTTAGTTTTTAAGGAAGGCCAGAGCTTCAGCTGTGTCAAATAGATTGTTCCCTTTAGTTAATGTTTTTTAAAAGATAATTATATTCCTATTTGATCATGTCCTCTTTATTGTAGGCTAATATTAGTCATTAAAAAATATATAATGTTGATAATGATGGTGAAAACCACTCCCCCCACATCGGAATGACGATGGCTACTGACTGAATTTCAAATGCTTTTTGTTTAATAGTAATAATAATCTTTTTTATTATAACAACAATAAACCAGAAGAAGATTCTGTTTTTACCACGGCAACGTTACTTCGCACTTGCCGGTAACGTGACGTCACGCATGCTTACCCACAATCAACACAGTCTCACTCCCTGATAGTCCAATAGCGACGCTTGGTCAGGGTCCCATGGCGTGCAGTTGTGACGCTCTGAGGCTCCTTCAGCTTCATAAACGGACGCAAAGAGCTTTCAACTGATTGCAATGTATTCCCATCGGCGGCGGTATTTGACGCTCAGTCGGCGGCAGTTAAAGACAATCCATTCCCATTGGATAACGGAGGATTTTACACCAGGAAGTAAGTATTCTCCTTACTGTCGATTGATTTTACAATGCACTCAACTCAAACACACCAGATTATCCTTGTTAATTACACAACATTGATTGATTTAAATTGTGTACTGTAGAGCCGAAGAATGGGAGTCAGAGGCGGTGTGTTAAGTATGGAACTCCACACTTTATTATACATTGGATCACAAGAGATGAGTACACTTGCTGCTACTGCATGTCATGCTAGCCAGAATGAACAACAACCCCGGTGCCCTCACTAACGGGTCCGGGTTGCAACACACACCAAACACACAGTGAATTATGTCCTATCACGTGGCACCACAGCACAATGCTTTTGTATTTGTATTTGATTTGTTTTTTATCTGTATTTTTGAAAATTATGTAACTTTTTATCTTTTTTTTAGCATATTGTTTATTATATTATAACCTAGTACTTTTTTAACGCATGTAAGATATGCAACACTAAGCTGTCTGTGGCTCTTTCCTGCTGTAACGCTGCAAATGTCCCCTCTGTGGGACTAATAAAGGTATTCTGATTCTGATAACGCGACGAATTTGTCCAAAGGGGCCCACAGCAATGTAGTGCCGACTTTCTTACCTGCTGGAAGGCCAATCACTTTTCTTTACCCCGAAATCCGCTCATTCTTGCTCTCGGTGTGACATAACAAACTGTCAAACTGTCAAGCTGTCAAAGCTCTGTACTCAAACCGGAAGTACTCGGCCGCACACCCAGCCGCCGGAAGTTGATAGATGCCATCTTGTGCACAGAGCCTATACCATCTTTAATAAATGCCATCCTTATAAATGTATATAAATACAGTACCGTTTTAAATGATACTTATATTTTGGAGATGTAAACTATGCAGCACTAGTGTCACCACTCAAAGTGATATTTTAAAACATTATCGACTCCATCATGGAACCTTTGGACAGAAACGTGCCTTGCCCTGCATTCTAGTGATGGGTCTTTCGCGAACGATTCGTTCTTTTTGAACGAATCTTTGAAGTGAACGAGATGAACTGATTCCTCCCACAAAACGATTTGTTTGTTTGAGTCGCCGCCTTCCGCCAAAAGCTAAAGAGAAGCTGTTCGCGAACGACGAACTTAAAGAACTGGCGGAAACAGTTCAGAACTGTTTCCTTCAGTTCTTCTATCTTCTATCCCTTTCTTTCAATGTATGTATGTTTTCTGTTGATAGGTTATAGACTTTCTACTGTTCTCAACTGTTTTTCACTTTAATTGGATAGTCCTAACACATGCCTACAAACGCTTAGTGGAGAATGCCTACTAAAAGTATACTGATAGTCAACTCTAGATCAACAGATCGTCAACTAAACTCTAAAGTTGCGTATCTGTTGATCATCAACTAATGCTTAATGTAATCTTTAGTTGACATCTTGACTCTCAGCAGATTATCAACAGATAGTCGACATGACCTTGTTGACTTTCAACTGACAGATTGATTTTGAGTAGTTGATTGTTAATTTTGAAGATGTTGACACAATCTACAGATAGTAAGGTTGAATATCGGCTAATAACCTGTTGCAAAAAACATGTTGACATTCAACAGACACTAAAATCTATAGATCAACACTTGAGATGTACCTTATATACTGGCAGTTAGTTAAATGCATGTTAATTGTCTGTTGAAACAGTGTTGTTGAATGTCAACTGATGACTTATAGAGTGTTAACTATGGACTATCAAAATAAAGTGTTACCATAAATCTTACTCCACGTTTTGTTAAGTGTACCCAAACATCATATTACCACCACAACATGCACCTGTCCTTGATCAGAAATGCCGGTTATTTAAAAGTAAAATCCATGTATTAATGCAACCAAGAAGCATTAGAGAATTGTGGAAATAGTATCCATCACGTAGCTAAGCCAGGAAATGATCTGTGGAGATAACCTCTTCAGAAAGAGCTGTCCAACACACAGTCACCTAGAAGGCATACTATGCTGCTGTAGCCTTTAGTCTGAAAAGTACAACCATTGGATATCAGATGGTGGTTAAATCCCAAGAAGACAAGCAGATGTCTTAGGGTTTTGAGTTGTCCTTTTCTACTTATCATTCTTATTTGATTTGCTTGAATGTGTTGTCATAACTCGGCCCTAGATTTTCTGCCTGGATTTTTTTGTATCTGTTCTTATTTTGTAAGTAAACACTGTTTTTTGTAACCTGACTTTGTTGAGTCGTGCTTTTGTTTTCTCGATTTCTGACTAAATGTTTGTTGAGCCTAAAATTCCTTTATGATGGCTCACCATTCACGCTTGATCATTCCATGACATCCAGCTCCATCCTGCTGGAAAAGGCATTGTTCGTCACCAAACTGAGTTCTTAGGCACAATTGAGAGTGAGCCCACTCCCTTGGCTAAGAAGCAACCACACACATGAATGGTCTCAGGAAGCTTTACTGTTGGCATGACACAGGACTGATGGTAGGGTTCACCTTTTCTTCTCCAGACAGGCTTTTTCCAGAAGCCCCAAATAATCAAGGGTATTCAACAAGAGAAAATTATTTTACCCCAGTCCTCAGCTGTCCAATCCCTGTACCTTTTTTTTCAGAATTTCCGTCAGTCCCTGAGGTTTTTCCTGGAGAGAAAATGGCTTCTTTGCTGCTCTTTTCGACACAAGGCCATCCTCCAAAGATGCACTCACATCTGCCTGCTGACATTCCCGAGAAGGCTCTGCACTGGTGGTGCCCAGATCCCACAGTTGAATCTACTTTAGGAGACGGTCCTGGTGCTTGCTGGACCTTCTTGGGGCCCTGAACCCTTCTTCACAACAACTGAACCTCTCTCCCTCAGGTTCTTGATGAGATGGTTGATTTAGGTGCAATGTTATCAGCAATATGAAGCCCTTTTTGTGCAAAGCAATGATGACTGCACATGTTTCCTCGCAGGTTAACAGGAAGAACAATGATTCGAACACCACCCTCCTGTTAAAGCTTCCAGTCTGTTCTTCTCAGCAGACACAGTGATCTCCAGCCTGGTCCTCATCAACACTCTCCCCTGTGTTAACCAGAGAATCACTGACATGACAAATGTGCTTTTGGGGATTAAGTTCATTTTCATAGCAAAGACGGACTTTGCAATTCATCTGATTAGTCTTCATAATTAACATTCTGCAGTAGGGGTGGGCGATATGACGATATATATCGTCGTGACGATATTAGGTCTCCACGATATGCTTTTTCAGAGATATCGTATCTATCGTGATAAAAAAAAAAAATTAAAAAAATAAACTCATGTGAAAGACATGCTCTAAAGCTGTCTAGTCAGGATTCAGACAGTATTGCACTTCATTTATTGTCTTGGTTGATTCTGTTGGCTTATATTTTATTTGATCAATAAGGTATTTAGTGTTTCCCTTCAGTTATGCTAAAGTCTTTTATTGCACTTCAAGTCTAAAGTTTAGATTTTAATTGTTTGGCACTGACTTTTGCTCATTGATGTTTTATGTTTTACTTAGTTATGTTTTACCCTCCTTTTCATGTTTATTGATGTTAACTGCTAGTGCTACCTCAGAAAGTTCTTTTTTATACTGAGAAACTGTGCCTTGAAGCCATATCAAAATGTTGAATTGTTCATTCAGGGATTCATTTCAGAAATAAAACCAGCTTGAAATGCTACTTTGGTCTGTTACTCCTTTTTGTTTTAGTTTCTGTTACCTTGTAGGTGCTTGTTCTGTTAAGTAACTTGAAAAATAACCATAATAACCGCCATGAAAAAATATCGTGATATATATCGTCTATCGTGATACTGCTTGAAAAATATCGTGATAATATATTTTTCAATATCGCCCACCCCTATTCTGCAGTATATTTTGCCATCTTATAAACTAAGGCAGCAGACTTTGTGAACATTTATATTTGTGTCATTCTCAAAACTTTTGGCCACGGCTGTAGCCTCATTGTTCACTTGTCAAGTTACAGTCACTTACAGTATGGACATTATATTTAAATCTAAACTTGCTCTTATCATCGCAGTTACATGTCCCTGTTGTCCTGGACAAACATACTCTTTGTCCCTCATGTGGTTTGTTTGCACAATCTAAACGCTCCGTCTTGAAGGACAGCGCAATTCCTAAAATTCATCTGGAGGATAGAAGGGAAGGGGGCTTTTCGGAGCGAGGAAATATCTGTGTTTCCTTTGCGGAAGTATTTTCCACATAAAAGAGGCTTGACACACAGCTGGTATAACCTCAAGCCAGGACTCCACAGATATAACTGTTCCTTTTCTAATCATAAGTTGTGGTCGTTTAAGATCAACTTTGTGAACAAGCTTTCTGCCCTTTATTGTTTGAGCTCATAAGGAGCTGTTCTTATCGCTGACTGCTGTAAATATAATAAATATCACTCATATACATAATATTTGAAGGTTGACGATGTTACTGAGCCTATTCCCACTGCCTGTTGTCTATTGCCGAGGAAATCGTGAACCCAATGGATGCAGAGTGGAGGTTTGTTGAGGTGGTGAACTTTTTTGATTATCTGGTGTCATGGAAATGTGTTAACAATGCAACTGAAGTCAAGAAAAAGGATGGAAGAGATGTTGAAGAGCGATGAAACAGCGTCCGCTTTGCCTCCTTTGGCCCAGGGGCAAACCAATGGGGTCCAGTTGTGGTATGAGAGCAGGCAGGAAGGTGTTCAAGGTTTCTGATCATTGTATTTATACATTTTCTTTGGTAATAGCTTGATAAAAAGTATTAAACATATCATTGACTTCAGACGAATGAATCCAAACATGTCAGCTGTGATAGTTTGGGGGTTTAGATTGCTCTAAACATGTGATCTGAATAAACAATTGATGTTCTTGCAAACTGTATCGGGTCTGGCGTATATGATTATCTAAGCTGTGGCCGTGACAACCTGATAAACTAAAGCGGAGATAGTATTCATGACAATACACAGTCCCATTAAGGCAAGGCAAGGCAAGGCAAGGCAAGGCAAGTTTATTTATATAGCACTTTTCAACACAAGGCAATTCAAAGTGCTTTACAAAAAATGAAAGACATTAAGAAAATGGCATTTAAAATCAGTCATTAAAAAGAAAAGCTAATAAAATAAACATTAAAAGAAGAAATACATGGATAAACATTAAAAGAAAAAATACATGGATAAAAGTTACAGTGCAGTCTAAGATATGAATAGTTCAATTAAAAGCAGCGACAAAAAGAAAAGTCTTCAGCCTGGATTTAAAAGTAGTCAGAGTTGCAGCGGACCTGCAGGTTTCTGGGAGTTTGTTCCAGATATTTGGAGCATAATAACTGAACGCTGCTTTACCATGTTTAGTTCTGACTCTGGGGACAGAAAGCTGACCAGTCCCTGAAGACCTGAGAGATCTGGATGGTTCATAATTTAGCAGGAGGTCAGAAATGTATTTTGGGCCTAAACCATTCAAAGCTTTATAAACTAGCAGCAGTATTTTGAAATCTATTCTTTGACACACAGGAAGCCAGTGTAAAGACTTCAGAACAGGAGTGATGTGATCCACTTTCTTAGTGTTAGTGAGGACTCGAGCAGCAGCGTTCTGAATTAGCTGCAGCTTTCTAATAGATTTTTTAGTGAGACCTGTGAAGACACCATTGCAGTAGTCGAGTCTACTGAAGATAAAAGCATGGACAAGTTTTTCCAAATCCTGCTGTGACATTAGTCTTTTAATCCTAGATATGTTCTTTAGGTGATAGTAGGCTGATTTAGTAACTGTTTTAATGTGACTGTTGAAACTCAGGTCAGAGTCCATGACTACACCTAGATTTCTGGCTTTATCTGTTGTTTTGAACATTGCAGACTGAAGCTCAGCGCTAACTTTTATACGTTCTGCCTTGGCTCCAAAAACCATTACCTCAGTTTTATCTTTGTTTAATTGGAGAAAGTTCTGACACATCCAGTCATTGATTTGTTCAATGCACTTACTCAGATGTACATGGGTACATCCGTGTTAACTTCATATGGATGAAGTACCACAGAATGATAAAGGAACAAGGTAACTTTTTTCTATATTACATGTATATATTTACTTAGTCCTGAACCTTACTTGCACCAGTTTGTCGATTGCACTTTTGAATTGCACTGTTTGTTTTTTTTTATTTAAGAAAAATATTGTATTGTGCATTGTTGGAGGACCCGGAGACTTAATAGTTGAATTGCCATTGCTATTGAGCATATGACTAATAAACCTTTGAATCCTTTGAATTTGCCTATTTGTAATAATGTTATTTGAAATAAAATCACATCAGATTTATTTAATAATAATAATAATAATATAAACATAAAATACATACAGGGGAAAAATAAAATAGACAACAAATACAAAAAATGTATGATAATGGTCAATGATAATGGTCACAGTATTATTTAAATGAGCAAACCAGATGTAAATGATAGAGTAAGTAGGCTAATCTAAACAAGTCTTAAAGGTCTCCTATTATACTAATTTTAGGCATATATTATAGGTCTCAGATATATAAAAAACATGTTTATGAAGTGTTTTGCTCAAAAATACCAAACAGATCACCCATTCTAGCCATGCCTCATAGCTCTCTATTTCAGCCCTGTCAGAGAAGTGCTGATCCTGGGTCTGTAGCTTTAAAAAAAACAAATGATGATCCAAACCACATCGAGGATTATTTATGTATAAAAACACATCAAAAAGTGCATTTTGAATGACAGGAGACCTTTAACTCTAGATTAAAAAGTTTAGAGGTGGGATTTGAATGAAGATTACACCCTTACTCCGAGTCAACACGCTGTACCTGGCGGTCTGCAATCCAAAGCGTCACCAATTATTCCTATTATTCTCCTGCAGGAGCTAGAATCTAGCCCTGTTTGTCTCTGCAGCAGAAGGTAAGTGTTTGTAGACATAATTAAATATTCATCAGCCGGCTGTCATTCTTATATCTTGTTTATTTTTGACTTATCTGCTAACAACACACAGCAGCCTGTGGCTCAAACTAAAATGTTACTGCTGCACACTGAACAAAACAACACTCATTGTTTATTAAGTGGCTTTTATCTGTGTCTCCTACCAAGCATACAAGTACATCACCCTTAAAAAAACAGCCACAAGGTAAGATTCAAAGCTATGGGGCAAATCATTTGACAACAACATTTTTTAAATATTCATTATCATTTATGAAAAACATATTTTTTAAATAGACAAAGGATTCCAAGAAAGCTTCTTTGTTCTGCAACTTAAATAGGACCATCGAGAAAATGTGTCAGCATGCTGTAGATAAATGATTCTTACTGAGAGTCCTCTATGACCATTGTTACACATTCAGGAAATATATGTGTATCATTATCTACAGTATGGTCCTCGATGCATTCATGTATGAATATTAGATCTCTGCCCAGAACGTCTTGTGGGAGCTTATGGATAGTGTTGTGTTCAGGGATACAAATAATATATATTTGTAACTTTCTAGCAAGTGAAACAGTGTTATGGGAGATGTTATCATAACCATGGATTACCAACCATTACTATGCAACCGCGGAAACGGAGCACTCAAACGATAACGGCTCCCAAGGTGGGTAGATCTGCGGACTAAACTGTAAGAGTCGGGAGGACCTGATGATTTTCTTCTCTAATTAGTTCTAAAATCCTGACACATTTAAGAATGGTAGGCTTAAGAATTCCAACTCATTTATTAATGATTGGTCTAAGAAGTCCATCACATTTAAATAATATTTTGGTCTAAGAAGTCCGTTCAAAACTTTCATCTAAACCATTTCCTCAGCATTCAATACACAGAGATTTAAGCAATAGTTACCCAGCTCGAGAGAACCTTACCGAGAGCAAAACCCCAGCTCTGAGGGACAGAGCCTACCGGGAGAGAGTATACCAAGGGAACCCCCCCTCTCTCTCGCTCTCTCCAAAAAGCCAGTGGTCGTGTCTCAATTCAGGCCTACGAAATGAGACGGTCTAACCTACGGAGCGCTTCGTATTTACGTCACGTGATACGCGCTGTTCGGTTGCACTGCTCCAGCAGCCTGCTAGCAAATTAGCTGAAAATGATCCAGAAACTTTACTTTTACATTTTTTGGAGATCACCGTCGGCGATTAAATAAAGAGAACCATGGGCAGGTAAATAAGATGAAGCTGTTCCTTTAGCCCCCAGTAATGTTACATTAGTAAGTTATATAGCTGATGTAATTTAATCATATTATTTCATATTTCAAATAAGTCTTAATTTTTCTTTACTAATAAAACAATATGTTTTTAAATCATTTCATTTAATTTCAAACCTTTATTTAACCAGATTGGCCCCATTGAGATCATAGATCTCTTTTTCAAGGGAGACCTGCAGCATATAGGTTCCACATGAAACATAAAACAATAAAGGACATCATACATTATATTTACAGGATACATTTACATAGTTATAGACTTTTACAAGTGCCCATAGTATCAACAAGCATTTAATTTAGCCTAGCTTTAAAAACATGCAGAGGAATGAGATTACTCAGTTTCAATTCTTGCTGAAGACTGTTCCAAGCAAGTGGAGCTGCGCACATAAAAGCTGTCTCACCTAAGACAGTCCTTGCTCTTGGCACATCTAACAATACTACATCATGCGATCTCAGACAATAGCTGCTTGCAACTCTCTTTGTTATCAGAGAGCAGATATAATACGGGAGTTTACCCAACAAAGCTTATTTTAGTCAAAGAAAACTAATTATTTTAGTCTACTTTTTGTCAATGAAAACTGTTGAGTCTTTTTTAGTCATCAGATTATATAGAACATTTCAGTCAAACTAATCTAGCCAAAACCAATAATTTGTTATTTTAGTATATATAAATAAATAGGATTATATATTGTCCTTATTTGATGAAAAACACAGGTTGAATGATTAAGAAGATTGGCAGATCTGGTTTGTGGTGTTTATACCAGCTGTGTTATGGCCACATTGCTTCCCTTCTGATGAAACAATGCATTCGCTTTTTTTTTTCTCCGCCTCATTGTAGCGAAAATGGGCCCAAATATCACATCGTTTCCGTCATAATCCATTAATACCCGTCGAGTACACAATTTATCAATCACTCGCGCTCACGGGGGGGGGGGGGGGGGAATTCGGTTAACGCGATTGCGACCACTGCTCCCAAGCCCTGTTGTTGCCATTTTCTGTTAAATAAGGTGAGTTAGACCATGAGTTAGACCCGAGTCTTCCTGACAGTTCACAGTGTGCCGCTGCCCGGTGTAATTCAAATGTACCGCCGCGCGCTGCACAGACACACAGCTGCTGCCCTGCCGCAGCACCGGAAATGGAACTGCTGGGAGAAAAACTGACTGATCAGAAATGTAACGTTATCTTTGATAATATTTCATCTCCTCATTTTTCGTCAACGAAAGTAAAGAGAGATTTTGGCATAGTTTTTCATTAGTAAACTACATTTTCGTCTCGTCACTTTTCGTCAATGATATTGCATGATGATTTCGTTGTAGTTATTGTTTACTGCCGTCGGTGCCGTCTTGTCATCGTCTCGTTTTCGTCATGGAAAAAAAGGTCGTTGACGAACATATTTCGTCATTATTTTAGTCAACGAAATTAACACTAATTCGGAGGAGTCTCGTCTTTTTTTTTAATTGGGACAGCCTTCTTTCGGCGTAAGTGACGTGTGCGGTCTACAAATGCACCCTTCTAAGGATACAACCCCTGAATCGAGACACAGTCTGTGTCTTTATGCTCAACAACAGGATAGAACAACCCAAAGACACCTCCTCCACACCCATATTTGTGGAAACTGGGCATGGCCTCTGATGTACAGGACTGGACCTGACCAGACATATTCTATTGGCTATGGCATAACCACCTTTTTGAGGCCTCAATCGGTACGTCCACACAGCAGCTTTAAACAAATCTTCCAACGCTTCCAACGCTTCTCTGCCCATAGACTTTGAATGGGGATGACGTCACTTTGCCTCGCTTTTCGCTGAACTGCATTGTGGGGGAGCGAAGCGAAGATTTCCAGGATTTTCAGGATTCAAAAGTTGAGCAATGTTCAACTTTTGAAGCTGAGCTGGAAGCGTCAGCCAATCAAATCCCGTTTATGCAAATCTGACAGTAGAAGCGCTAGCCAATCAAACCGCGTGTAAGCAGGGAGAACCAGACCGCAGTTCATTTCCTCATATTCCAAACGAGAAATTACGGTAGCAAATCACCCGGTTCTTTACGACCAGAACTATTAACGGGATACAAACCGGAGGAACCAGGCATGGAGGGAGGTGGCAGAGACAGTGGGTGAAACTGGTAGGTTTTCGCCTGTTTGGGGAGTTTATATATATATATATATATTGCTCGCATAAAATCTCCGGGGTTTTTTGCTTTTTATGTCGGGGGCGGGAGATTCATGTGATTGGTTGTTGGTCATTGCTCGCAAAAAATCCCCAAGCTTTCAGACACGCCCAGCTCCAAGATTTTCAAGATTTTAGAAAAGCTGCTGAGTGGACATAGCCTCAATGTATTTCTCCTTAAGTCCGGAGCCCCCCTCCCTGTGTGAGAGGAGAGGGAAGAAACTGCCTACTCTCTTATCAGAGAGTAAGGCATACATCATTATAGGCCTTACACTCAATTTAACAAACCACTTGTGTTTTGTTTATACTGTAAATATAGAAAAACCTATAATATGAAGCATTTTCATTGTGGGTTATACAAGAATATATAATTGACTATTTTTGATTATAATTAACTTTTGTTTTAAGTATTCAACATACTATGAAGATCTCAATACCCTCTTTTTAAAACGCAAAGTTATCAAAACAGCTAAACAACTAAAATGTTAAGCATCCATACATATTCAAAAACCATCAAGAAGCATTCTCATTATGGGTTTATACAAGAATATGATCATATTTGATTTATAATTAACTTTCGTTTTAATTATTCACTTGATACTATGATCTCAGCAAAACGCTCTGGGGGGGCAAACGGCTCTGTGTGTACGTCTTATACGATCATTTCCTGATAACGATGACGCCATAGCCCCGCCTCTCCCCACCTCTGCTGCTCACCCCCGCATCACCTGTGTCATTGCTGATGTGTTTCGCCAACAACAATGGCAGATCACAGGGTTGCTTTCGTGCTCCAGACGCTACTGACCATAGATCTATAGCTCCTCTACCACAACCATCAGCAACAAGTGGACATGGAGAACTACATGAACTACATGTTGCTAAATCCATCGCGGAGAATAAACAGAAGAGCAACCAGGCAATTTGTGGCGGAAGCACAGCGCCACTTACAGGTCCGGCATATGTACTACAGCGTCTCCAGCGGGTCGAACGGTCACGTGTGGACGGACACGTTTCTTGAGTTGATTCCGTGTGGATGGAAGACTTTTTTGATATCGACTAAGGTTTGTTTCCGTGTAAACGTGGCCTAAGGTGTAGGTTAATCTCTGATGAATGCCTCTTTGAATGTCATCCAATAAGCAAACTATCAAAGGTACAGAGAGCATACTTTATTTACTTTATTTAGTGGCAAAAATGCAGAAATGACTTAAGTGAAATGATTGCATCAGCCTATATTTCACTGGCATCCTTTATGTGAAATATAGGATGCAAGATGATAAGAAGATGATAAAATAGCATGCCTTTCATCAGGGGCGGATTGGCCATTGGGAATACCGGGAGTTTTCCCGGGTCGGACAATTCACTAGCACTAGAACTTTTTTGCTAATTTTTCATATATGCAATTACAACCATTTTAAAGATAGTTAGCCTACAATTTAAATGACTGGTGCTCAAATCATCATGTTTTCCCAACACATTTATGTCAATATCTTCACATAATTCTATTCAAAATGAAATGCCACTCCTAGCTAGGGTTAGCTATAGGGCTACTTTTGCTAGAGTGTTGTTAAGTCTTTGTTCTCTAATTTTCCAAAGGCAAGACAATACACACATTGACACACAAACTCATTCACACAGACACACACACACATACACACTGTGACTGACATTTCAGGTTGATCTGTGTTAAGGCTCTTGTTCCTGACAAATAAGTGCTGGGAACAAACAGTGAGGCGGCGTGGTGATGTTAGCACAACACCTTCTCTTAATTAAACAGCTTGTCTCAGTTCTACCTGCTATCTGTGCAGGGAGATAAGGAGGGAGAGTGGGGGATATAACAGGCAAGGACACTGTGTGTGTGTGTGTGTGTGTGTGTGTGTGTGTGTGTGTGTGTGTGTGTGTGTGTGTGTGTGTGTGTGTGTGTGTGTGTGTGTGTGTGTGTGTGTGTGTGTGTGTGTGTGTGTGTGTGTGTGTGTTCACATAAGAGGATGGACCCTGCAAGTGATGATCACGTATTGGTCCCCAATGTGAATAAAAACAGTATATGTGTGTGAGTGTGTGTCTGTTTAAGTGTTTATGTTGTCGGTGTGTGTTGAGGTGAGTACTACATAACACGATCCACATAGTCAGGGTTTCTTTAGCTGGATCGATAAATCGTGATACCCTAGTCAGATATCTGTCTCTGTTAACACAGGATTTCCTGGGTCTTGATGTTTGGATGTTCTCATAAAAGGAGCCTTCGTTTGGTCAATTCATAAAGTAATATATTTAATAAACTGTTTATTTCTAACTTTTATTTGTATTTTACAGCTCTTACACTTTAAACTTGATGCAAAAGATTTCAACTTCATACTCAATTATAGTATTCAGGTCTGACGCTGTCGCAAAATGAAGGATGCATCACTTTAGTTTTGGGTAATTTCAAAGGGAAATTAAATGTATTAATTGAATATTATCTTTGATAAATACCAATAGACTAATGTATTTACAAATTATTTTAGTAAAGTACGTTTTTGAATATTCTTCAATATTAAAGGCACAATAAAGAACCAAGCTGTGACGCTGCCAACCAGCAAGGTCTAAAACTGTTTGCTTCAGTCAGCCACGCCAGTATGCTGCAGCACCTCGACCTGCAGGAGTAACGCCCTCAAATTAAATAATAATATCTCAGGCTATGTACTCCAAAAAGATACAATAATATAAACTAAGGAAAGGGCTCCTACATAACCGGCATCTAATTGTATTTTGGAGTACCACAAAACAATTATCAAATATACATTTTTAAAAAAGGAGCCTATAGAGTCAGGACTTCTATGCATGTCATGAATCCAGTCATCTATCAATATGAGTTGTGTGGTGTAACTCATCCTGACTACGTGACATCAGCGGAAGAAGAAAACTCTTTGGTTTTTAAGAGCAAGATGTGATTTGGGGTTAGAGGCTCCAGGTCTTGAGGGTCATTTGAGACTGTTGTGATTGGTTGACTGTTCAAAATTGCCTCTACCTCACATAAAAGGGTTTGTAGCCCTTCTTCATCCAAAGTCTGCTGCTTCAAAACAGAATAGAGAACCTGCCTCACAGACTTAATCAGACGCTCCCATACTCCTCCATGGTGGGATGCTCCTGGGGGGTTGAAACTCCACTTTATGCCCTTTTGCAGAAGAGCTTCCTGAATTCTGTGCTGGTTCAGAATGGAGAGGGCTTCCTTCAACTCTCTCTGAGCTCCAACAAAATGGGTCCCATTGTCAGATCTTATAGGTTTCACTTGACCTCTTCTGCATATGAATCTTCTCAAAGCGTCGATGCATGAGTCTGTATCAAGTGAGCTGGCGACCTCAATATGCACAGCTCTGCTTGCCATGCATGTGAACAGCACTCCGTACCTCTTTAATGTGGTACGTCCTCTTTTGACTTGAATAGGGCCAAAGTAGTCCACACCAACATTGGTAAATGGAGGCATGTCTGGATCAAGCCTTTCCTGTGGCAAGTCAGCCATCTTCTGCTCTCCAACTTTGGCTCTTTGTCGTCTGCACAAAACACAATCTCCCAATATCTTTCTTACAGCAGAGTTGGCTTATCCAATACCTCTTCCTATCTTCAGAGAGGATGTGGTTTCTTCCTCCATGTCCAGTCCTTTCATGCATGTGCCTTAATATGAGAGTTGAAACATGAGAGTTTTTTGGCAGTATGACAGGGAACTTAGTTTCTTCTGGCATAGCTGCCCTCCTCAGGCGTCCTCCCACTCTTAGCACTCCACCCTTTAACACTGGATCAAGCTTGTAGAGGCGGCTTGTCCTTTTTGACACCACGTGTTGTTTGCAGTGCTGTCATTTCCCCTGGAAAATACTGTCTTTAGGTTTGGCATATGATGGAGTTTTCTGCCTTCTCAAGATCTTCCAGAGTAATGGTCTGTCCACCCAGTGTGGCCTTCATGTTTTCTATTTTCTGCTCAACATTGCTTTTGTTTTGAGCATCGGTGTCATTTCAAGTGGAAATAAGCTCTTTTCTCCTTTGAACGAGCCGTTTCAAGCCTTCTTTGAACTTCAGGATCCATGCTACTGCAACTTTCAGTTTCCTCCAGCTGGAGAAATGCATGAGTAGATCTTTGTGTTCACATAGTGCCTTATCTCTGTGGACTCCCTGATGATGGAAATCCTGTTCGCAACAAATGTGTGAAACCTTGTGTTTTGGTTTGCAATGTATTTGAGCACAGATTGGCTATCAGTCCAAAACATAGAGCTTTCCAACTGTAGTTGCAACTCTGTTCTGAGTAATGTGTCCACTCTTGTAGCCAGCACTGCAGCAGCAAGCTCCATCCTGGGGATTGTGATCTTCTTGAGAGGAGCTACTCTTGCCTTTCCCATCATGAATGCCACGTGAATGTTGTTATTGTGGTTCACCAGTCTCAAGTAGCTCACTGTGCCGTACCCCTGCTCACTTGCATCCGAGACATGGTGTAGTTGTGCTTGGATCTGTTGGCCAAAGTCATTGGGCTTGATGCACCTTTTTACCTTGAAGTCAGTCATCTTCTGAAGATCTAGCTTCCATGTAACCATGGGTGCGGGAAGGGGGGTGCTGAGGGTGCTGCAGCACCCCCTAGCGGCAGACAGGGGGTGTGGAGCTCCCCTGTCTGAATTATTATTTGACGGTTATTGTGCATAATCTGTGTAATATGTAGCCAATAAATTCCACATTGTTGGTAAAATAATATTTTGGCCTGCCCCGGATGTTTTTTCTGTAGCACCGGACAATTCTACCTCAATAATATAATACATTAACCGTATTTTACGTGAACCTCATCATGACACTCGAGAGGATGGCAGGAATGTAATTTCCCTTGTTCAGTGAATGCAACAGAGGCAAGACACCAGACCAATCAGAGAGTTGCATGGAAATAAAAGTGTGCTTGTGTAATTCAAACTCGGCTCTGTGTGTGTGTGTGTGTGTGTGTGTGTGTGTGTGTGTGTGTGTGTGTGTGTGTGTGTGTGTGTGTGTGTGTGTGTGTGTGTGTGTGTGTGTGTGTGTGTGTGTGTGCGCGGACATAGCGCATTTAGTGTGTGGGAGAGAGGGAGAGAGGGAGAGAGAGAGAGGGACCGGTGCCAGCAGCAGGGACCGTGTCGTTAGCATCTGGTTAGCTAGCTGCGCTAACGGACATACGGAGCTGTTGGTTCCACAACAAGCTGGAGGAGAGCTCTCCTCTCAGACTGAGAGGCTCAGGTGAGCTAAAGGACTCTCTGAGTGTTTAGATAGTTAACTTTAGTTTAAGTTATCTCAGTGGGTCTCAACGGTTTGGTCACAAATTATTCAAAAGATTATTTCAGCGGCACACCTTCATATGATCATTATAATTATAAAACAATAAGAGAATAAAGGAAAAACAGTTATGAAATACTATATGGCAGTAAAACAAGAATACAGTTTGAAAGGGGAGTGATTTGTAAAATATCCATAAAGAAAAAGAAAATCTGCTTACAGTTGTGTTTCATCTGGGTGTTGAGAGAGGTATCCAGATCTCTTAATGTCGCTCTCAAAGTGCACCAGATTGATGCTTTCAACTTCAATATTTAACAAAAATCTTCCCGGGGGAGCATCCCCCCGGGACCCCCCTAGAGGAGGTGAGGTCCCCCCTAGAGGAGGTGAGGACCCCCCTAGAGGAGGTGAGGTCCGCTCCCCACTCGTAAAAAATAGCACCCCTATATGCCGTGAGCTGATTATTGAGCCTTCATTGTAACAGTCGCGGGTGTACTGTGTGTTTGCGTGTGGGGGTTGCTTTTGTGCGTGCTCTATAGTGCCCGTAATAGTGTTCACTGGAGTCCAGCACCTCAGCACCCCCACTCAAAATACCTTCCCGTGCCTCTGCATGTAACCCACTGCTTAGAACACTAACCAGGTATGTTCTCATCCCAACCGTAGCTAGTGCTACACAGCTCTTGTAATAGCAACTTGGCAGGCAGAGTGAAGGGTGCAAGGAACCCAAGAGGATCATAGATGGAGCTCACCATAGATAATATTCCTCTCCTTGTGTGTGGTTGTGGCTTGATGCTGACATTGAATGTAAAATGGTCCTCTTCCACACACCATTGCACTCCAAGTGCTCTCTCAGTTGCGAATGGCGATCGGCCTTACCGGAGTGCAATTGCGAGGGACGCCATTGGACCGAATCTTTAGGAAAAGAAAAATGAAATTTGATGGGGAGGGGACACTTTGAGATCATTTCCATATTGACAGAATGCCAATGAGGATATTGGCTCCCTCGTGTGGTCGTAGTGTGATGTGAACACCTTGATGTTGTTGTCGTCAATCAATCATTTGATATACTAGGTCTATTTTCAACAAATGTATTAATAAGAGAGCACCTTGCATTTAATTGATAGCATTACTGTTTTCTGTCATTATTAATTGTATTATTATTATTAAAGTATATCATTGTTGTGATTTATTCCCATTACTGTAGTTTTCAATCAGATGTGAGAATTCTTTCTCCTCCCTAATGACATTTATTTACATGTCACTTCTATCTTTCTGAAGGCACAGACTTATTTTGTGTTATATGTATATTTCTACACACATAATTCATGTTATTTATTCATTAATGTACTTATTGTTTCCATTGAAATAAAGCTTATTTCATTCAAAATGTGTCTTTTCTTCAGTGAGATATCTTTATGGATTTCCTTATGACTTGAGAGTCTGATTAAAGTGGGTTCATGTTTCTGAGTCTGACTCAAGCAACTTAAGTCATCTGAACATTGTGTAGCCTACTGTGCAAGTAATGTGGCACTCTACCTTTGTCCCTATATGTAGATGAACAAATGAATCCCCATTATTGCATTTAATAATGCATATTTTGTTATGTACATACAAGTATTTACATATAATAAATAGATAATTAAAGCCTATAATATCAGATGAATTAGAATGTAACAATTGCACTGATGGCTCTGTGTTTTTTGTCACCAATATTATATTTTAGTTTGCACTGCCTCCACGGCTAAGGTTATGATATGATAAGAACTGCTCTGTATTCCTAAAGGTTGGCCTTTCTGGCTACATATTTCATTGATTGAGTATAAATGATGGCAACAGCATAAACTAAGGTAAACACAGGTAAAAAAGCTCCAAATCAGATGCATGAAACACATTCACTTCTGTAGGTCTCAATGACTTCTTGTAAACTAACGTGTGTTGTTATGCAAGTCAACAACAACAATGAGATCTCCCTCCACTGCAAAAGAAGAACAGGAATGATCCAGCTCTTGAACCCAGTTGGATTCTTTGGGACTTTCTCTGAGCAACCATTCACCTCCATTGATTCAGTATAAAGGATGGCAACAGAAACAACATAAACACAGGTCAAAAAGCTCAAGTGGATACAAATCAGATGTACCATTATGTACAGGGAGGCTGTGGCGCAGTGCGTTGGTGTTGGGATCAGGGGAGCACAGGTTCAAACCCCACTGCAGTCAGCATGTCGTTGTGTCCCTGGGCAAGACACTTCACCCCACAGTATTGAGTATGTAAGTCGCTTTGGATAAAAGCGTCTAACATGTAATGTAATGTACATAAAAGTATTTACACTTTTTACATTAATGACGTACATATGAATGAAAACTATTTACAATATACATCAAATATAAAAGTCGACATGAAAGATAAACTTCAGCCCAAATTGCTCCGGTGGGGACTGCCCACAGTATTGAGTATGTCATTCGCTTTGGATAAAAGCGTTTAACAAGTAACATGTAAAGTACATAAAAGTATTTACATTAATGACGTATATATAAATGAAAAGTATTTACAATATACATAATAAATATAAAACTCAACATGAAAAATAAAAATGATAACACAGCAAGTTTAAAAACATTTAAATGACTATTTACAATATTTACATAGCAACAGGTGGTCATTGCTCCAAAGCGTCAACAACAGCTGTAAACTGTTTGTAACTGTTGTACACTGTGTTCTTCTCCAGACCCTTTGAAGAAGACATCCTCTTCACAGGGCAGAAGACCTTGCGCCTGTACTTGTTATGCCCCTGGGTTGGTTGGCCACAGCACGTGCACGACGGCAGCTTTTGAACCCGGGACACTTTGGCTCCTACTCCCGAGGGCTCGTCTGTCGCCTTGCGCTTGTATAGCGTGTAAAATAGAGGAAATAAATAGTAAGCACATCCCGGTGTCCTCCCTCCGCAGAGGACATTCATGAATACATTTACACTGCTCTGAAAACTCAACTACTCAGATGTTCCCTGACAGCACTGCTAATTACAAAATGACATATGTACTATTTTTCAATCCACAAAATGTGCTTGTGTTGATGGACGCCATTTTGAGATACAAGGAAAAAAAATGTTTTAAGTCACAAACCCACATATGTCACATAAGGAAGTCCTCTGCGAAGTCATTGAAAGCTGTGGCATATTTACCGTCAAAGTAATAGACTAACACATGTGCACCACACAGGACAAACATGAATGGATGGGTCTCAGGAGAAAAACTCTCTCGCTTTTGATTCATCTGGAAACCTAACTATACAACAAGAAATGATGATAAAATGAATCACGTTACCAACCCCAATTTCCTGTAATTCCTCCGTTGATTTTGACCAACAATTGGCACAGGCTGCATGTATATCACAGACTGGAGACCGCTAGACATCAGCAAGAACCAGCACAATCTCGCTGTAACAGAACTCCTGATGCATGACAAAGTTCTGCACTCCTTAGGTGTGGTGAAAACAGAGGAAAGGTGTTTTTCTGAAGCATTCTCCGGTTACTTGAAGTTGCACAGGAATGTGAGTTAGAGGACAGGGTCAGCACTGTAAGGAGAGATAGTGCTCACAGTAACAATATACCATATATGTGCAGCTCACACTGAGAATCACTGTGAAAGCGTGTTTTCACAAAGCTTTAGATGAGTGTCATATTATTGTTTCTCCTACCAGTTTGTCATGCATTTCTTAATTACAACACGCGTGTCTTTGTTTTATCTCCCCCGAAATACAGGTAAATACAAGTATTAAACTTGTGATTAATCATGATAAATCACAGATTATTATTGTGAACAATGCGATAACATATTTTAAATTGAGCTTCAACACTAAATAAAAGAAAAAAGCCCATTTCCGCTCACCATCCATGCCCCTGGTCTCCCTCGTGAATCCTTTAAAATCCAGACGGCTTGTTGACTCCATCTAGTGTCACAGTTTATCTACTACAGCTAGAGCAAGGTATTACTACTTCTGTCAATTACGCTGGTAATCACATTTTATTTGATTTAGTCATGAAACATAATGAACATGCAACATTTCCATAACCAAGGACAAAAAACACAGATACAATCCATAGTATCCATAGACAGGTAAAATGACCTGAAAACATTTGCATATTACACTGTTCATATGTACACTGATCTTAATCATTGCATATGGTGTTGCCTGTGCTTCCCCTTTTAGAGAATTAGGAGAAAATGGCAGTCTAGCCTTCTGAGGTATATGCAATCAAAGATAGCTGAATGTCCACATTGAGTACTTGATTCTGATTTGTCAACTAAACCTTGTTATAATGAACGACAATAGAACGGCACAAGATCTGAATTCTAACAATCTGAGCCTTGTGTAACTTTAAAAACCTCAGGATGAGCTCTGAAACTAGTTCATTTTCCAGCAGGTGTTTGAAATCCAATAAAATGACAGTCCTCCCTTGAAATGTCCTCATACTCAGGACACTGTCATGAGGTGGACTGCTGCTGCCTTCATGGTCTCCATTGTTTGAGATTAGAAGTCATGAATTGGTACACACTATACTGTCCAGTGGCTTCATATTATGTATCATATATCAGCACAGCTGTTAATCAGTTCTGTTAACAGAGCGAGAAGAGTATCAGATCAAGTTATTATACATACATACCACCTACAGTATTGTGAAGTTGTCGGAATTATTAAGGGAAATGGTCATTTTTGCTATTTAATTGACTCATTTGTTGTAAATATTTGCTTTACAAATGTACAATGGTAGGAAGTAACTAAGTACATGTAAGTACTCTTAATTAAGTGACATTTTGAGACACTTTCAATATGTCCATGTTATGCTACTTTGCACTTCTACTCCACTATAATTCAGAGGTACATGGTGTACTTTTACTCCACTACATGTATTTAATAGCTTTAGTTACTTCACAGATCTGGATGAATGATGTGAAATATAACCAAGTGTTAAATCAGACTTTAGTTCCACCTGGAGTAAATCCACAAGCTACCCTGCAGTCTACAAAGTCATTCAGACTAGCTGCACCTTCACCAGCTTTGAGAACACTTTCATGATCAATCATTATAAAACATATCATATATATTATTCTGAAATGGACCAATCTGCACAATGAATACTTTTACTGTCTTTCACTATATTTTGATGAGAATACTTTTCTACTTTTAATTAGAAACATTTTTGAATTCAGGACTTTTACTGTAACAGAGTATTCCTACACTCTGGTGTACAAGAGAGTACTTTTCCCACCTCTGCAAATGTATTACATGTCTAACAAAGAATGGAAATACAATTGTACATCAGTAGTGCATTTTCAAGTTCCAAACTATGACAGGCAACTGTGGTAATTATAATGACCAACATTTATATTACTTTTCATCAAGTAGATGAACAGAGTTGCATCTGCTAAACACCACATTACCAGTATCATACAAATGTATAAATACAACAATCTAAATGTACCAGGCAGTGTAAGACCAAGCATGGTTTCACTTATCTACACTTTTCTGAATATAACTTGTCTATTTTGATTTTTGACCTTCATTTTGTAAAGGCCTGACGTAGTATTTGAATTTCTGTTAGTATCAATAAATCCCTGACATGTGTATGCTGTCAGGATAATTGATGTAACAGATGTAACATGGAAACTGTTGATCACCCTCTGTGTGAATGTGTGACGGCCTGCAGAGCACACTAAGCTGCCCGAAGTTAGCCGGAAGCATGCAGGCTGAGTGCTGTTTCTGCTTTCAAAATAAAAGCACATTTCTTGATCTTTTATAGAAAATAATGTTGCTATATAATGCTTGCTACTAATAGTCGATATATAACTTCCTATGGGAGGCGTGTGGCGCAGTGGATAGAGCCTTGGTCTGGTCAGATGGTCACAGGTTCAAGTCGCACTGCAGTCAGCATGTTGTTGTGTCCCTGGGCAAGACACCCCACCCCAATTTGCTCCTGAGTATATAAGTCGCTTTGGATAAAAGCGTCTAACAAGTGACATGTCATGTTAGCATTATGGGCGCTCCCCCTGCTACTTTCTCCCCTAACACATCTGTTACAAACAAATATCTCTATGATCAAAACAATCCTTTTCAGAACTACTGTGTAAGTAATGTTGGTGTTCTACATGTTGAATGTGTTGTCTTTTAATGCTAATTGTACCGGTACGTTTAAAGTGTTTCTAAGTCAATTGAAAACAATCTATTTAAAAAAAATATGATTATTTTTGTATTGCATTAGTTAGAAGCCCTATTTTATCAGCCATATGTCTGCACAGCAGTTAAAACAGGATTGTCCCTATTTTTTCTTTAATAGTTACTAACATTAAATATTTTAATGAGATATGGACCGCAAAACAAAAAATGTGCCTGAATAACGAATTTAGCAGTTGACATAAAAGTCAACTGAGTGTCACTTGCAATGACAGTGTTGTGTTTTTATTTTTATGAGCCTTTTACATTAAAAACAAGTTAGAATTTTCAAAGGTCTTGTGTTTTTTTTCCGGGGGGAGGCCCTTTTTCCAGTTTAGTGCAATAGCCCCTCCAGATGTCTGTGCACGTCCCTGCCTTGCTCTTTAACCTGGTAGTTGTTTTCCCTTCTGCAGTGAGACCTGAGCAACAGGACCCTCTGGAAAACACGAGTTGAATATCTCTCTTTTATTATGAAAACTCAGACAGGAAGACCATCCTGTCTCACTGCTTGTATCTTGTCAGTCTTCATTTCAGGATTGGCGAGCGTTCCAGACCTCAGCAGTGGAGCGACTCTGGCAGCCGTGGCGGCCGCCTCTCACCCTCCCACGTCCCGCTCTCAGTAACCGCCTGAGCTGCTGATGCGCCCGGCCGCCATCACTGGCCGTTCGCTCCTCGCACCTCCGCTGAGAGCCCCTCTCCTCACCAGGGACTCCTGTCATCATAACACCCGAAAACAACTCGCACTCTGGACTTCATAATACGCCACCGAGCAGTACTTCACCCTCCGTTTCTGAATGACGGGCGGTCGGTTCGACTTTGACGATGGTGGCACCTACTGCGGAGGCTGGGAGGACGGAAAAGCCCACGGCCAGGGTGTGTGCACCGGACCCAAGGGCCAGGGTGAGTACTCGGGCTCCTGGTCCAACGGATTCGAGGTGGTCGGCGTCTACACCTGGCCCAGCGGGAACCTGTACCAGGGCTACTGGGCGCAGGGGAAACGCCATGGACTCGGCGTAGAAAGCAAGGGGAGATGGGTGTACCGGGGAGAGTGGACTCACGGGTTCAAGGGCCGATACGGAGTCCGGCAAAGCCTGAACACACCGGCCAGGTACGAGGGCACCTGGAGTAACGGACTGCAGGACGGATATGGCGTGGAGACCTATGGCGATGGAGGTGAGAGGGGAACACCTGGGGGACAGATTCTGATCGAGTAACTGTTTTCAATTTGTATTAGTTGACATTTGCCCCCGGCTCGTTAACATGTGGGAGCCTTTCAACTTGGAATAGTCAATGTGTTGTCTCAATGAACCCAAAGAGCTGATTGTGTATGGTGACGGAGGTGAGAGGCAACCATAACAAGTGCAATGATAAAATGAGCAATGAACTGTGCAAAAAGAATTATATAACTTTTAAAAGAATAATAAAGACAATGAAGATAATACTAATAATGGAAGTAGAGTATACCTTTATTTTGTGAAGTTATTTAAATCTCATGTTATAATCAAATATCTGGTCATTACATTTCATTAAAACGTAATTATATTTTATATAATTTTTATTTCATATAAACATTTAGTTAAAATGCCCTTATTTATTGTACTTTGTTAGGCTACATTGTTTTTCTTTGTGAGTGCATTAAATAGCATAAAATAGAGCTTGAATTAAAAGAATAAAAGTGCCAGAGAAGGATGCCATACATGGGTACCGAGGTCTGGTCTGTCCTGTATACCTTAGACCTGGGTCCTCCAGGAGCATCTGATTGGTCGAACCTCAGTGGTCTTACTGGAGTGTGATGGCATCAGCCTATTAAAAAAACAAAAAAATAAGCAAAAGTGACAAAGCAAACTGATTATCCCTGCATTAAAATGTAGAAAGATGTCAGAGCGGGGCCTGCCTCATAGCACTGACATCCACTCTAAGACCCCATTTACACGGGAACGTTTGCGTTTACGCACCGTATGCGTTTCCAAAAAAGTCTTCCGTTCACATGCATTCGGCTCAATTAACGTGTCCGTTCATACGAGACTGCTGGAAACGCTGTAGTACAAATGCGGGGCCTGTAAGTGGTGCTGCTGCTGCCACAAAATACACCAAAAGCAGCGAAGAAGACCCCGGAGCATGGTTGCCATGGTTGCCCTTCTGTTTATTCTCCGCGGTGGACGGCGTGTGCTCCTACTGTAAATCTCTCCGGTAGTCTACCGGTCAACATGTCCGTTAAAGTTTAAATCTTCCGGACCCCCCCCCCCCCTCTTCTGACAGCCCAGAAGCTGATCTCTGAGCAGGAGACGTGGGGAGCGGGAGGCGGGGCTATTTCATCGTTATCAGAAAATGATCGTATAGAGGCGTACACATGGAGACGTTTGACCCCCCAGAGCGTTCCGTTTGCAGATCTATCCGTTTCTATCGTTTTGTTACGGCCTCGTGTAAACCAAAGGGCTATACGCAAGAGAAACTATGTGGATACAACCCGTATCGTCCTCGTGTAAACGGGGTCCAACATAGTTAGTGTTGGGAACCGAAACTCGGTTCCAGATGAGAACCGATAAGAAAATGCCGGGTACCGGGTACCCATACAAAATACACAATTTTGGTTCTGTTTAACGGTTCCTAAACGCGGTAGACCCTGTATTCCACCGGGTCCGTCTGCGCCGGGGTGACCCGGTGGAATACAGGGTAAGGGCGGACTGGCCATCTGTGTGTTCTGGAGAATCACAGAACGGCCCGGTCGTCAGCAGGCCGTTGCGCTGACAACTGGCACCGCCCTTCATTTTTTTAAATGGCATCATGTAAGTTGCGCTGATAGGCGACAGAGGTCCACAGTTGCCCCGCAGCGAGGCTCCCCCACCCTCCCGTTATGTTGGTTGTTGTTTTTGGAAGCTCCAGTGAATGAGTGAATTGTTTTCTAACGCGACCCTTTTATTTATATTAGGTCTTAAAGTTTGTGCACACATTAGGGCGTGGTCACGTTGATTGACAGATACGTGCCTCACTGTCAGCTAACAGCAACTTGTCCACTCTGCTAGGCTACAACCATAGAGGCTACAACGTTAGTTAGTTGTAGTTACTGTACTTGGCCCTTTAGCTGTGTTCGTGGTGATCGTGCCTGTTAGGGAATATTGTTACAAATACCAGATAATTAAAATGTCGTGCTGTGCGCTTGAATGTACTAACAGAACTTCCAAGAAGTCTACTTTCAGCTTTTTTCGGTGAGTAAAATGATAATATTATACATGTTAACCCCGTTAGCAGGTGTTTGTGTGCTTGTTAGCTTAGCTTGTTATGTAGCTTATTAGTCAGCTAAGGACGTAACCCTTTATACATATATACAGTTTATGATTCAGCCTTGGGTAAGACTTTTATACTATATGGCTATGACGCCCATAATGCTAAACGGGAGCAAATGTGAAAAGGGGACCCAATTATCCCAGTGGGGCCGCCGGAGTCCACGCCGCCGAAGCTAACGGGGCTGCAGGGGGCTAGCTCGCTAGCGCGTCCCGGCCATAGGTCCCGGCGGCCGTAGCTGGCCCCCTGGGGCTCCGTTAGCTTCGGCCAGCAGCGGAGTCCGGCGTTATAACTGGAGATCAAGGAATGCATCGAAACGCGGACTTGGTTCGCCTGTAGCCCGCTGCAGTATTAGCTAAATAAATGATGTTGAGCAAGGTTTATTAAGCTGAACACCGCCACAATTATTCTGCTATGTATCGGTACTTATTTTATTTTATTAACGTGTGAATGACAAGCATTAAGAATAATACCAAATAGCTAATTATCTTGCAGATTGTCTCGTTTGATTATGAATGTAACGTTTATATAGTAGAACTACACTGTTTTATCAAAAACCAAAGTGCCACGCAGTGACTTGGTATGCATGTATTACATTATTAATTAGCTTAATACTGAGAGCATGTTAGCTTAGCTTCTTAGCCTGAGCTAGGTCTGGAACGTCACGCTCGTTGGCAGCCCTGTCCCGCCTCGGCTCCGCCTCAGCTCCGCCTCGGCTCCGCCTCAGCTCCGCCTCTTTGCCCTTATTTGGACTCTGACGTCACTGTCGAGCCGTTAGTAGCCGACTCCGCCTACTTAGGGCTTCACGGCAACTCTGCAGAATCCTGGGTGACGTCACGGACCCTACGTCCATTTATATATACAGTCTATGGTTCTGCATCAACCCACCAGAGGCTGTTGCTCTACATTTACACAGTTTACATAATGCAGTAACTAAACTTCTGCAGACTTTAAGCCTAAACTAATTGTAACAAGCCTGATCTTGCTACCTCGCTGGGTAGGTATGGCCTAGCATTGTTAGCTAGCTCTTGTTTTCTTGAGCATTCCAAGAGCAAGCATGTCTCTTTTATCTTCAAAGTTGTGTGTTGTCTACGAGGAACATCTTCAGAATGAAAATGCTGCCAACGTAACGCTGAATTATCTGCTGTTGTTGCTCTCTGCCTGGCTAGTTAGCAGCTACATAGGTGGCCTTGTCAAGCTGAATACAATATTTCAGTTTATTGTGCTTGTTTACAGCAGTAGCTAGATAGCTTATTAAGAATTTGAATTTGTTGTGCATCTCGCTTACAGGTGATAACCATGGATAAGAACTGGATACAGCGTGGAAGGCGGGGCCTCATTCATTCCTATGAGAGTTGCTCATTGGCTCATGAATGACAAAATGGCCCAACTTTTGAGAGAGTGAAACGTCACAGATTACCCAGCATGCCTGAGAAGTACCCGTATGTGGGCTCATAGAGCATGCGCAACTTTAACCACGCCCTCCAAAAAGCATTCTCCTGTGCTCTGAAATCCAAATGTGGAGAAGCATAAAATAACACTGAAATAAACACTACAATACAACTTGTTATTTGACACACACAAGGTTGTTCATTTGTGTGTATAACTATACAACACAGGCTATATACATACATATACAAGTATAATTAATACAACTGTTAATTTGATTAGAGCTTTGACCCATATATCTTTATTTATATATGTATAAGTATGACGACTTCCTCGGGCGATATCATATGATATAGCTAATTCATCTGGGTCAAAACGTGTTGTGCCCACATGCAAAGGTTATAAACTCTGGCTTATCCCTGCGTGGTATTATATAGTAATAGCAAACAGCTACGTTCAACTCCTTTAATGGTATATTGCAAGTGCAATAAGAAGCTACAGGGACGTTAATCTCCGTCGGTAATATTAAAGGAGACATGTCATGGCCATTTCCACTGACCATAATTCCATTGTTGAGGTCTACTAGAATAGATTTATATTGTGCAATTTTCCAAACTCACATTGGTTTCTCAAACAGCATCTCTGTAAACTACGTGTATTCACTGAATTTCACTCTCTGCCTTTAACGGCTCGTTGTAGCTCCAATAGCTCCAGCCCCCACCCTCCCTGTGAGCACAGTGTGCTCTGATTGGTCGGGACGTTGTGAATCGCGCTGAGCTCCGTGGAGGTGTTGTTTCCTTGTTTAGCGGTACACAGCGAAACACAGCCAAACTCACCCTGAGCACACACAAAGTCACAGCCGAAGTAAAAACAATAAGTGTGGCTTGATATTGAGTAAGAAAAAGGTTGATAAACGCTGTGAGAATGGGTCTGCAGAGAGAATGGGTCTGCAGAGAGAATTTCGCCGCAATCCCAACTGTCTGTTATCAGCCTGCAGCCAGGGAGGAGAAATCAGCAGAGCTGCCTGCACTGAGTGTGTGTGTGAGGAAGTCCGTGGATTGGTCAATTTGGACCAATCAGCGGGGGCTTAACGTAACGGCTCCGCGGACGTAACGTAACGGCTCCACAGTTGGTCCATTTAGTTCCGGGTACGTGCTTACGTAATCTCGTACCCGGAAGAATCAAATGGACAATGACGATTCACCAACGAGGCGTTTTGGGGAGGTATTTTCTGTGTTAGAGTTGTATTCCCTCCAGGGTGTACTTTGAGGGTTTTGACTCTGCACACCGTTTACATGCATAAACACCTTTATGTTTTGCCTTGCATGGCCTCAGATCTACTTCATATAGTAAACAAATCTCTTCACTCAGGTATTTTTCCACAGGCCCTGAAAACTGCAGTCATTAAACCGCTCTTAAAAAAGAATAATCTAGATGCTTCAGTAATGAACAATTACAGGCCCATATCAAACCTCCCATTTCTAGGTAAAATCCTTGAAAAAGTTGTTTTTCAACAGCTGAGTAATTTTTTGCATTTAAATGACTGTTTCGATGTGTTCCAGTCAGGCTTTCGTCCAAACCACAGTACTGAGACTGCTCTTGTAAAGGTCTTTAATGACATCCACTTAAACACAGACAGTGGCAGAACTTCAGTGTTAGTATTATTAGATCTCAGTGCTGCGTTTGACACTGTTGACCACAGCATATTACTAGACCGACTGGAAAACTGGGTGGGACTTTCGGAAACCGTCCTAAATTGGTTTGAATCCTACTTAAAGGACAGAAACAACTTTGTTTCTATTGGTAAATACACATCTGAGTTGACAAATATGACATGTGGGGTTCCTCAAGGCTCCATCTTGGGGCCTCTTCTCTTTAACATCTACATGCTACCACTGGCTCAGATAATGAAAAACAACAAAATAAGTCACCATAGCTATGCAGATGACACACAAATTTACGTAACAGTTTCAACAGGAGACTATGCTCCAATTCAAACACTGAGTAAGTGCATTGAACAAATCAATGACTGGATGTGTCAGAACTTTCTCCAATTAAACAAAGATAAAACTGAGGTAATGGTTTTTGGAGCCAAGGCAGAACGTATAAAAGTTAGTGCTGAGCTTCAGTCTGCAATGTTCAAAACAACAGATAAAGCCAGAAATCTAGGTGTAGTCATGGACTCTGACCTGAGTTTCAACAGCCACATTAAAACAGTTACTGAATCAGCCTACTATCACCTAAAGAACATATCTAGGATTAAAAGACTAATGTCGCAGCAGGATTTGGAAAAACTTGTCCATGCTTTTATCTTCAGTAGACTCGACTACTGCAATGGTGTCTTCACAGGTCTCACTAAAAAATCTATTCGGAAGCTGCAGCTGATTCAGAACGCTGCTGCTCGAGTCCTCACTAACACTAAGAAAGTGGATCACATCACTCCTGTTCTGAAGTCTTTACACTGGCTTCCTGTGTGTCAAAGAATAGATTTCAAAATACTGCTGCTGGTTTATAAAGCTTTGAATGGTTTAGGCCCAAAATACATTTCTGATCTACTGCTAAATTATGAACCATCCTGATCTCTCAGGTCTTCAGGGACTGGTCAGCTTTCTGTCCCCAGAGTCAGAACTAAACATGGTAAAGCAGCGTTCAGTTATTATGCTCCAAATATCTGGAACAAACTCCCAGAAACCTGCAGGTCCGCTGCAACTCTGACTACTTTTTAATCCAGGCTGAAGACTTTTCTTTTTGTCGCTGCTTTTAATTGAACTATTCATATCTTAGACTGCACTGTAACTTTTATCCATGTATTTTTTCTTTTAATGTTTTATCCATGTATTTCTTCTTTTAATGTTTATTTTATTAGCTTTTCTTTTTAATGACTGATTTTAAATGCCATTTTCTTAATGTCTTTCATTTGTTGTAAAGCACTGCCTTGTGTTGAAAAGTGCTCTATAAATAAACTTGCCTTGCCTTGCCTTGCCTTATAACACACAAGGGGACGGGTAATAACCGGAAAAGCATGACATGGGACCATTAACTTTATTTAATACAAGATTTACATCATACAGCCCATGTATTATAATATTTTATAAATGATGAATTACAGCAAACGTGCAATATATCCATTATTACAGCTCCGTGGGCTGGCAGTAAGGCGATATGGTCCGTTCTTATTGTGCATCCATGGGTAAAGTTAAACGCATGTAGTACTGAACACGTAACATGAACGTGCCGGGCGGCGCGGTCCCGTGGGTTGGATGCGCGTTCATAATGCAGAGGGAAATAACTCTCAGAATAACGTTATTAGCACATTTTTACAACTTGAGGAACGAATGTTTTTAATAAGGGCTATACAAGTGTTCATACTGGGTAGTTTATTTAGTTTAAAAAAAAATTATCCAACGATTTACAGACCACTCTTTCCCAATGTAAGTCAATAAGAAAAAAGTGTTTCCGGGCCTGGCAACCAAATGGAAGTGTAGTACCGCCGTTTGGCCACCACGAATATTTTCATCTGAGTCCGGCGCACTTCCTGGGGGCTTGGTGATAACTGGACACTTCTGCTAGCATTTTTCAGCTAGCTGCGTAAATCTGCTCCGAGCTGATGTTGTCGTTGTTTTTTTATGGGGAGAACAATTCCGCCCGACTAGGTTGTGCGCAACCATTTGCGTTGCACACTGCTTGAAATTTCCATCAAGCAAACTGTGCTTTGGTTTTCATTATTTCAACTGTGACCTTTATCACTGCTGACCTTTCAAACCAATCAGGGAACAGCTGTATGAACCATAGAAACGTCACTAACTACCTATTTTCAACAAAAGGCTTTGCACCCTACTTGGTCTAGCAAATAGCAAATCTCGTATGGCAGATTAAAGAGGCAGGAGGCATGTGATTGGCTAAAAGGTTATATGAGAATGACCAACAGACAATGGCATATACCCAAGAGGTTCTGCCAATGGATCTGAAAACTAACAGCTACTTTCATGTGATGGTTGAACTTAATAAAGTGAGGGACACCAACAGGTGGTCAGACATGTTCTGGAAGGAGAGCAGAGAACCCTCTCTTTTGAAGGGTAAATTAAACCATAATAATAATTAAGATGTTTGTTGAAATCGCACAGAGTAGAAATATGTTTATTTTACACAACCAACGTTTTTTGTTCAAGATTTTCATTTTTCGTTCTGGTCTTGGATAACTCAAATCTGGCACTATAATAATACAAATGTAATGTCATTATTTCAAAAGTGTAAGACTAATTTCTTTATTGTTTTGTTTTTTTCTTCTCTTATGGTAGTAATATTAGATCTAGTGCACTAATACACTACTGCACGTTTCAGAGTGGCCTTTTATTGTGGACAGCCTAGGGCACACCTGTGCAATAATCATGCTGTCTAATCAGCATCTTGATATGCCACACCTGTGAGGTGGGATGGATTATCTCGGCAAAGGAGAAGTGCTCACTATCACAGATTTTTTCAGATTTGTGAACAATATTTGAGAGAAATGGTTATTTTGTGTATATAGAAAATGTTTTAGTTCATCTCATGAAAAATGGGAGCAAAAACAAAAGTGTTGCGTTTATATTTTTGTTCAGTGTATATTAAATATATCTAATGATTGGATATTGATTTGAGAAAATATATTTATTTGGAAGCAATAGAGCAGTACAGTGATGACATATTATATATGACCAAAGTTACTTGACAAGAAACAATGGGGTTTTTCCATTGGATTTCAGAATAATGCAGAATCTAAGATCATTGACAAACACACATTTATGATATTTGCACGTTTTGTTTACCAGAATAATCTGTACATATTAACACCACTTTTATGAATTTTGAAGCGTAAATGCTTTCACCAGATCTAACGTTTGGCTATAAACAAGTTATATCATGACTTCACCACCGCTAATCTAAAGCAGACTTGTATTCGCTGTGATGAAGTTGTCGGCCTCCTTTGGTTACTTGTGAGCAACCGCTGTTTTTATAACTCATAGATTACATGCATTCACCAGTGGGGTATTTACTGACATGTTTTAATGTCATAGCACACAATGTGAAAATATCTTAAACTTGTGTTAATCACATATCTTATTTCAGGCTTCAACACAACAACTTGTTCAAAAAGCAGAAATGATGAAATGCTGACTTATTTCTGGGGTTTTAGGACTCATTCCAGCACCACTGTAGCCTTACTTGAATTTAAAGGGGCAGAGTAATGTAATAAATTCAGGTAAATACTATTAGAACGTCTTATAAAGCAAAAATAATACGGATGATGTCTTATCTAAAGACAGAGAGAAGAAGAGAGAAGGAGTTAACCAGGCAGGGGGGCTCTAAAAAAGTTGCATCGTGGGAAGTGTAGGAATATCTGAAAATCGAGCCATACAATACTAGGGACTGAAAGATGTGAAGTATTTTACCATTCTGTATCTCCTAACACTTTATGGAAGTTGAGTAGCCTTTACACCTGAATCCTCATTAAAGAACTCACTTTGAGTCAAAGGGCTGTATGATGGTAGTTAATGTATAGCAGTATCAGGTTTGTAGAGCTTCTTGTACCCACTACTGGTTATATGAAACCCTTTCGGCTCCCCTGCAAGGGGCCTCTCTATCTTTAGCTTGGCCCTGCACCTTGATGTGACAGGATTAATCCATCTTGGTTTGTGAAATGGTTCTTAGCCGCTGCACTAGGATTTTGCCAGTCCCACGTTTTTAAAACTGCAATGATTTGGTTCACCTGGTCACTATAAAACAGTGCTAGTGTACAACTAGCCTGCTGAGCTAAGATTTCACATTTTCCTGTAGTAGGTAGCAACAGCTTCAATTTTAGTAGTGCTGTCATAGTGGAATGTATTACTTTGATAGAGTAACTTAAAATCAAAACAAATTGAGGGCATGCAATTTCATTTTTATTTTGAAAGATATAAATATTACCATAACACAATTTATTTTGTGCAATAGCAGATAATCATAATCTGGTTCAATGCCAAGTAGGTGTACACATACAAGGACTCTGCTTTTAGTGTATAATGGTGAATACATAAACACGGTATAAGGAAAGAAGTTGTAAGAAAAAGATAAATAAGAGAACGATTATAAGAAGAACATATTACATTTATAATATAAATGTTTTAAATATATGTAATATGATAAAAAATAGCCAGAGAGAGAGAGAGGACGCTGACACTAGCATTTCCTCTGGTCTCCTCGGTGAAGCTCCTGTGTTAACTAGTGATGCTGTGAGTCCTTGATCATTTTACATTACATTACATTGCATTTAGCTGACGCTTTTATCTAAAGCGACTTACAATAAGTGCGTTCGACCAACAAAATACAAACTTGAAGAAAAACAGAATCATATAAGTACATCAGGTATCATAGAGCAAAAACATTTCAAGTGCTACTCAACTGGCTTTAGATAAGTCAGTCTTTTATTAGTATACAAGTGCTTTGTTAATAGTTCTATCGCTCGAAGTGGAGTCGAAAGAGATGAGTTTTCAGTCTGGAAGATGTGTAAGCTTTCTGCTGTCCTGATGTCAATGGGGAGCTCATTCCACCATCTTGGAGCCAGGATAGCAAACCCACGTGTTTTTGCTGATGGGAACTTGGGTCCCCCTCGCAGTGCGGGTGCAGCGAGCCGGTTGGTTGATGCAGAGCGGAGTGCACGTGCTGGGGTGTACAGTTTAACCATGTCCTGGATGTAGGAAGGGCCAGATCCATTCGCAGCATGGTATGCAAGTGGATTCTAGCAGTTACCGGAAGCCAGTGAAGGGAGCGGAGGAGCGGAGGAGCGGCGTGGTGTGGGAACATTTAGGAAGGTTGAAGACCAGATGAGCCGCTGCATTCTGGATGAGCTGCAGAATGCAGTTTTAGTTTTAGTTTTCAAATCCCTTTTTAAGCACCTTTAGTTTGACTTGATTTGTTATTTATATTAAATTGGACTTTTAACGTATATTCAATCCAATGTCATTATGTGTTTATAGAATATTTATATTCGGTTGACGGACCAAAAAACGGGGACATATATTTGTTTAATTCCTATCGACACGGCAGGGAATTGTTTCCATTGGCAGAGCTCTGAGCACCCAGCACTGCATTTGGAGCTGTCTGGGAAGGAAATGTGCAAAATAGATGAACTCTCCTGGCCTTTGTCTTGCTTTGTAAACTGCTGTATAACATATATAAATGTAAATTGACTACTAAAAGTAGAGTTTTGTTTTTGACACAGTGATGAGTGTTTCCCCCTCCGCTCATCCTTAGCTGGTCTGCTAACCATCCCCACCCCACGCCTCGTCACCATTGGTGCTCGGGCTGTTAGCTGCACTGCTCCCAGACTCTGTTTCTCTCTCCCCCACACATCGGACAGTCTGACACAATCACCACATTCCAAACCCCAGCCTCCTCACTCTCCATCGTCTGTGTCCACTCTGTATTCTCCTCCATGATCGTATGTGTTTGTATCATGTTCTGTTGCTTAGAGTATTTACCAAATTGTACGGTGTCCTTGGGCATCATGAAAGGCGCCCTTAAATAAAATGTATTATTATTGTTATGTAAATGCTTTCTATCAATATCTTTACAGTCATTTCACATTATATTAGAGATATATGCCTGTTTAGCTTTGTGGGGAAGAAGGTCTCTCTAGGACCTCATATCAATTCCATGCATTTCATTTTAAAGAAGTATGGCAAATAAAAGATGAGGGGGGAACATATCCAAGGGCTCACCTGCTTAAAGCATTTCAATAGTGTGGTAAAAAGAAAAAGCATATAATAATATTGTAAAATGTATTTCCTATTCTCGAGACATTTTTCTGATTCATGGTAAATGCTGACATTTTGAACATATTGTGGGAGGGGGGACATCTTCAACTCAACTACATTGTTGTGATGCGCTGCTTTGAGTATGTGCTTTTGGAACAAACAAAGGCAGCCAATACTACTAAATACTATATGTCTAGTGCAGCAGCCAAACAATAGACTGAATGTGCAGATATCAAGTCAGTTTCACAGTCAACAAATGAAAATACAAATCTGTGATAGTGCTAATAATACTAACAGAATATAGAGCAATACAGATTGCAGTCCACTAATATGGTCATTTACATAACACATTACATGGGGAGCTTTTACGAGAGAGTAATTAACCTCCTACATCTGTGTTTTGTGTCCCATTCACCTGGGTTAAACACTATTTTTTATTTAGATTAAATGTAAATAATGGATAAATCAGAGGATGCACAGAACGGATAAATCGCAATAATTGTACACAAATAAAAAATGAAAAGAACATTTGTGAACGACTTGTTGATGTTTTCAATTATTTTAGAACAATTCTAAATCAATTCAAAAACTCAGAAAAATAATCACTTCAAAATGCTGTAAGATCCTTACTATGTGAAGAGCAGCTTCTAGAACAGTCTTATGTGATATATATCAGTCAGTCTGCCACGGTGGAGAAGGCTTAGACCACATAGCGAGGTAGCTGCTTGGAGTTATGTTTGGCCAGCCAACAGACTTCCCGGTGTCTCAAGTTTCTTCCATCTTTTAAAATAGCACATTCTCACATTCTCAAACTGCAGCCATAAGGGCCACAGCCCAAGCTTCATCACCCAATGACGCTCGCTGGTGGTGTTTTCTGTCCAAACCTTTCAATCTGCAGCACACTGAGGCAAACGTACAGGTGTTAGGATCAGAGTGTGTCGTCTACACTCTCGAGGGGTTTAGCTTCAAGGCAAGCTACAAAGATTCTACAACTTCATAGAAGTACACACTGAAAATACAATGTAGATGTGTAATCACATAATCAAGTTAATAAATAAATGGCAGTGTTGTTCCTAGGTGCTATGGCCTTTTATGGTGTGTTTACAGTCGACGCAAAGCAAATTCTTTGTGCGGCACGTTAATATATAAAGTCAATGCAAAGCCGTTGATAGAGCCAAATGGAGAGAGTGATGCAACATTTGTTAACTGAAGCCAGTAATCTACATGGCGCTGTCTCGCAAAGCCAATCAGTGTTGAGATTATGGAACTGTCATCCTTTAAGTTGTTGAATCACAAAAGGAAACCATCAGCCATAGGCCAGGTATCTGTGCAAACCATAGACTGTCTAACTTAAGATCCAGAAGTCCTTCATGCGGTTAAATATTGTTAAAAAAATACCAATTGTATAGCATTAAAGTTCAAGAAAGGATGGTTTGCGGACAAAATTCCTGTATTTTTTCATATCGCAATATATATCACAGGGGAAGAAAATTTCGCAATGTCAGTTTTTTCCAATATTGTGCAGCACAAATGTAGATAAGTGTGAAGGGGAAGAACATTAGACAAGCTTTTCCTTGCTGTTAATAAGGCCCAATTACTATCATTTATCAGGTTGTTTGAAAGAGTGTGTTTGGTATTGCAGAAAATAACTTTGTGATTTTTTAAGGTTAAATGCAAACGGCAGAAATGAAAAGCTAACGATTTAAAGGTCCCATGTCATGCTTTTCTGCTTCTTACCCGTCCCCTTGTGTGTTATGTAGCTTGTTCTGCATGTAAACGGTCTGCAGAGTCACCAACCCTCAAAGTACACCCTGTAGGGAGTACAACTAACACAGAAAAGACCTGCTATGCTGCCCCAGAACGCCTCGTTGGACATTTTTCTTTTTCCATTTTTTTCTTCCTGGTCTAAGTGACGTAACGACGACCAAATGGACCCCGGACCCCACGCAGCATTCTCATCTGTTTGTCATTGCTGGTGTCATTTTCTGGTTGCTAACAAACGCCATTGTAAAACAATCACTGATGTTCCGCTGTAACGGTGGTGGACTCATCAGAACAGAGTGGGCGAGCTGACCAATCAGAGCACAGTGGGCTCATAGGGAGGGGGGGGGGGGAGGGCAGGAGCTCCAACAAGCCGTGTAGGACAGAGAGTGAATACACATACTATACAGAGATACTGTATGAGAAACCAATGTGAGTTTGGAAAATTGAACAATGTAAATCTTTTGAAATGGGTGTTGAGATGTATCCTCATGTTGCTCTCAAAGTGCACCAGATTGATGCTTTTAACTTCAATATTTAAAACAAATCTTCCCGGGGGAGCATGCCCCCCGGACCCCCCTAGAGGAGGTTAGGTCCCCCCCCCACTTAAATCATGCTCACATGGATACTAAATACATTTGCACACATCTTGTGTCCATATCTTTCTGTTTTTGTGGTCATGCCAAAACCGTGCACGTGCATGCATGCGCGAGTCATGGTGAGATATCTGGATTCAGAGGTTGAGTTCAATCATTTGTACGGCCCTCGGAGGATGTTGTAAAAATTTAAAGGAAAAAGGTTCCCCACCCCTGCTGTAAATAATAATAAAACCCCTTTATAACTTAACATCTCTGTCTCCTATTGATCTGAGTATATTATAAAGAAGAGTTAATTGAAGCATTATAGCACAGGCCTTTGTCAGATGGTATATTACGCAGTTTTTTTTCTGCTTCCAATAGTTCTCTCTTTTTTCACCATACCTGTGTTTGCATCACTGTAAATGAAACAAGTGAAGTACATGTTATACCGTGGAGGGCGGTTGATTATAAACCAAAGAGTAACCGCCCTTAAGGGACGCTCTAATAAGTAAAGCGAACGCACCCGCAAGGACACCTGGCCTCCTATTGGTTGAGGGATTTTGACAGGGTTGAAAAAATACATTATCTGAAAGAAATACAGAATCTGAACGTGAAATCAATAAATGATGCTCTCAAATGTAAAGACCACGCTCTTGAATAAAGATAGAGAATAACCCCCATAAAGGAGGATCAAGAACTATGTACAGTCATATGAATCCGCAGAAAGGCGTTTGGTTGATTACACGTTCATTGGTTTTCTCCATCAGAAAACGCCATGTAATACAGTTATACTCTATGAATATTCGTTTTATATTTGTGGAAATCACAACACCTTTTATTCATGATGGCTAAAGTGTCCCCTGTCCCCAGTAAAGAGAAAAAAAGAGGTTAAAAAACAGAGTGCTGGATCTAAAAGAAATCAATAGAAGGAGACAGGCATGTAAACACTGAAGGGAACAGCAGAAGAAGACAGACATGAAGTAAACACTAAAGGGAACAGCAGAAGAAGACAGACAGGAAGTAAACACTAAAGGGAACAGCAGAAGAAGACATACAGGAAGTAAACACTAATGGGAACAGCAGAAGAAGACAGACAGGAAGTAAACACTAACAGGAACCAATATCACCCAGCTGCAGCCGCAGCAAGACGGTACACGACACGGCCCCTTCACGACACGCCCACTTGACAGGACACTACGGTGGCTGAGAGACATTGATACCGTACATGGAAGATTAAAAACAAATTGCAAATGTTATTGTAGCATTTTAAGCAACTATTAGACAAATAAATTAATAACGGTGGGTTACGTATTGTAACGCTAGTTATATAAGCACAGGCAGAGCCCTCAACTGGACTCTGGGTACTACTCTCAACCATGCTATGCAAGCATTCACCTACTGAGATACATAAACGTAGCCGGCCAATCGGGGCGAGCCTACCTGAATGCGCGTGCAGGCACACCGTATAAAAGGCGGCCACGCCTCCTGATCCTGTCATTCTACACCCTCTTCAGCGAGCGGCATAGGAGAGACAGGGCCCCAAGGTAGAGGGGTCCGCCTGTGCTTATATAACTAGGGTTACAATACGTAACCCCCCGTTATATCTCACACAGGCTCCGCCGTCTACTGGACTCGGGGGTGCAGCCCTGATGGATAAACGCCCTGTCGTTCAACAACATCGACCCAGCACACTGCCCCTGACCGGCCTTTGGTTAACGGCCACATTTCTCTAAACGCCTGCTGCTTCTCTTCCTGTCTCCTCGGTTCCCCTCCTTGACTCCTCTGCTCGCATCTCCTGTGGGCGGGACTAAGACACGAGGATAGGAGTCGAGGATGGGAAATTAGAGAAATGGTAAAACCTTCCACAAGAAGATAGACAGGAAGTAAACACTAACGGGAACAGCAGAAGAAGACACACATTGAGTAAACACTAAAGGGAACATGGTATGGGCTATAGCAGTGTTTAACCTGTTAAGGCGGGGCTGCAGGCTTTTTTTTTCACGAAGCTGTGTCTCATTTAACAACCTATTAATGTGTTATACCCAAGTGGCAAACTCTGGGGAAGAGCCGGGACGCCAATACGGAAGTGCCACACACTGCAGTTCATATATTGGCCAATAGAGACTGACTGCAGAAAGGAGCAATTTCCATAGACCCCCATGTTAAAATGCCCAACTTTGCAGCAGAAAAAAACATGTTTCTACTCCTGGATGCAATACATAATATTATGAATATAGTTAGATTCCACCTTCATGATTATGGATCTGTGAGTGAATTGTTTTCTAACACGATCTTTTATTTATATTAGGTCTTCAAGTTTTTGCATAAATTAGGGCGTGGTCACATTGAGTGACAGCTGGGACTCCCAGCAGCTTCAACTGAAGCCTTCCGAGTAAATCGCCAGAACGCCGACACCTCCTCATCTCCACCGCTCCCATGTTTTCTCTCTGCATTTGTGTGCTGGGTGAATGCTAATGCTAATAATGCTAATGCGAGGATAATAAAATGGCGACTCTACCAGGGCTCGAGCTTAAGGACGTCCCGTCGTCCCGGGGCCGAAAAAAATGACAACTACTGACAACGTAGACAAACTCATCTTTTTGAAGACAAACTTGAAAATAGAGTAAAGCTTGAGTACCTTTATTTAGGCATAATGGCCTCACACACTCACAAGTTAATTACACATGTTAGACATTGCTCCTAAAGGTACAGATTTTATTTTTGTTTTATATTATTGTATTTATTTTATATTTTGACATCAGGAGATGTTATACAGTTCTGTATTGCCTTTTATTGATTGTCATTGAAACACTTTCTTATTATTTATTTTAATATTTTCAAGACATTCTTTTTAGTTGTACAGCTTATTGAACCTTTTAGTTTGACATCAGCCATTATAAATAATATGGCCATCTGAGTGTGTGTGTGTGTGTGTGTGTGTGTGTGTGTGTGTGTGTGTGTGTGTGTGTGTGTGTGTGTGTGTTACTGTTTGTGGTTTGTTTTTAACTGTGTAATACAGTTAATGATTCCAAATGTTTAGAGTTCCTTATTTTCATACCAAAACTTGCACGACTGTTACAAATAAATAACAGCAAAAAAAATTATGCATTTGGGACTTTTTTTTGCTTTTCCTTGTTGTACCGAAACCGTACCGAACCGTGACCCCCAAACCGAGGTATGAACCGAACCGTGACTTCTGTGAACCGTTACACCCCTAGTCAGGGAAGATAAAATAAATAATTTTGGGACGAATTTGGGACGAGAGTTAAAATAAAAATACCCTGCTAACTCTACTACAAACGGCGATGAAAATGAAACCGACTGCACATTTTGTGTAGCACACAGTTATTAAACCTCCTTGTCAACATAAACACACACGCACAAAACATTTAGCAACCCGCAAAATACATACATACACACACACAGTACGTAGCTACAGCTGTGCCCTCGAATTCCTGGCCCGCAAATTCGCGGGGCTAGCTATGTACTGAGTGTGTGTATTTCGCGGGTTGAGTGATGTACAATGGCATCCCGTGGAGGAATTCTGAAATGTTTCGGGACGGTCCACATTAACTTCGGGACGGCTTAGATTGTATTTCGGGACGGTTCCGGGAGGATGGTGAAAAAAGTTAGTCGAGAGCCCTGGACTCTACAAAACATTTCAGAGTTTTACGGGGCGTGGTTTGCAATCGCCCAGCCAATCAGAACTGTGGTACTTTTTCCCCCAGGAAAGTACCTGCTCTCAGCAGGCGCTAAAAATGGGGTGAAAAGTTCCCGGCACTTTTTTGGTGTGAACGCAACATCAGGGGTACTAACGGAACTAAACGCGAAAAGTACGGGTGAAAAGTACTCGGTGTGAACGCGGCTAATGTGCAAATAACAGCTACCATAGTGCAATAACCATACAGCTGCCAGCCTGATGTGCTTAACACTCATCCATAGGCCAACTCACCAGAGAGCAGAAAGCAGTGGTTTCTATATGAACAATAAAGAATACAAATTACCTTTCACAAACAGGTATTTCATAACTGCTTACAGTAAGGAAGACATGTAAACTATTATTGGTCGTCACAGGCTGCTGAAAACTAAACACCACTCTCTCTGACAGAACACCTCACTGAGTGATTTCACTCATATGTCTAACTTTCAGGTTTCTCTTTTCAGACGCAGACCCCATGTCGCCTCTTTATGTGCGTCGCTAAGTTCCTCGTACTACTTGTGTACTTTAAAGCGGCTCGGCATCCTTTACAATTTGCGAGCGATTTTTCAAGTTGACCGTCTTTCTTGAAAAATCCGAAGTGTTGCCAAAAGTTTGATTTGTAGGTATTTTTCGGTGCGCTGTGTTTCTCTTTCTCCTCGACTTCCATGTGTGTTGATAACTGAGACTCTCGGCCTCCGTAGTGTGAAGCAAAGATCAAAGATCGTCTCTGCTGACTGCTGACAGGATGAGGGGATATTATATGAATGAATCGTTTTTTTCCCGAAGCAAAGACACAATACAATCGATGCAATACAATCGATGCATCGCGAGTTCAACCCAAACTGTAGCCGATGTGCACTCTTTCAACCGGTGCACTCGCATCTTGAACGTTTATGCAGGTGCACCGATGGGAATCGGTGAATCTTAACATCCCTCATTGCCACATCTTCACGGGCACAGTTCTCAGTGCACGGAAGAAAGTTGGTCGATCCTGCACCCCAATGTTTTACACATCTTCTTACCATTGTAGACAGGACTTTTTGATGTCAAGAAGATGCACACTGATTATCACAGCAACTTCTGAGAAAATAAATTTTCCAGTAACAGAATTCAAAGTGCTAGGAATTGTGATGGTCCCTCATTGGCTATAAAATGTGTTTAAATCAAGTCTTTCTAATGGATTTCAGTTTTGATCTCGTCATAGGAGCTCAAACCATACATCATGGTTATTTTCTGTGTATTTAACTGTTAACTGACTGTCTTTTGTTTCTCACCCTGCCTCTGTTGCTGCTACAGGTTCATACCAGGGTCAGTGGACTGGTGGGATGCGTCATGGCTACGGCGTGCGTCAAAGTGTACCATACGGTATGGCCTCTGTAATACGCTCACCTCTACGAACCTCGCTGTCTTCCCTCCGTAGTGAGCAGAGTAATGGTACAGTACTTCGTGACAGCCTGTCTGACAGCCCTGCCGGTACACGTGGTGGCTTTGTACTCAACTTCCACTCAGAAGGAGAAAGTTCAGAGAAGAAAAAGGGTCTTTTTCGCCGTGGTTCCCTCTTTGGGAGCCTTCAGCGACTGCGCAAATCTGACTCACGATCATCAATTTCCAGTAAACGCAGCTCAGCACACAGCGACACAAACATGAGCCGCATCAGTTCTAGTGACGCCAATTCCACCATCAGCTTTGGAGACGGAGACACAGGCGATGATTACCTGCCTCTGGAGGACTATGTGGATGCCACCACCACCGAGGCCTACATGGGTGAGTGGAAGAACGACAAGCGCAGTGGATTTGGTGTCTCAGAGCGCTCCAACGGCATGAAGTACGAAGGCGAGTGGTTGAACAATAAGCGCCATGGCTACGGCTGCACTCTGTTCCCTGATGGATCCAAAGAAGAAGGGAAGTACAAGAACAACGTTCTGGCCCGAGGCCTCAAGAAGCAGCTGATCCCGCTGAGGAACACCAAGACCAAACAGAAGGTGGATCGAGCCATCGAGGGAGCAGTGAGAGCGGCAGCTATCGCCAAAACCAAAGTTGAGATTGCCATCTCCAGGTAAAATGTTGCATGTAAGATCATCTCATCTCAAAGCTATAAACTTTCACCCTTTTTTGCGTTTGTATTAGGTAGGTTGCTATAGAGAGCAGAGTACATTCTATTGTGCAAAGGTCCCTTGCTGGATTTAAACCGGAACAAATACATTGTTAGCATCCTGAATCCTTACACTACAGAACAGGACACTGAAAATTATAATCAAACAATCAGGTTGGACACAAGCCTCCAGGTTAATCAAATGAGAATACAAATCTGTGATCTAATTGATTTACTATTGATGTGCTCGTGCAAATTTCATGTGAGGTCTTATTAGTCACTATCAGTCACTCCCAAACAAAGTTATTATAAGCTTCCCACCATTCTCGTCTGATGAATGAATTCATGTGTTTTGTTGCCATGTAATGACTGTGTTTCCAGAGTGCAATTTGAAAAAGGGGAATCTGCATTTTAGACAGTTGTCAGTTTTATTGATCCAATGTCAAATCATTCTTTACAATTCTAGAGTCCAAAAGCATAGAGCTCCAATGGGTGCATAATAAATACCATCTGATACACTGGCACATCAGTAAACATGCCAATTACATTTACATTTAAAGGTCCCATGTCATGCTTTTCCGGTTATTACCCGTCCCCTTGTGTGTTATGAAGGTTTTTCTGCATGTTAATGGTCTGCAAAGTCTCAAACCCTCAAAGTACACCCTGTAGTGAGTAAAACTCTAACACAGAAAAGACTAATAATCAGTAGAAATGGCCATGACATGGGACCTTTAAGATCTAAATGTCCTTTAGCTTACACTTTTAAGAAAATGACCTGAATACACCTCAGTACCTTTGTCATGCCTATGGGAGACATTTGGGATTACCCAAGAACATTTTGACATGTTGACCACTGAGCCGCAGTGGCCTAGCTAGAGTGGCGTAAGTTAAGAGTAATAAAGACACTAACGCAACTTCAGACTGTTATATTACTGTTATATTCATAATAATATGTATTGCATCCAGGGGTAGAAACATGTTTTTTTCTGCTGTAAAGTTGGGCATTTTAACATGGGGGTCTATGGAAATGTTGTGTTTCTAGAATGTTGTCTGTGTGATCTGTTGCAGGTGCTAGCTCTAATCATGACATGCTGCAACAGCTGTTCCTACAGCCTCCCTCAGCTGATTTTAACAGAGTCCATCATGGATTCAATAAATATAGGTATTTTATAGTAATTATTCTCATGAGTGCTCTAGTTAATAAATGTAATCTTTGAAGAGTGGTTTTCTGAGTTGATGAACGTATCAATCATCTTCAGTTGGCAAGGTGATCAGCTTATCGCTGTAGCGCTAACACTGGAAACTGCTGTGGCAACAGAACCCTCCCTAAATCCTTTAATAATAATAATAATAATAATAATCCTTATATTTATTATAGCGCTTTATCAATGACTCTTAAAGCATTTTACAAATACACATTACACATACAGATCATACATACATGTAATGGTCATCTACTGTGGACAATACCCACAGTATTGTCCACAGTAGACTAACAGAGGAAATTCTGCAGTTTTAATTTAAGCACAGTTTTGCGAGCTGCAATTTTATTTGATAAATCTAGCCAAGTTAGTGCAGGATGTGTTACGGTTTGGGAATGGTAGGACCCAAAAGCAGACTACAAAAAAAGGTAAGTTGGTCTAGAAAACAAAAACGAGCTTTATTGTAAAAGCTGATGGCAAAAACATAAAGGAAGCACAAGGAAGATATAATACAAAAAGCCGACAATGACTGACATGGAGAGTGACGGGAAAAACAAACAATGTGTTACGGTGAGTAACACAAAACTAGGGCCACCATGGTGGGTGGAGGGGGTCAGGAGGACGGATGTGGGCTGACAACCCAGGAGCACCGCGGAGGACCCGGAAGGGATCTCGGGCGGACGGCCTGGGGGCAAGACAGAAGCCGAGAAGGGGGACTCGGGCGGACGGCCCGGGGGCAAGACAGAGTCCAAGGTGGGGGTTATGGAGGGGCGAAGGCCACTGCGGGCGAACTCAGGGGGCCGAGCATGAGGGCGAGGACCACGGCCGGAAAAGTCACAATAATCGTAACACAATGAACCGACACCGAACACAGGAAGAGACACAATACAGGGAGGGGTAATCACGAGACGAGAAACAGCCGGGCAGGGAAGGAGAAACACAAGGGCAACAGGTGAACACAATCAGACAATTAGACACACCAGGAAAACTAATGACAGGGAGGAAAACACAAGGAGAAGGACCAGACAATAAACAAGGAGGAAAACATGACAGGGAGAACAGAAAAGCAAAATAACCCCCTGGATCGACAGCCCAGGAAAGGCACAGTTCATTGAGGGGCAGAGTCCATGGTGGGGGTCTCGGGCAGACGGCCCGGGGGCTAGGCAGAGTCCATGGTGGGGTCTCGGGCAGACGGCCCGGGGGCAAGGCAGAGTCCATGGAGGGGGTCTCGGGCGGACGGCCCGGGGGCAAGCTAGAGTTTGAGGAGGAGGTCTCAGGCGGAGACGGGACCCTGGACGGAACATGGGCCGGCTTTAGTGGGACCCCCGACGGAGCAAGGGCTGGTGTCGGCAGGATCCTCGGCGTAGCATGTATCGGCAGGACCCCCATCAGGACAGGATCTGGTGTTGGCAGGAAAACCGGCGGAGCAGGTGTCGGCAGAAACCCCAACAGGACAGGATCAGGTGTTGGCGGGAAATCCGGTGTAACCCCCAACGAAACAGGACATGGAGTTGGCAGGACCCTCAGCGGAACCCCCAACGACACAGGACATGGAGTTGGCAGGACCCCGACGAAACAGGTGTCGGCTGGACCCCCAACGGCACAGGACATTGGGTTGGCAGGACCCCCGGCGAGACAGTAGTCGGTGGGGCCTCCAACGGCACAGGACATAGGGTTGGCAGGACCCCTGGCAGAACAGTAATCGGCGGGGCCTCCAACGGGACAGGACATGGAGTTGGCAGGACCCCCAGCAGAACCTCCAACGGCACTTGAGTAGGGACTTGAGTAGGGACTTGAGTAGGGACTAGAGAAGGGACTAGAGAAGGCACTTGAGTAGGGACTGGAGAGGGGACTCGAGAGGGAACTCGAGAGGTGTAGTAGTAGTAGTAGTAGAACCTTTATTTATCCAGGAAAATCAATTAAGAACAAATTCTTATTTACAATGATGACCTGACAGGAGGCAAAGGCTTCCTGAGGGGATGGGGTTTGGGAGGAAAAATAAATAAAAAGACAGACTCCAGGCACTACAGAACCCAGGAGACAACACACCCTAACACATAGAGCAAAGATGACAGGCATAGCAGTTAAACATATAAAACTCTAAAACAATATTGCTGTGGTTCAACCAGTCATTAAAATCAGCATCAGGCAAAGCAGCTGCATGTGTGTACCAGGGTGTCAATAATAGTGACATTGAAGGTGCGGGGGGAGACAAAGGTTTTCATTTTCAACGTTTTTTGAATGACATTCCAGCTATCAGCTGCTGCAAACTGAAAGGCGGAGCGGCCAAAGGATGCATGGGCTTTGGCGATCTTTAACAGGATGCTTGTAGCTGACCGGGTGTTGTGCGTCGGGGGTGGGCGGAGTTGCAGTAATTGTGTGAGGTAGAACTCACCAGGGAAACTAACGACAGGGAGGAAAACTAAGGTTACCTACTGTAACCCCAGCTTCTATGAGTAAATGGCGCAGCCCTCTAAGGCTATCGCTATTGGGTAATCCCCCTGCGCAGCACTGAAACACTTGTAGTCCACGCCCACCCGCAAGGTGGGCCCCACCCTCGGGCTTCCTTCCGGTATAAATAGGAAGGAGGCCCGACAATCTGCTCCCATACAACATAACTTTTCTTCAGCTATTCGTAGAGCCATTGGGGCCCAGTAGAGCCACTGGGGTCCCGCACTTAGAGGGCTGCGCCATTTACTCATAGAAGCTGGGGTTACAGTAGGTAACCGTAGTTCTATTTCGTATATGGCTTCGCCCTCTAAGGCTATCGCTATTGGGTTAAGGGCGCCCCACTGGGTCCGCCCGGCACTAGAAGCACAGACACACCTGCTCAATAACACCCCCTGCCTGTTGTGCCATGCGTAATGGCGCATCACCGTCCCTGGAACATAGCAAAACATGCCTATCTTCCCGACGGGGTGAAGGCTGGGAACAATACATACCAGCCGCTGTGAGAAAGTAGAGACGAAGGTCCCACCTTGCCCAGCGATCATAGAGGGGGAACAGCAGCTCTCTGCGTGTCAGACAGGTAGAAGAGTGCCCAGCTGGATCCCTGATGTCACTCACTCTGACCAGGCACTCCATACAAAGTGTGTCAGAGGAAAAAGGAACATCCCTCCTATAAGAGGGAAAAAGGACCGCTCTCCGCGTGCCGAGAGGCAGGAGAGAGGCGCACAGCTGGCTCCCTGCCGTCACTCACTCCGACAGGACACCCAGTACAGGGTGTGTCAGAGAGGAATGGGAGATATCCCTCAAATAAAAATGAATAAATGAACAGGGGGAAGACCAAGATGCAGCCGTGCAAATATCCTCCACTGACATTCCTCCGTGCAAAGCCGTGGAGGAGGACATTCCTCTGGTGGAGTGCGCATTGATGTTCTCCGGGGGCTCCACCCCAGAGGAGACATAAATGCAGTACTACTGTGGCTGAACAGTTTAAGGGGAACCTGATCAGGTTCAAATGGGGCTTTGCTTTAATGCACGCAACACCAAAGCCAAATCCCACTGAGGCGCCAGTGTGCGTGACACAGGTCTGAGTCTCAATACTCCTCGCATAAACGGCTGCTGCGCTCTGCGAGCCCCTCTGTTGAATTTGCCGGGAATATACATTGCTCTGATGGAGAGCAACGTGTGTGTGCGCCCAGAACAGCAGCCGCCTGGCTGCGTTCAGAAGCTGCGTAGATCGTACTCCTCCCTGGCGATATATTCGAGGTACGCCATCGCCGCCGCTTCCCGTGAGGCAAAAGGGCTGCGAGGGAGTTTCCACCCGCTGCATTCTCATCATGAGGCGCATACACGCCCAGAGGATGAGAGGTGTGTGCATGCTGTCCACACGAGGCGTTATAACGGTGCTCGTGGATTTATTATGACCGTGTGTAGGAGGCATATCTGGGACAGAGGAATGCCGCGAGCTCTGCAGTTTATAAACCAATAGGTTAAAACAGCAGACTTCCGCAGCGAATGAACCACCTCTGGAGTGTCCCCCTGTTGGAAGAGACCCAAGGGGATCATCACGTGACCAGCTGACGCCAACGCCGAGCAGCTGCGTCACGGAGAGGGCTGTGCGAGTTTGTGACACGCCAGAGGAGAGCTGTCAGTTTCTCCACTCGCTGCCGCGAGAGCAGCACTCTGCTGGCTGAGTTTAATTCCACTCCAGATAAACGTTTGTCTGAGAGGGAAGAGGACAGCTCTTCTTCCAATTTATTATGAAACCCAGGCTTTGACAGATGCGATACGAGATGTACCGTCTTGTAAAGCGACTTCCTCCCTGGAGCGAGCCAGCAAATAGCAGGTCGTCCAGAGAAAAGCACACTCTCATCCCTCCTCTGTTGCGGCTTTCACACCAGCGCTTTTCCCTTTCTAGCTCCGAGCGGGAGCTTTTCTGGTTCAGCTCCGGTTTCCCTTTTCTGCTCCCGCTCTGTTCACACCGCCCAGAGCCGCCGCTGCTGCGTTATGACGTCACCGTTTACGTGCCTGCTTCATAAAATCCAAACCGCGCGGAAATCCCTCACATCGACAACAACAACAATGGCCGATTGTATTGAAGCGCTGTTCGCTTTGGTTACCCTCTTACGAAACGACATGGAAGGCATCGGACGACTTTAAAAGGGACGACTTTACTTGGAACTTTACAAACATCACCTGCGAAATGCAAGACTTCTTTGTGGTCTTCAGCATCTACTTCAACCCGCCTCGACATAAGAGAGACGTAAGCGACGCTGCCTCTTAGCTCCGAGGCTCTTGCCTCTAGACCTGGAAGTGAACCGGATTCCGGAGCTAAGAGGCGGCGCCTCTGCGGTGTGAACAGGAAAGACCGGTACTTTTCAGGCTCCAGCTCCGAGCCGGAGCTGAAAACGCGTTGGTGTGAAAGGCGCATGTGTAGTGGCTCCAGCCTTCTCTACACAAAAATGAGAGGAGCCAAGAAATATCCGAACGGCAGACGATTGATATTCCCTGAAATGAGAAAACGCAGGAATTTCCTGTGTTTCGGGATGATGGGCACGTGGAAGTATGCATCCTTCAGGTGGAAGTGAACCAGTCGTCCTGGTGAACACATTCCAGCACCCGTTTGATCGTCAGCATGTGGAATACTGTCAGATCGAGGATGTCGCATTGCCCCAGTCTTTTTCGGGATTAGAAAAATAACGGGAGTGAAAACCCCTGATTTTCCTCCCTTTGAGGAACCCTGGAAATATCCTCTTTCAATTGGAGTTCCAGCAGCTCGGATTGGAGCGCAAGACATAGCTTCTGGGAGGACAGGAGTGTTTCCTGTATCCCATTGAACTGTGGGGGGGGGAGAGGGGAACTGCAGGACGTATCCTCTGCTGATCAGCCTGCTCATCCATCTGTCCATCAGACCCACGCGCTGCCACTCTGAGAAAAACTCGAAGAGCGGGCACACGTGCTCGAGATGTGTTTTTGGTCGTCATGGTGACGAGCCATGCCAGAGCCCCTGCCACCGCTGCCCGTGAGGCAACCCAAGGTGTGCTTGGACCGAAAGGGCTGCACGGGGGCCTCCACACGCTGCGTCTCACTCCGGCTCTCATCATGAGGCGCGTACACGCTCAGGGGATGGATGGAGGTGTGTGCAGTGCTGTCCACACGAAGCGTTATAACAGCGCTCATGGGTTTATTATGCCCGTGTGTAGGAGGCGTGTCTCGGACAGAGGAATGCCGCGAGCTCTGCAGGTTATTAACCGAGGTTAAAACCGGCAGGCTTCTGCCGTGAGCCCTGCTGTCTACTTAATCAACAGATTAGTGGCAGCCGGCTTAATTAGCGAGCTCTGCTTCCTCGGAGGCTCTCGCGGAGCAGACCAGGAGCGGGGGAGCCTCACTCCCCTTTAACTCGCCGCCGGGAGACCCTGTCTCTGGGGTGGCGGGGGAGCGGAGAAGTGGGACGGAGCCCCTGCAGCCACCGAAGGGCGAGTCTGATGCCGAGGCGGTTGCTGTGGGCGTCTCTCCGCTTGAGCGCTCAGCAGGCTGGAGCCAGTTGTACATGCTGGCGAATGCCGTCCGCCTGTTCCGCGACCGTCTTCATGGACTCCACCATGGCGTGGAACTGGGGTCCGAACAGCCCGTCCGGGGCTGATTGGAGCGTCCAGTAGCACTTTTCTGGCCGTCTCCGTAACAGACGCCTGCTTCCGCCAGAGGTGGCGCTGGATCTGTGTCATCCACGCGGAAATCCTCGCCTGGTAGACAGCGACGGACGCGCACAGAATGAGCGCCGTGCTGGCCGCCTTGCTGATTTCCTCTGCCTCGGTGGTGGACCGCTCTACCAGTGTCACCACCGAGTTGGAGAGCAGCGCGATGTTATTCGCCGCGGCGCTGTGTTGACGGAGAGGGGGAAAGCATGTTCGGCCGCCAAGCTGGCACCCTGCTCCGACTCTGTCTCCCCCGTCCGGGGGAGAGGAGGAAGGGGAGAACCGCACGGTGAATAGTGGAGGGAGACGGGGCAGGAGTTGCTTTTCTTCGGACTACTGCCCGGCACTCGGCCCCAGGGACACGAGGCAAGAGCGTCCGCTCTCCGCTTCCTGTCGCCCGAGGGGAGACGGGCGCAGTGTGTGCATGCTACCTGCTGGTTAAGAGCCGCGTACGCGTGCTCTGACCCCAGGCAGGATTCGCATACTGCTTTTACACTGAACAAAAATATAAACGCAACACTTTTGTTTTTGCTCCCATTTTTCATGAGATGAACTCAAAGATCTACAACATTTTCTATATACACAAAATAACCATTTCTCTCAAATATTGTTCACAAATCTGAAAAAATCTGTGATAGTGAGCACTTCTCCTTTGCCGAGATAATCCATCCCACCTCACAGGTGTGGCATATCAAGATGCTGATTAGACAGCATGATTATTGCACAGGTGTGCCTTTGGCTGGCCACAATAAAAGGCCACTCTGAAACGTGCATTTTTGCTTTATTGGGGTTATGGTATGTGCAGGCGTATGTTATGGACGACGAACACAGGCCACTCGATTCACAACATTACCCTAACCCTACCCCTACCCCTCACACCAGATACTGACTGGTTTTTCGGACCCCCCCAATAAAGCAAAAATGCACGTTTCAGAGTGGCCTTTTATTGTGGCCAGCCTAAGGCACACCTGTGCAATAATCATGTTGTCTAATCAGCATCTTGATGACGACTTAGACGCTTATTGTTGGTGGGGAATGGAAATTGTTTGACTTCCTCCCTAGAACAATCTTTTTATATATATATGTTTACATTATATTTTGAATCAAATGGACTGTCTATGTTGTAATGTTATTAGGTTGTTAATTCTGTATACACAACATATTTTGCAGGAGTTTCCATCCTGAAAGAGGGATCTTTACATTGAGATTATGAATACAAGAAGCCAAAATATAGTTCCTACGTAGGCTTATCTCAGCTAGTGGCCATTGATTCCTCCTGTGCATGTCCTTTTAGAGATTTTCTGGGCACGTCCAACTGGTAAGAGGCCCCGGGTTAGACCCAGAACACACTGGACAGATGATATATCTTGTCTGGCTAAGTATCACTTTGGGGTTACCCGGGAAGAGATGGAAAATATTACTGGGTAGAGGACAATCTGGAATTACCTTGTTAGCCTGCTGTCCCCCCAACCCGACCCTGGATATATAAAGAAAATTGATCATTGATCATTTATTATCTTTTCTTTTTAATGACTGATTTTAAATGCCATTTTCTTAATGTCTTTCGTTTTTTGTAAAGCACTTTGAATTGCCTTGTGTTGAAAGGTGCTATATAAATAAACTTGCCTTGCCTTGCCATAGACAGATGTATGTACGTTATACCAACAAATGCATTTAGAGCAGTATTACATAGATACCCATTGATAATTACATTCACAAGAGAGCCCACCTGAAAATCAACCCTCCACAGTCCAGAGCTGAGCCCATAACAGAGTCCTCTATGCTGCTCCCTCAGACACACTATAAGCAGCCTCACAACACTGCTGTCCTAATGCCAATCAGAGTAAAACTAACAATAACGCGATGTAGGGGAAACTATTGAGATCATTAGCAAGAAGAATCCTTAAGCAAGAGTAGATTACAATGTCATCCAGCCCTAAAAATAGAATGAATGAATTGGTAGTCTCTCTGTCAGGGATAGAAAGCAGAGACACATCCTAACTAAGTACGGTCCTGGCAGCCAGCAGAAAGCTGAATATGGGGTTACCGTTCAACACAGATGCAATTCCTTAAAGAACATTTATTTTTCAAAAAAAGGATAAACTGAATATTGTCTTTGTGGCATGTTAATGTTTGTATCACTTTTATTCTGTGCTGTCCGATTATTTGGACCATTGTTATTTTGATTTTGACATTTTCAAACGAATAAACATTAATATTAATTTATTTAGGCAGGAAGAGATTGTGGGAACACAGTGATAATACAGAGAGAGAGAAAGAGTAGCTGTGTGGGCTGGAGGGAGAGAAGCAAGTAGGCACATTCTTGGCTGTGTGTGTGTGTGTGTGTGTGTGTGTGTGTGTGTGTGTGTGTGTGTGTGTGTGTGTGCGTGCGTGCGTGCGTGCGTGCGTGCGTGCGTGCGTGCGTGCGTGCGTGTGCGTGCGTGTGCGTGCGTGCGTGTAGGCCTTTATGTGCGTCAGAAGTAGTGCTTGTCTAAATAAGGCCAAGATGGACAACGCTTATCAACAGCTGACATCCCCCCCAGAGCTACACACACACACACACACACACTCCCAGAGTAGTGTGCTTTATCTGGTATCCTCCTTGGTCAGTGTGGAAGAACGCTCAGAACTCTGGTGACGACATGGCCGACCTTTGGACTCTAGCTCCCCTGCTTTGGTGTCTGTTGTAGATCTAGGCTGATCTTCTTTTTGATTTCACTGGTGTATGAATAGTTCTGCTGAATATTATTATATATATAATTATATGTACATAATCATAGATAGCTTGAGTGAGGGTAATCGATCCTGGTTTGTAACCCTTTTCAACAGTTTAGGGGAGTGCATGTCCATTAGCCAATCAGCAACCAAGGTAACGGTTACGAAAAGGATAAATGGTCTTGCCAATGGACAAGCAAAAATAAATATATCAATAAGGACAAAATGAGAGTTATAGAGAACAATGGTATTACTAATAATCACTGTTATGTTAATAATCCATCCATCTTCTCCCGCTTATCCAACACACTCTCACTCCATAATCGTCCAGGAGCGACGTTTGGTCAGGGTCCCGTGGCGTGCAGTTGTGACGCTCCTAGGCTCCTTCAGCTTCATAAAGGGACGCAAATAGCTTTCAACTGATTGCAATGTATTCCCATCTGCGGCGGGATTTGACGCTCATGGAAGCACGGCATTCGTTTGTGTCGGCTGCCCTTAAAGCCAATGTGAGCGTCCATTCTCATTGGAAAACGGAGAATTGTACACTCGGAAGTAAGTATTCCCCTTACTGTCGATTGATTTTACAGCGATATCTGCACTACTCATCGACTAAAAAACACCAGATTATCCTTGTTAATTACACAACATTGATTGGTTTAAATTGTGTGCAATGCTTTTGTATTTTTCCCCTTCGATTCGGAGAAACAAATATTTTTTCGGAGTAAAGGATGGCAGAAGACACTACACTACCCAGAATCCCCAGCTATCGTTTGGACTACACCATGTGCTCTGTTTGACAAACCCCATGATAGTCCTCAAGCTCTGTGATTGGAGAGTGTGCTCCGAGGGTTATGCCGAGCCTCGAACAGCACTTGAAATGGGATGGAACCACGGCAGACTGTCCAACACTGGATTTGAACGGGTCCACCCCGTCCCCCCCCTCCCCCACCCCGTCCCCAGAACTACACATGCTGGCTATTCTGTTTCGCAACATGTTCTCTATCTATGGCACGTCTCTACTGGGAGTTGTAGTTTTAAAAGACGTTTTAGTATTTCCCATAATAAGAAGTTGCCAGTATTAAACTGTGTACATCCCTGGAGGTTTAGGGGATAGGAAACACTCAAATTTAAGACATATAATTAATAAATGGGTGAAAATTGCTTGTGCCCATAATGGGCAGCATTAATATATATACACACATGCTGCTAAGGTCAGAAGAGCTTTATTTAACAGCTGGTCTTATGTCTGTGACCCCTGTTGTTAATTGATAACATTACATTACATTAATTGATGAGCCTGAAACATGCACTTGTCAAGGTTTAGAGGCAAATTTTGCAAATATGGCAGTAGCCATCGATCATCTTAAGATAAGATATACTTTATTGATCTCAAGTTGGAACATTTGCGTTACATCAGCATGTGTAACAGTTGTAAATATGCAGTGGTGTTTATTTGTAAATCATTTAGTATAATCACACAAATTCTGTGTTTTATATTTATTGATTGTTCAATACCTGACAAGGCCGGAGATGAAATATCTACATACATCTTATAGGAGTAGTATAATACATTATAATATCAGTTAAAATAAGTGCTTCAACATAGTTAACATTGCTGGAGGTATGCACAAATATTGATATATGTCTTGTAATGCACTATTGAGGAACCTGCGACCCAAGTCTTTCATTCAATGCATAACTACACCATAGTTGTGTAGGCCTATATGATATGTCAATAAACCTTAGAAAATCTTGAAAGGAATGTGCAAAATAGTCATTATATACAGTCTTTAATTAACTATTAGTAGAGAATAACGAGTAATGAATATACTTTAGAGGGATCCTATTAATATCTAATAATAAAAATAATGAAATTCAATAACATGCTTTAACCACCAGGTGTCCCTTTATATCAGGTGTGCACCTTTATGGTTTAAATACAGCCTATCTACCAATTGGATCAAATATAAAAGTCAGCCGAATTAGTGTTGATACTGCAAGGAGACGTATTGTGTGAAAAGAAATGTAAGATGTTGTTTAATGGCTGATATATTTATGATCCACGTCACGTTTTCAGTTCCTCCTGTTTGTCTAGAAGTCTTCTCATCAGGGCTCTATAAATACAGAACTACGGCAGATATGTAACATTTAATGCAGCCGAACCGTGTATTACAATGCCGTTATGTGATGACTTTCAAAGAGAAAAGCTAGCACACTCGGAATAAAGTATTATTTTATTTTTTTTAAATGTTTTCGGTCTGTTTCCGGTATTTGTTAATGACGATGTGCTGTGAGATGTGAGACTGGAATTGCACAGGGGAAAATAACGTAGGCTATCTTTAGATGTGGATTTTGTTAAACTAATATGTTTGCGCTGTGGACCAATACTATACATTGACGGGGAAGGGGGTAGCAATAAAGATAACACCATTAATGTTACGGTGTGTGCAGGAAGCAGGACCCAAATGCAGATTAAAGTGACAAAAAATAGCTCCTTTATTTCAAGGCTCAACTATTAACAAATACAGACCAGAACACTCACCGCAGACCAAGTCAAAACACAAGACAACCCGACAAAGACAGACAGAAAAACCAGAACTTAAATACACACAAGACTAATCACACAAATAAGACACAGGTGAGGAGGGAGGAGAAAACACAGGGACACCAGGTGAACACAATCGGGTAAATCAGGGAGGGAAAACAGACAGAAAGCAACAGGCAGGAACGGGGGGTGAACACTTTACAAAATAAAACAGGAAACCAAAGACAGAAACAGACAGACAAAACACAACACGGACAGATCGTGACAGTACCCCCCCCCTCAAGGGACGGATCCCAGACGTCCCAAACAAACAAAAGTCCAAAACCTCAAGCAGGGTGGGTGGAGGGGGTCCGGAGGAGGGACGTATCAATAGGCCACCAGGGTGAGTGGAGGGGGTCCGGAGGACGGGACTGAGCTGACCGCCCAGGGGCACAGCAGAGGACCAGGAAGGGATCTCGGGCGGACGGCCCGGGGCAAGGCAGAGTTAAAAAAAGGGGGATTCGGGCGGACGGCCCGGGGGCAAGGCAGAGTCTAATGTGGGGAACTCGGGCGGACGGCCCGGGGGCAAGGCAGAATCCAAGGTGGGGAACTCAGGCGGACGGCCCGGGGGCAAGGCAGAGACCATGGAGGGGCGAAGGCCACAGCGGGCGAACTCAGGGGGCCGAGCATGAGGGCGAAGACCAGACAGCTCCGGAGGCCAGGCAGGAGCCGGTGTCGACTGGACAGGAACCGGTGGGACAGGTGTCGGCAAGATACCTCACGGAAGAGGACAAGGAGTTGGCAAGACCCCCAACGGGACAGGACATGGGGCCGGCAGGAGAGTAGACGACGGGACCTCCAACGAGACAGGACAAAGGGTTGGCAGGACCCCCGGCAGGAGAGTAGACGACGGGACCTCCAACGAGACAGGACAAAGGGTTGGCAGGACCCCCGGCAGGAGAGTAGTCGGCGGGGCCTCCAACGGGACAGGACACAGGGTTGGCAGGAGCCCCGGCAGGAGAGTAGTCGGCGGGGCCTCCAACGAGACAGGACAAAGGGTTGGCAGGACCCCCGGCAGGAGAGTAGACGGCGGGACCTCCAACGGGACAGGACATGGGGTTGGCAGGACCCCCAGCGGAACCTCCAACGGTACAGGACATGGGGTTGGCAGGACCCCCGGCAGAAGACTAGTCTGCGGGACCTCCAACGGGACAGGACACAGGGTTGGCAGGACCCCCGGCAGGAGAGTAGTCGGCGGGGCCTCCAACGAGACAGGACAAAGGGTTGGCAGGACCCCCGGCAGGAGAGTAGACGGCGGGACCTCCAACGGGACAGGACATGGGATTGGCAGGACCCCCGGCAGGAGAGTAGTCGGCGGGGCCTCCAACGAGACAGGACAAAGGGTTGGCAGGACCCCCGGCAGGAGAGTAGTCGGCGGGGCCTCCAACGAGACAGGACATGGGGTTGGCAGGACCCCCAGCGGAACCTCCAACGGTACAGGACACAGGGTTGGCAGGACCCCCGGCAGGAGAGTAGACGGCGGGACCTCCAACGGGACAGGACATGGGGTTGGCAGGACCCCCGGCAGGAGAGTAGTCGGCGGGGCCTCCAACGAGACAGGACAAAGGGTTGGCAGGACCCCCGGCAGGAGAGTAGTCGGCGGGGCCTCCAACGAGACAGGACATGGGGTTGGCAGGACCCCCAGCGGAACCTCCAATGGTACAGGACATGGGGTTGGCAGGACCCCCGGCAGAAGACTAGTCTGCGGGACCTCCAACGGCACATGAGTAGGGGCTTGAGTGGGGACTCGAGAGAGGGCTTGAGAGGGAACTCGAGAGGAAACTGGAGAGTTGACTTGAGAGGTGACTCGAGAGGACACTGGAGAGTTGACTTGAGAGGTGACTCGAGAAGGAACTCGAGAGGTGACTCGAGAGGTAACTCGAGAGGGGACCTGAGAAGGGACTTGAGAGGGAACTCGAGAGGAGACCTGAGGGGAAACTTGAGAGGGGACTCGAGAGGAGACCTGAAGGGAAACTTGAGAGGTGACTCGAGAGGGGACTTGAGAAGAAACTGGAGAGTTGACTTGAGAGGTGACTCGAGAGGGGACTCGAGAGGTGACTGGAGAGGGGACTCGAGAAGGAACTCGAGAGGTGACTCGAGAGGTAACTCGAGAGGGGACCTGAGAGGGGACTTGAGAGGGAACTCGAGAGGAGACTCGAGAGGTAACTCGAGAGGGGACCTGAGAGGGGACTTGAGAGGGAACTCGAGAGGAGACCCGAGGGGAAACTTGAGAGGGGACTCGAGAAAAGACTCGAGAGGGGACCCGAGAGGGAACTCGAGAGGAGACTAGAGAGGGAATTCGAGAGGGGACTAGAGAGGGAATTCGAGAGGGGACTCCGGTAGGAACTTGAGAGGGGACTTGAGAAGTGTCTGGAGGGGAGACTTGAGAGAGTTGGTTCGCCAACAGAACACGGGGTGCTGGAGTCGGCCGGTATGCTGACAGGACTCGAGGAGCTGGCGTCGGCTGGAGAGCCAGCAGCAGACGAGGTGCTGGAGTCGGCCGGTACGCCGACAGGACACGGGGAGCTGGTGTTGGCTGGGGAGCCAACAAGAGACGAGGTGCTGGAGTCGGCCGGTACGCCGACAGGACACGGGGTGCTGGCGTCGGCTGGAGAGCCAGCAGGAGACGAGGGGCTGGAGTCGAAACCATGGCTGCTGGGGCCAGGACTGAAGCCGGTACCATGGCTGCTGGGCGCGGAGCGGAAGCCTGGACCCTGGCTGTGTAAGCCAGGTAATGGAGTATGGAAGCAAAGCTGCGTGGGCCGGTACTGGAGCATGGAGCCATGGCTGCTGGGGCCGGAACTGGCTTCTATGTCACGTGAACTGGGGCCGGAACTATCACTGCTGGGTCCAGAACTGGGGCCGGAACCATGGCTGTGTGGACCGGTTCTGTAGCCGGAACCATGGCTGCTGGGGCTCGGGCTAACCTGGCCTTGCGACGACTCCTCTTAGCAGCCGCCTGAATACTCCGTGGACCTCCACCAGGACTGTAGTCGGATCCGAGGAAAGGGTTAGAAGCGTCAGACCAGTCCTCAGGACAACTTGTGAACAGCTGTAACCACTCCGGCAACGAGCTCCTCAACCAAGGCATTTCGGCCACCTCCATTCGTGCCTTCTCGAGAATAGCCTCTTTGTCCTTTCTAGAAGACGTTCCTTTCCACTCGGCATGATAACATTGTAAAGAAAAGTCTAGATCGAACAGATCCAGCTTAAACTCATCAAAATCCGCTGGGTCCATTTCTTGGTCGGGTTGTAATGTTACGGTGTGTGCAGGAAGCAGGACCCAAATGCAGATTAAAGTGACAAAAAATAGCTCCTTTATTTCAAGGCTCAACTATTAACAAATACAGACCAGAACACTCACCGCAGACCAAGTCAAAACACAAGACAACCCGACAAAGACAGACAGAAAAACCAGAACTTAAATACACACAAGACTAATCACACAAATAAGACACAGGTGAGGAGGGAGGAGAAAACACAGGGACACCAGGTGAACACAATCGGGTAAATCAGGGAGGGAAAACAGACAGAAAGCAACAGGCAGGAACGGGGGGTGAACACTTTACAAAATAAAACAGGAAACCAAAGACAGAAACAGACAGACAAAACACAACACGGACAGATCGTGACATTAAACAGTTACACAACATAACAGAAATAATATCGATAACAGGGTCCCTAGCAACCACCTTGGTAACAATGAAAACGTTCTATGGACGCAATTTCCTGAAGTAATGTTCGTAATAACTAGCAAACTAAAGATCATGTATATCCACTGCACACATAATCTGAAATAACAACTCATATTTCTCGCATCAAATGACACCAAAACGCATTTTAATGGCCAAACTAACTTTAAAATAGGTATTTTCCACCGAGAATAAATGAAGTTCGGCCATGTTTTTTTTTTCTGCAGGGAGAAATTTGAAGATCACGTGACATAGAAGCCAGCCATTGGAATGAATGGTGAAAAAAAACGGGGTTTGTCAAACAGAGCACATTGTGTAGTCCAAACGATAGCTGGGGATTCTGGGTAGTGTAGTGTCTTCTGCCATCCTTTACTCCGAAAAAATATTTGTTTCTCCGAATCGAAGGGGACAAATACAAAAGCATTGCACACCATTTAAACCAATCAATGTTGTGTAATTAACAAGGATAATCTGGTGTTTTTTAGTCGATGAGTAGTGCAGATATCACTGTAAAATCAATCCACAGTAAGGAGAATACTTATTTCCGAGTGTACAATTCTCCGTTATCCAATGAGAATGGACGCTCAACATTGCCTTTAAGGGCAGCCGACACAAACGAATGCCGTGCTTCCATGAGCGTCAAATCCTGCCGCAGATGGGAATACATTGCAATCAGTTGAAAGCTATTTGCGTCCCTTTATGAAGCTGAAGGAGCCCAGGAGCATCACAACTGCATGCCACGGACACTGACCAAACGTCGCTCCTGGACGATTATGGAGTGAGAGTGTGTTGGCTTATCCGTGGTCGGGTCGCAGGGGTAGCAGTTCCAGCAGAGAGCCCCAAACTTTCCTTTCCCTGGCCACATCAACCAGCTCTGACTGGGGGATCCCAAGGCGCTCCCAGGCCAGCGAAGAGATATAATCCCTCCACCTGGTCCTAGGTCTACCCCTTGGTCTCTTCCCAGCTGGACGTGCCTGGAACACCTCCCTAGGGAGGCGCCCAGGTGGCATCCTAACTAGGTGCCCGGACCACCTCAACTGGCTCCTTTCGACGCGAAGGAGGAGCGGTTCAACTCCGAGTCCCTCCCGGATGACTGAACCTCTCACCTTATCCCTAAGGGAGACACCAGCCACCCTGCGGAGAAAACCCATCTCGGCTGCTTGTATCCGCGATCTCGTTCTTTCGGTCATGACCCATCCTTCATGACCATAAGTGAGAGTAGGAACGAAAACGGCCCGGTAGACAGAGAGCTTTGCCTTCTGGCTCAGCTCTCTTTTCGTCACAACGGTGTGGTAAAGCGACTGCAGTACCGCTCTCCGACCCATCTCACGCTCCATTGTTCCCTCACTTGAGAACAAGACCCCGAGATACTTGAACTCCTTCACTTGGGGTAAGGCCTCATTCCCTACTTGGAGTGGACAGTCCATCGGTTTCCTGCTGAGAACCATGGCCTCAGATTTGGAGGTGCTGATCCTCATCCCAGCCGCTTCACACTCGGTTGCGAACCGATTCAGTGAGTGCTGAAGGTCGCAGACCGTTGAAGCCATTAGAACCACATCATCTGCAAAAAGCAGTGGTGCAATCCTTAGTCCACCAAACTACAGACCCCCTCCCCCACGACTACGCCTCAAAATCCTACCCATGTATATGACAAACAGGATCGTGGCAAAGCGCAGCCCTGCCGGAGGCCAACCCTCACCGGATATGGGTCCGACTTACTGCCGAGGACCCGGACACAGCTCTCGCTCCCCTCCTTTCGAGTACCTTAGAGTAAACTTTCCCGGGGAGGCTGACTAGTGTGATGCCTCTAAAATTGGCACACACCCTCTGATCCCCCTTTTTGAAAAGGGGAACCACCACCCCGGTCTGCCACTCCTTCTGTACTGTTTCTTATGTTATTATGTTAATAATAACATGAGTAAATGCATTGAAAATAACAATGATATAATATAATAATAATGATAAATACAGAAAACCTAATACTTGAATATTTCGTAAATAAGCATTGTGTTGACATAAACATCACTAAATATTTGTAGAACAACACATCGTTAAGCTTCCCAGGCAGCAGCTTACACACAAACACACTTTAACACTTGGTAGTATTCTTCCAATATATCCAATATAGAGAAATCTTTGTTCAGACATATATTCAATTCTGGCAAAATGGGGAAGTTTACCATTCAAGTAACTGAGCCTATGTTTGTTGTTTGTGTGTTTCTGCAGGACAGCCCATGCCCGGGCCAAAGCAGACTCTGCAGACCAGGCGGCTCACTCAGCCGGGCAGGACTCTGATATTGCCAGAACCGTGGCCAGAGAGCTCTCTCCAAACTTCCATCAGCCAGGTACAGTACAACAACAGCACAGTACACGTAATTCTGTCAATAATGTTACATAAAGCAGAATGTGTAACTTTGTTTAAATTAGTAGGATACAGAAATTACCGTCATGTGGTTCTGTTTTTGAATGCGGTATAGCACTTGCATCCATTTCGCATCACAGGTTACAATTTAAATAACATTGCTTTAAAAAAAAAAAAGCTATTTATTTAGCAATAAACAGCATTGCAAATAATGACTTGCGAGAGGCTGTGATTTATGGCATTTGGAAGGACCGCTGCCTTACTACAGTGATTTGTATTGAAGCCGAGGTCACAACCATGATAAAGTGTTGATTGTCTCAGGATAGGAATCCCTTTCTTGTGATAATGGGGTTCTTTATTTGATTTGTTATTTCAGTTTACAACATTTTGTTTTCTCTGGATGTGCCGGTTTCATTACTTAGCCAACTCAACTCTGTTGTCCCGGGACAACATGTACAGTTATTTTAACAGCAGCTTGATCAAAGATAAAAGTATAGCTCATTTACTGGGGTTGATCCTCAAGTGGAGGACCTGAACCTGGGTTCGGATCGGTCTTGGGACCATTTGCCCCGTTTCAACTCTGTCTCCAGAAATAAAGGCAGTGGTTTCTGAGACAATTTCAAATTTGTTTTTACTGATGACTAAGGGATAATTTGTAGTGCCAAAGAAGAGGAAACTATTTGAAGGGTTATACCATAGCTAGTATTAAGCTATGATGCTCCCATACGGTACGCTTAGCTAGAACCTTAGACTAACGCTAATGTTTGTGACGACAATACCCAAAGAGCATTTGCAGGGGGGGATTGTACAGGATATATGACCTCTGACCTCAAATACACTGAACAAAAATATAAACGCAACACTTTTGTTTTTGCTCCCATTGTTCATGAGATGAACTCAAAGATCTAAAACATTTTCTCTATACACAAAATAACCATTTCTCTCAAATATTGTTCACAAATCTGAAAAAATCTGTGATAGTGAGCACTTCTCCTTTGCCGAGATAATCCATCCCACCTCACAGGTGTAGCATATCAAGATGCTGATTAGACAGCATGATTATTGCACAGGTGTGCCTTAGGCTGGCCACAATAAAAGGCCACTCTGAAACGTGCATTTTTGCTTTATTGGGGGGGTCTGGGGGGGTCCGAAAACCAGTCAGTATCTGGTGTGAGGGTTAGGGTTAGGGTAATGTTGTGAATTGAGTGGCCCATGGTGGTGGTGGGGTTATGGTATGGGCAGGCGAACACAGGCCACTCGATTCACAACATTACCCTAACCCTACCCCTACCCCTACCCCTAATCCTACCCCTCACACCAGATACTGACTGGTTTTCGGACCCCACCAGACCCCCCCAATAAAGCAAAAATGCACGTTTCAGAGTGGCCTTTTATTGTGGCCAGCCTAAGGCACAACTGTGCAATAATCATGCTGTCTAATCAACATCTTGATATGCCACACCTGTGAGGTGGGATGGATTATCTCGGCAAAGGAGAAGTGCTCACTATCACAGAGTTTTTCAGATTTGTGAACAATATTTGAGAGAAATGGTTATTTTGTGTATATGGAGAATGTTTTAGATCTTTGAGTTCATCTCATGAAAAATGGGAGCAAAAACAAAAGTGTTGCGTTTATATTTGTGTTCAGTGTAGTTCTTCATAACATTTCCATTAGCAGCAGCATATACATATATATATATATAAATTGCTTTAGTAATGTGTTTCTGTTTGTTAAAACCTTTCTTAAATCTTATGTGATTTCAGGCCCTGACTACATACGGCAGAAGTATAATGAGCCAATAGAGGTGAAGGAGGTTCCTGTGGAGAAAAAGGAGAAATCTCCAACAGGGAGCCCTCATTTCTACCGGAAGGGCACAACACCCGACCAGTCTCCCTCTTCAAGCCCAGTTCCCAGCCCCACTCCTTCACCTATTGCTGTAAAAAGTACAATTTTTAGCAGTAAAAGTCCCGCCGCAGTCACTCCACCAACTGTCACGGCAGGTAAACAACTTTTTGTTTCATTTGACCAGCTTGTCTTTCTCATGATACAATTAACAGTCAGCAAGTTAACATGGTACATGTCTTGATCATTTTACAACACAGATGTTCCCCCTCCTAAGTGCACACACATACAACATATATTTAAGTTGAAACAATGCAACCAGCAGTTTTTGCAGTACCTGACTCAGAAAGCAGGCAAATTGAGTATAAAGTACGGGATAGTCCCTTCTTCATCAGTTTATTGTTACTTTGCACTTTTTCGGGATATTATTAACAGCTACAATAGGTCGTAATGGCTCACAATTTACTGGTGATCAGAAATGGACAGATTTTATTTACTATAATAAATTACTAGCAATTTTCGACTCCCATTAATTATTTAACACACATTCAAACACACAGAGGGCAGTGTTACAATGCAACACATTGGCCTGACCATCAAAAGCAATTTTTGTTAAGTGTGTGTCCAAATGACATGGACAAGATGAACAAGGATCAAACCGCTTACCCTACAATCATCTTACAACACAGCTACCAACCAACACAGTGTTTGTCGTTTCTTTGGTTAACCATTATTTTCTCTTTTCCATTATTCTACTTGGCAGGCATAACAAAGGCAGCCTCAAAACTATCTTTCAAACAGGAAGTGAGGCAACAGGAGGCTCCTCCAGTAGTCAAACCAGCAGGTGGCCGTAAACCTAGCAACGGGCAGATTCACTCCGAGTACCATGGTTACTATGTCAAGGCAGATGTCAAGATCCCGCCCCCCGAAGAACCAACTGGTGTGGAGGACGACCTTCACCCGTCAAGCCTTGCACGCTTGCCACCCCCCGCCAAACCACTTTGGACTTCAGCACCAAAACCCCCACCCACCCCTACCCATTCACCGACTACACCGAAAGAGAGCACAAAAGCACCAGAGCCCCCCAAGCCAAAAAGACAGGAATCAACCAGACCAAAGAGCCTTGCAGAAACCAAGAAAGCTAGTATGGAAATAGTTCCTGAAATTGTAGAGGAGGAGTCGGTGAGTTAGATAAAGTTACAACATGTTTGATTCAGATTTTCAGATTGAGTGCATTGTTTCATACCCGCTGGGGGAAACCCATGGATGTACAAAGAGATCTGGATCAGCGTCGGAGTTGGGGACCTGTTCGTTCCTATGAGAGGTGCCCTGTGGTGCATGAAGCCCAACATGGTGCGATTGTAGATTCAAAAAGTAGAGCCATAGGGGCAATATTTAATTTTAATAAACACAATTGTATACCTTATCCAAAACACATTATAATCTTTTATCTGTCATTTGTTAGATGCTTTCATCCAAAGCAACTTACATACATTCAGTTCTGTGGACAATCCCCACAGGAGCAATTTGGGGTGAAGTGTCTTGCCCAGGGACACAACGACATGCTGACTGCAGTGGGACTCGAACTTGCTATCCCCTGATTCTAAGTCCAGCACACTACCCACTGAGCCACAGCCTCCCTTGATATTATAATAGGTTTTCTGTATGCTTCTTATATCTAAAACCTTTCTTTCATTGTATTGTAGACAAAAGGTGTAGACTGTGAAAATGTGTTTTTTTCTAATATCAGTCAGAGTGCTGTAAACTCCTCGTTAGAAAAAAAAAGCAAAAATAGAAAATATTGGAGAATTACACACATATGGTACAAAATGAACAATATTCTTAAATTGCTTACTGCCCTGTGTTAACCAGCCAATCAGCAACGTAGTTTGTTAGAGTCACTTTATGAGAGCTCATTTATTAGAAAACGCTGCTTAAGGTTATCAAACATTCACTACATGTGTGTGTTTGTGTTCCATACAGTATGTGTTAAACTAGCATTGCTTCATTCAGAACACATAATGCAACATAACCTCTTCGTGTGTCTTCACAGGGCCCGAACTCTATCTTGGTGGCTTTAGTGATGCTGTTGAATGTAGGCCTTGCAATCATTTTTGTCCATTTCCTCACCTGACCACATCTGAACCCAGGTAAGAGTTTACTAAAAGTTCTAAAGACAATCTGCTTAGGACTAAAACTGAACATGAACTGGAACTGTGGTCGTGGTTAGTTTTTGAATGGTTCTGTGTTATGTGAATCATTTTAAACAATTCAAAATCAGGTGAATGTTTAATGCAATGTGGTATGTATACATTGTTTATATTCTCTCTAAATTATAAGTTGTTTCTTTTTAATGAAGAACCTAAGTTGTATGTTTGGCAGTAAAAAGAGACATCAATATGCTTCTACCTAAATTCAATTTTTGATGACTTGCACTCAGTGATTGTTTCTTTGCTGTCTTCTCACATCTTCCTATAACATATGACCGTTCTTACTTATGATATCACTTGTTGATTAAAGCAACACTGATATCATACAAAGGTAGATAAGGCAGGCTTCTCATTTCTAACCACAATGCATTCCCTCGCCGGCATGTAGCTGTAGCTAGCTAATAAGTGCAGTGCAGAGCTAGTTGGTGTTTTAAACGTATACAATAAGATATACTTTATTAATCCAAATGTGGAAGTTACAGCAGCATAACAAAAACAAGGCGTTGGCCATAATTAGAAATGTAAAAGAGTAGTAAATAAACAATTATAAAATAGAAACACCTCTCTGAAGAACCAGCACCTTACCGTGGTAGAGAGGTTTGTGTGCCCTGATGAACCTGGGGGCTGTGTTGTCTGGAACCTTGTGTTCCTGGTAGGGTCTCCCATGGCAAATTGGTCACAGGCAAGGGGACAGAGTAAGATTGGTTCAAAAGACTTCATGAAAAAAACAAGAGGAAGTGAGGATACCCGGCCCGGAGGAAGCCCGGGGTCCCTTTCTGGAGCCAGGCCCAGAAGGAGGACTCGTCGGCGAGCGTCTGGTGGCCGGGCTTGCCACGGAGCCCGGCCGGGCCCAGCCCGAAAAGGCAACGTGGGCAACACCTCCGCTTCTCCGTCCCGCGGGCCCACCACCTACGGGAAACAGCGATGGGGTCTGGTGCGCTGCCAGAAGGGTGGCAGTGAAAGCGGAGGGTCTCGACGGACCAGACCCGGGCGACAGAAGCTGGCTTTGGGGACGTGGAACGTCACCTCTCTGGGGGGGAAGGAGCCGGAGCTTGTGCGGGAGGTGGAGCGTTACCAGTTGGATCTGGTTGGGCTCACCTCTACGCACAGCGTCGGCTCTGAAACCTTACTTCTGGATAGGGGTTGGACTCTATTCTTCTCCGGAGTTGCTCAAGGTGTGAGGTGCCGGGCGGGTGTGGGGATACTCACAAGTCCCCGGTTGGGTGCTTCGTTGTTGGAGTTTACCCCAGTGGACGAGAGGGTCGCCTCCCTACGCCTGCGGGTTATGGGGGGGAAAACTCTGACTGTTGTGTGTGCTTATGCACCCAACAGCAGTTCAGAGTATACGGCCTTCTTGGAGACCCTGGAAAGAGTCCTGTATGGGGCTCCTGAAGGGGACTCTTTAATCTTGCTGGGAGACTTCAACGCACATGTGGGCAATGATGGAGACACTTGGAGGGGCGTGATTGGGAGGAACGGCACCCCTGATCTGAACCGGAGTGGTGGTTTGTTACTGGACTTCTGTGCTAGTCATGGATTGGCCATAACAAACACCATGTTCGAACATAAGGATGCTCATAAGTGTACGTGGTACCAGAGCACCCTAGGCAGAAGGTCCATGATCGATTTCGTTATCGTATCATCGGACCTGAGGCCGTATGTTTTGGACACTCGGGTAAAGAGAGGGGCGGAGTTGTCAACTGATCACCATCTGGTGGTGAGTTGGGTCGTGTGGCGGGGGAATCCTCTGGATAGACCTGGTAAGCCCAAACGTGTAGTTCGGGTGAACTGGGAACGTCTGGAGGAGGCCCAAGTTCAGGAGGCCTTCAACTCACACCTCCGGTGGAGCTTTTCATGCATTCCTGTGGAGGTTGGGGACATTGAACCAGAGTGGTCGGTGTTCAAAGCCTCTATTGCCGAAGCCGCAGCGGGGAGCTGTGGTCTCAAGGTCCTAGGTGGTCAGGGAAGCCGTCCGACTGAAGAAGGAGGCCTTCAGGGATTTCTTATCCCGGGGGACTCTCGAGGCAGTTGCAAGGTACCGACAGGCCCGAATGGCAGCAGCCTCATCCGTGGCCGAGGCAAAGCAGCGGGTGTGGGAGAAGTTCGGAGAGGACATGGAAAAGGACTTTCGGGCGGCACCAAAGTTGTTCTGGAAAACTGTCCGACACCCCAGGAGGGGGAAGCAGGGAACCATCCAAGCTGTGTACAGTAAGGATGGGACGTTGTTGACCTCAACTGATGGAGTGTTAGGGTGTTGGAAGGAACACTTTGAGGAACTCCTGAACCCGACAACTCCGCCCTCTATGTTAGAGGCAGAGCTGGAGTATGACGGGGGATCAACACCAATCTCCCGGGGGGAGGTCACTGAGGTTGTTAAACAACTCCACAGTGGCAAAGCCCCGGGGTTGGATGAGATCCGCCCAGAAATGCTGAAGGCTCTGGGTGTTGAGGGACTGTCATGGTTGACACGTCTCATCAACATTGCGTGGAAGTCGGAAACAGTACCGAAGGAGTGGCAGACCGGGGTGGTGGTTCCCCTTTTTAAAAAGGGGGATCAGAGGGTGTGTGCCAATTACAGAGGCATCACACTACTCAGCCTCCCCGGGAAAGTTTACTCTAAGGTACTCGAAAGGAGGGTCAGGCCGATTGTCGAACCTCAGATTGAGGAGGAACAATGCGGATTCCGTCCTGGTCGTGGAACGACGGATCAGCTTTTTACTCTTGCAAGGATCCTGGAGGGGGCCTGGGAGTACGCTTATCCTTATGACTGTTAAGTTTGTCTAACTATCTGACAAATAAAATGTAAAGAGAAATTATTTAGCTTTCATACATAAGTTTCACTTTTATATTACACGAGAACGGCTAATTTATGGTTTAGGCAAAAATGCAGCCCTATCTCCGCTGGAGTATAAACTTCTAGGAGCTTCCAAAGCTACACACTGGGTGTGCTAGTTGTGATAGTGGCTTTTTAACAAATCCTGTAACCCCACACACTTAATGATATTTAACTTTAGTCAGGGTTGCCAACTTTGGGTTCCTGGCTGGAGTGAGATTTTGATATCATGGGTTTAATTACACATATGCGCACTAAATGACTGCTATCGTGTCAGCAGCGGGACCTTAGCATATATATAGGATATAGGATATATATACAAATACACAAAATTGGACACAGACTATAAAGGGCACACAGTTTCATTCACTAATGAAAGTCAAACACATCTTTGTTTCCACTGTTTTATTGTGTGCCTGTCGCGATAAGCAATTAATTGAGGTATCGTACGATAAATAAAAATGAACTCGATAAATTGCCATTTACATGAGGATGTGACTAGCAGTTTGAAAGGATGTACTTCAATTATTATTATATATTATCATTATGTCAGGGGTCTAAAATGGTCATACAACGGTGCCGACAATATTATCGTTTATCGCAATAATTTCCTGGAAAATGTATCCAACAAAATTAATTATCGTGAGAGGCCTACACATGAAACACACACACAAACAAATCTACAGACTTACTCCAAACTGCCAAACATATTAATTAACACACCCTATTTTGGCCTAGTAGAACAATAAGCAGCAGACTTTTACTTTTTTACGGGTCGGCAGTTGCCAGAGAGTATTTGTGTTGGGTAATCTATGGTAGGGCTAACCCATACAGTGGTGGGGTGAAGTCAGTATTTGCAATGTAATTACATACACGCTCCGGGTGAAAGAGTTGACATGCTGAAAACCCAACCCCTGCAGGGGGGTCTGGGGGGATTCTCCCCCAGAAGATTTTTTGAAATACTAACATAAAATACACATTCTGGTACTCTCTTGAGAAGAACAATAAATACATCTATTACGACATATTTAAAAAATGAATGCCATTTTAGTTTGTTGTTACTTTGTTCTGAAAGCTGAACCTGCTGCTCCTCACAGAGAGAAGAGGGAGAGGCTGTGAGTTACTTTACATTGTGGATCAGGGGGGATAGCCCCCATTGTTCTGTGTGTCAAAATGAAAGACAGCCCACACACCTATCAATCATCAAACCGTGGGGTCTTATTTCATTACGTGTTGATTTCTATCAACACGTAATGTTGTATCGATGTATAGAGATGTACTACAGCAAAAGTATTCTCCGTCGGGACTTCCTGCAACAACACCACGCCGTTATCTTGATTCTGATTGGCCAGAAGACATTATCAAAGATGTTCTATTGAGAAGACGATCACTACCTGACAAAAGTTTTCAAAACCGTTTCTAGTCTTCGGTATTCTTGTTTTTGGCGTGAGAATAGTGTGGGCAGCGTGAGAGCGTGAGATTGAGAGTGAAAGCGTGTGTCACACGCCAGATGCGTGAGAGTTGGCAACCCTGCTTTAGTTTTGTATGTGATATTGCTAGTTAATAAGCCAGATGACATGCTGGTGTTAACCATTTAGTTTAGAAGATGTTGAGACACAAATGATTCATTCTAATTCTCCTCTTACACTTTTCCTCTTTTGTTTTAACTGTTGTGTGAAGAGCGGTTCAGTGATAACGTTTCTCTGTCGGCCGACATGGAAGTTAGCATCACAAGGGCAAAAAACAGTGTTCTTTTTCCATTGGTTTGTGGAATATTACAGAGAACAAGATCTTTGCTAAACAAGGATAGTTTTGACTTATTAACACCACTTTAGGCTTTAAATGAGCTATGAGTGGAATAGCTGCGCATCATCTCTGCTAAGCTAAAGGCTGCTAATGTATGCTAATACATGTCTTGATGACATTCAACAGTTGGGTATTTACTGATGTATGTTATGTGGTAGAACATACAAATCTCGTAAGCTTGTGTTAACCACAAACCTTATTTTAGGCATTTTATCGAAAACATGTTTAAAAACTCTGGACTTAGAGACAAGAATGAGTGGAAGTGGTAAAATGCTAACTTATGTCAAGGTTTTAGGACTCATTCCTGCACCACTGTATTGCTCTTAATATCTGCATACAAACTTAATGATATTTAACTTGCCTCATTATTTAGACAAATCAGAAGCTTGAAAGGCCAGACCTAGTTACCTCATAGTTAAGCTATGACTGGACTATCTTGTTTTAGGAGGGATGTAGCAAGTAATTGACTGACTCTGTTACAGAGAATATTGGAGAAAAAAAATAAGAATAATACAAATTTATAGTAATCAATGTTTTAAAATGATTTGAATGCATGTTTTGTTGCACTTTCCTCCCCACCCCTCATGAGTCTGTGCACAGCAGTCATTATGTCAGGTCTGTTTTAAATGATTGGACTTGTTTATAAAGCGCTTCTTATATATAGATAACAGACTCTAGCTTTAACCCGTTCAACACGGAGGCTCCCGCCCGCGGGGCCTGCGTTTTTTTTTTTTCACGAAATTGTGTCTCAGGGTTTCTTAACATTTACAAACCTATTAATGTGTCATACCCAATTAACGGGAAGAAACTCAGCTATTACCGAAACAAAACACAAGTCTCACAAGAAGCGTCTAAATGAGCCCTGAGCGAAAAAATGCTAACACACTTAGCACAGAACTCTAGGTATAAATACCTTTATTACATATCGGATCTGCACAAACAAGATATCGATTAGCAAGCTGAGATTCCACAGATTCATCATCACTGAGTGATCGGAACTCGCGACAGGGGAAGCAAACACAGACATCACAACACAGAGCTTTACTGAGCAATATAAGGACATTATCTTACCTATGCTGTTGTTCTGATCAAAGGCTGTGTTCAATGGCAGTAAAACGATAAAAACGCTGCTGAAGGTTAATCCATAGGTTAATCCAATGTGTCTGAAATGATTACTGATAATCCATCTTCATATTTATGTCAATAACGGAGTTTTCATATATACAGTAGTTGCTATGAGAGCTACCAGAGTGTTTGACAGCTTCTGGTTCCGGGGGCATTCTGGCTATGCATCACTCTATTCACCAATGGGTAATGTTTAGATAGATTTTAAGAACTTCCCTTCGATTTTATTGGCTCTAACGGTTAAAAAGAGGTGTCAATCATCAACATCGACCGAGGGGTCCAGAGATATGGAAAATGCACCCAAATGACCGCAGACATTTTGTTGTTTTTGCTAAACCTCTCTAAAAAGGTCAAATGTCACTTGTTTTGCATCAATCTTGATACAGGGTACTTATTATATGTTATAGTTTGGATTCCTAAAGCTTTTAGTCTACTATCCCATCATTCAAGGGTGGTTTTCACTATAGGTAATGGTTTTTTTTTGGACGGACACTACAATTTACATTTTTTTACTATGTTCAATCTGAATTTACTTTAAAATAAAGAAATTATATATTGATTCTGACTTTTCTACATCCAACTCACAGGTTTATCATTACTTTGAGAAACAAGATTATTAATTTACCCCTTTTTAGATGGGGCATTTGTTCTGGGAATGTCATGTTCAAGCCTGAGACCTGAAAAACAGGCTCAGGGCTAAACAGGTTAATATATTATGTGTGTAGTTACAATGTGTCATTCAATAACATTTATCCCTAATCCCAACTCTTCTGACCCCTACAGTGGACTCATCCAAACGCCCAGGTTGCTAACTCTCCATCAGCCAGAGGGGCCTTCTACAACAATGGCGCCCCTCAGAACGGCAGACACGGGCAAAACGGAGGACTGGAAATAGACGAGTGAAGGTGGAGAAGACGTGTGGGGGTGGGGGGAACACGTGGAGGCGAGAGAGAGGAAAAATTAGAGAGAAAGAAAGATGAAACCTCCACTACCTCCAGCCCCCAGCCCCCCCTCTCTGGATGGACTGAATGACTGTCTTTGGTGCTGAAGTCCAACTTGATTGGACTGGCGATGATTTGTGACTCCACTTAGAGTGCAGTGAAAGCTGAAGCAAGCAGTTACTGGTTTTGAAAAAAGGGCCCCTGAGCTCCCAACTATGGATTCTTTATCAGGCTTAGCAATAACAGGAGCGTCTGGAGAGTGGAGTGAAAGTGAGTGAGCGTGGGGCCTGGCATTGCTAAATGCCTGCGGTGTGTGTGTGTGTGTGTGTGTGTGTGTGTGTGTGTGTGTTGTGTGTGTGTGTGTGTGTGTGTGTGTGTGTGTGTGTGTGTGTGTGTGTGTGTGTGTGTGTGTGTGTGTGTGTGTGTGTGTGTGTGTGTGTGTGTGTGTGTGTGTGTGTGTGTGCTCATCTGTCTGTAGCTCCATTTCCATCCAACTGTTCAGAAAGATGTGGATAAATGCTAAAATAAAAAGTTATTGCGCCGTCCAGATGAGTTCAAGAGAATTTGTTTGAGCATCCAGAAAAACAGAGCGACTTACGGTGTTACTTTGTAATGAATGCCATGTTGGGCGTAGGCCATGCTTTCAATCAATTGAACTACCATCAGATACTTCCGGATATAATATATTTAGAACAGATTGTTGAAATCAGAAAGCCAATTTGGAGCTGTAGTACACTTTAATTGAGCTCTTCACCGGAGCCTTCATTTCTGATTCAGTCAACGCTGCCAAACTAGCTTCAGTGAGCATGGAAAAGTTGTTGCGATGGATGAGGAACTTTTGTTAAACTTCTACTCTTACATAAAAATCCACACAAAAGTCTTTGGATGGAAACTAAGCTGGTAGATATCTCAGTGTATTTCACATGTGTCTGCTTCTGCTTTGTGTGTGTGTGGGCATGTGTGTGACTTTTTGTGTGCTTGCGTGGGTGTATGTGTTCCGACTGGGTATGTTCAGAGATGCACCTTGAGCTGATGGAAGCCGACAGCTGCCTTACTATATACAGAGTGACGTGGTGGTGGGTGAGGAGGCCCAGGCAGGAATGTGAAACGCTCGGCTGATTCTCCCCTGGCCATGTCCTGGGAGAGGGGCTCTATTTCTATCAGTCTGTCAATCGATCAGTTCATATCTGTTTTGATCTGTTTCCGTGGGGCCTGCCTGCTGTTTTATATTCATATTTATTTGTCTTCCTATTTATATATATATATAAAAATATATATATACATTCGAAAATCAGACAATCAGAGGGGTATAACATTTTGGAAACCCGATTACTCAATGGTGCATTGAAGAGTCTTTAATTGTACAGATGAAAGACTCCTTTTGACATGGTCTTCACTACATATTTGTTTATATTTATTTTATTTATGTTCCCTCATTACATCGCCTCATTTAATCCTTATGATCAAACATGGAGAATCGGATCAGAGGCCCTATTGTGCTTTGGGGGTTTCCCCTTTCCTGTAGTGTGTTCTATAGAGGTTTGTACATGGGCTGCCAACGATAACATGGCTGTGTTCCCATCGTTTTAGCAGCATGTGGCCCCTTTAATGACGCCCTGTTTCATACATTTAGATTCACTTCCTGTTATCACCAGGTCCTTAGATAAAGAGGCACACCAATACTTGGAATGTCAAATTCCCTGTTGGTATTTGTAGTCTGCTGTGGTTTGAATCAGGACCGATGGACGGACAGATACATAACATATTGAATTCTTCCTGACACTACAGAGCACAAAGTGGAATGTATCCCATACTTCCAACATGTCATCAAGTGCTGCAGCTCATACTCTTTCATTTTATTTCATATATCATACTCCACAGTATATTCAAAGTTATTTTAGAATCATGTTCAAATCATTTTTTTAATTGATGTAAAGGATTTTTCTTATGTCATACAGTTTCTACAGAGTTAGTGTCGGTGCCTCTGTCACTCACAGTGGTTATTTTCAGTATTAACATTGTAACGAGTGCAAAGACATAGGATTTGAATACCACAGACTCATAATCACAATAGTAATCAGCCCTTTGAAGAATGAACTGCTTTCCTTCGGTGGTTTTCCGTTACAGCTTATATTCAGCCACAGAGCCCTGAGGCTGGAAACATATTATTTATTTATTCATATTTTGATGGAAAATATACAGCTTTTACCAATAAAATAATGTTTGCTAGCAGAGCTGAATAATGATTAACAGTAGGTGTCTAATAGTTCATGTGTTTCTATCACTGATTTGATCATGATACCTGTTCTGAGTAACAATTGCCTCATGATTCATTTTCAGATATTGTTAAATATTCAATATATTACAGCAAGCTAAAATGTCTACATGTCTATACGCTTTATTTTATGGGTTTGTAAATGACTAAAATGATGCATAAAGTTATACTTCTAGGGAACTTTTCATAAAATAATTGGTAAATTATGGGCTTGAAATATCTTGTTTGGATGTTTTTATTACTTACATTTTGCATTCAGTTATAACTGTAACAAGATGCTTTATTTTGCGTAATTAATTGCAATCACATTTTTGGTTAAATTATTGACATTTTATTTGTTGTCTGATTAGTGATATGATAACAGTAAGTGTTGTCTCTGGCCATGCTATAACCCTGTACATGTAACCGTAGTAACCGAGAGCGAGGTTAGCTTTCACTTTGTTCGGCGTCTGCATTTCTCCACAGAACGGGCCTTGAGATCTTTATGAGTTATGGTTTTCATGTTTTTAATTCATTCTAAGCTGCTGGCGTGTGATTGGTGCTTTCAACATAAAGAGTTTGCCCTTTGAAATCATCCACTTCTAACACGCATGACGCCGCACCGAAAACATATTTATATATTTTGATGAAGATCATTTATTTGAACTCTTAAATAAGTTTACTTTTGGAGAAAAATCATCGTCTTAAATCTGATAACATTGTGGTCCTGAGTTTAGCATGCAGATATCGGCTGGTTGTGTTTAGTTAGATAGGAATATATTGTGTGTGTGTGATTAGGGTTCAGAGTTTGGTATGGATTGCAGAAGGTAAAGACACTGTGGGAAACTTGTTTGCAAAATGAAGCTTTTAAAACGTTTTATTTCAAAAGCTCCATTTCCATTGTTTGAGAACATCAGAAACATGCCTCTTCTTCTTCATTCCAGCACTGGGAATGTAGTGCAGTCCACCATCTCCATTTTTGATAATAACACAGATACTCCGAATAATAAATAGTAAATAGCTCAAAGTCTGTAATAAACTTGTTAAAATAATCTTTGCACTCAAAGATCAGCCAAGTGAGAACAAACATTGATTTATTTTACATACCATACAAATTAGGAGATAAGAAATGTGTTACTACATGCACATAGCGTCCCTGGTGGCTCGAAAAAAACAATTGGAACTTTTGAAAATACGTGGATCCTTGAAAATAAGTGGATTTTCTTTTTAAATAGTTGATGTGTGTCCTAGATTAAACAGGCCATCAAATTGTGGCGGACCCTCTACAAAAGCAACACATTTCCCATGAGGTCTTAAATAGTGTTTTCACTAAATAAGTGGAGCTTTTGTAAATCTGTAAATTTCCTTTCATATGTATTTAAGATTTTGATTTTCGGTTCCCAGTTTTAGGGTCTAAGAGATCCGAGTTGACAGCTTTTTATCACGGCTGGTTTTCACTTTGAAGTGACTTATCAGCAGGACGAGACACTTTTTAAAAATAATGAATGAATTTAAAAGCCATTGAGTGGGAAATAGCCTATAGATTTTACAAATCACATATGTTCAATTAAATGTATTTTAAAGGTCTTCTTTTTCTTTGGAAAAGGGTTACAGTCGATGGAAGGAACAGAGTTCTGAGATAATGTGCAGACATAGTGAGCAGATAGGGTGTAGAGTTGTGACTTCTGGTGAAGCTTCTTGAAGACCGCCTGAACTTACAGGTGGAAATAATCAACGTGATGGTGTAGAGTGGTGCAGTGATGACGTGAATGTATTGAGGCCGACCTGGGAGTTAGCATCACAAGAACTCACTCAACAAAAGGGAAGGGACATTGGATTTTGGAAAATGCAGAAACTAGGGTCTTCTGCAAAAACACATTTATGATACACATTTTGTTCAGCAGGATAATGTTCACATATATCCAAAGTTTTATGATTTTTGAAGCTTAAATGCAATCGCCAGAAGTGAAAGCTAGGATATAAAGGAACTACATCACCGCCACATGGCTGCGAGTCACCACTGCTAAGCTAAAAGCAGCTAATGTTCGGCGCTATGATTCTATGTAGTCTATTTTAGTAACTTGTTACAGCTCTTTTAAGCTTTCTGAAGCATACATGAAATTGCCAGAAGTAAAGCGCTAACGTCAGGCTATAAACCTGCTACATTGCGGCCGCGTCACCACCGCTAAGCTAAAGGCGGTTGGGTGTGATGAAGTTTAGTATTTAGCAACTGTTAACAAGTGTTGTTTTAATCACACATAGAAACTTTGGACATTCAACACTGGGGTATTTACTGACTTCTTTTATGTTGAAGTAACTATGAGAGGAGGGAACTGGAAGTGGTCAAATGCTAACTCATGCTCATTCCTGCCCCACTCTATTAAATCACAGTTAGCATGCAGCGGGATGGTATTCTGATCTCAGATCTGCATTAGACCCACTCTCCAGCAAGAAGCTTAAACATATCATGATAATCTTCCTAATACTGTTTTTGTTATCTTTTCCTTTCTTTGCTGGAGTTTGGGAGTTGTTCAGTTTAAAGCAGACGCTACTAACATCATGCTTCACTCAGGTCTGATCTTAAGGAGGTTTGTATTGTTAGAGAAGGACACAGAAAGAATGGGCAGATGAAATGTTTCTGAGGGGAACTGGGAAGAGAATGTGACAGTCTCGTTGTATCAGGAATGTTTTTGTAGGCTAAACTATAATTGGCCCAAATTTGAAATTGAACCCGGGTTATACGTTGCATGATATCAGTCACTGTGGAGCTGTTTTTAAGCTGCTCTGTGAAATAGGTGTTGACAAATCAAGGAGGAGCCTTTAAAGTGCATATGTGTGTGTATGGAATGAGCTCGAACATCTATTTGTACATTATGACCCCGACAGGACAATCTCTTACATTTCATTTTTGTCTCTGTATAGATTTTTACATCACTGTATATTGTGTTTGGTTTCTAAGGCGTTCTGAGAGCCTTTTTTCTAACACTGTATGCCTGTATTTTGATTTGTTTGGCTTTGAACGCACCGCTATCATCTCGGCTGCTGCTGGTGATACGGTGCACATATTATTAATATTATTATCAGTTATTTTACTTGACAACATTTTTTGTTTGTTTTTTGGCAGTTGTTTCTATGGAGTTACATTAAAAAAGAGGGTTTACATTTTACTTCATGAGTTTGTGTGTTCTTTGAAACTCACTTCACGAGCGGCAAGGAATTCATGATGACTTTCATCACGGCGGCGAAATGTAAAACATATTTGTGATCCCTATAATAACAGTGTGGCAGTGTCATGCAGTGACATAATGGCAGGGGCATTCCCTGTTGCTTAAGCCTGCAGCGCTCTATTCCATTAGGGATGCTCCAACTAAAAAAAATAACTAAAGTGTGAAAGTTGGCTCGGCTCTCTGTGACAGGAATAGTTGTGGTGGCTGACAGCTGCTGGCCTGCCTGGAGACTGCAGCAACACTCAGGGAGACTGCAGCAACACTCAGTGAGACAGGGAGCTACCATGCTAATGTTCTGAAGGTAAAACACGTCCGTCTAATTCTTCTGTTTTCACAGGAAATGTCAAATTGCCCTCACAGCCAATTGGGAAGCTAACTGGTTAAATATCAGATTTAACTGGAGGTTTTAAGACATTTGAGAGTAAACATTCCTATTTCATTTATACAGTAGTTGCTCATGAAGACAAATCCTCTCCATTCAGTCCATATCTTTTTTTAATATTTTGAATAGCGTGATTTAAGGCCTTGAAGCTGCTCTGGGTGTATCTGTGTGATCATTTGATAACCACAATACAATGCAACTTTGTCAATCTATGAAAACAATTTGTTTTTGGGCAGATAAAACAGATATGTGTAAAACATATTTGAACATAAAATAAATAATTGAATTCATAATAAAATAAAGACACAAATAAATGAATAAGGAAATAGTCTACATGGCATACAGAGCACATTATTATTCTTCAGTTCTTGTTTACCAGGTTGGTGTCTGTGCTTTGTATTTGTGATGTTTCTACCCTTCTGTTACTGGAAGAAGTAATCAGACTACTTTGAAAATCACATTCCTGCTGCTTCTTCTTGCAGGATCTTGAGTTACTGCCAATGTGTGCCGCCATCTTGTTGACCAGATTGTGGAGGTTCTCCGTTACACTGTTTTGAAATAATGTTTGAGTTCATTTTTTGCAAGCTTTTACAACTATATGTTGCTTGATTAGCCGGCAACCAATCATTATTTTCAACAGAGATGAATCTGTCGATTATGTGTGACCTGCTAAAGCAAAATGAGTCACATCGACCCCAAAACACATTTCAAGTTGCATACACGTTTAAAAGAGGAGAATCGGGATTATTAGCTTTCCAATGATATCCTTACTGTTTTTGTTCTCCAAATATTCAGAAAAATGTTTGACATAACATAATAGGCGCTTTCACTTTGCCGTACTTAGTTCATCAGAACTCTTTAGTCCTGATGAACTAGACCGCGTTCACACCGGAATAAGTCCCTGAGGGAGGATTAGGCAAATGAAGCCGCTGATGTCACTTCTTCTTCTTCTTCTTCTTCTGCTTCTTCTTCTGCTTTGGGTTTACTGACAGGCTCCAAACAACTTCACGGCGTATACTTCCTCCCGAAGTCCCCGGCTGGAAGTCCCCGGAGTTGGGGACTGAAGCCTTCTGAGTAAATCGCAAGAACGCAGACACCTCCTCATCTCCACCGCTCCCATGTTTTATTTTGTGTTGCCATAAGTTAGTCTCTCTGCGTTTCTGCGCTGGGCTAATGCTAATAATGCTAATGCGAGGAAAATAAAATGGCGGCTTCACAAAACTTTTTTGGAGTTTTACGGGGCGTGGTTTGCAATCCGCCCAGCCAATCAGACATAGGAACCTTTTTCTCCCACGAAAGTACCTGCTCTCTAGCAGGGACTGAAAAGGGGTGAAAAGGTTCTCATGAACTAAGTTCTAGTTCCAGATTTGTTTGGTGTGAACGCACATTTTCGGAACTGTATCGGAACTATACTGGGAAAAGTACTCCGGTGTGAAAGCGCCTGATGACTGTAACCAAGACAAGCTTTTGAAAAAAAAACCTTCATTTGCTGACATTATTTTAGCCTCTAGGGAGCTCAGGACCAAGGTCCCCTATTATGCAAAATCCACTTTGTGGTGTCTTTTCTACATACACATGTGCTAAAAGACTCAGGAAAGGAGTTTCAGGAAAAAAGATGATCTCTTTTTTTCCTGATCCATTTATATAAGAACCTGTCTGAAAATCAGCTGATCAGATTTTGGTCACTTTGTGATGTGATGTTTTTTGGGATGTGTAACCATTAGCCAATAACCAACCAAGGTAACCACCCCCTCTTATCAACTGAATCACCTCCTAGAGCACCATTGTGTTTTTTAAACCAATCATCTCTCAGAGGGGCGGGGCCAGCAGCAGCTCATTAGCATTTCAAGCTACAGACACAGAATCAGCACTTTTGAAACAGGGCTGAAACAGAGGGGATTATGGGATGCTGCAATGATCTGTTTGGTGTTTCAGCCACACACCTCAGAGACAAGTTCCGAATATATCTGAGACCTATAATATATTCTTGAAAAAGATTACATATAGGGGACCTTACATTTTTTCCTCGATACTCAAGTATTTATGAAATCCTTTCAATGCACAGGGTCCCTGAACATCACAGATGTGTGTCGCCGCTCTGCTCCTGTCAGAGGGGGATCTTAGTCCATGTTCTTCAGTTTAGGACTCTCAGTATTTCAGGATGAGACACACCAAGCTCAAGTGTCAAACCTCAGACACTGCGTCAGATATAAGTACTATAAGTTGTATTAATGTATTGTATACCTGCATTATTATCAGTGGTTGAAGAAGTATTCAGATGCTTCACCTGAGTAAAAGTAACATATTATTGTCAAAGTACTTAATTACAAGTAAAGGTCCATGCATTCGAAATCTTACTTAAGTAACATTTTACATATTTAAGTAATTTGACTATTTTGTGACTTGTTAGTCCACTAGTTTGATGCACTTGCCTTTAACACTCTGATACAGTAGGTAGTGGGGCAGCTTAGCTAGAAATTCCATAACAATTGTGCATTTTGTGATACAAGCATCAAATGGTACACTTGTAGCCAAAGACATATAGAAACAAATTAGATATGGAGGCATCATGAATTTTCAATATGGCGGCCATTTTTCAAGATGGCCGCCAACAACAACTGTTGTTAGATGGAATTTCATATTCACGATGAATATTATGTGATAGAATCATCATATTTGGTACAGTTATAGCCAAAGACATGCAGAAAATGAGCCATCATGAATTTTCAATATGAAATAATGAAAATTAACCTAAAAAACGTTTTTTAGGTTAATTTTCATTTTAACAATGGATATAATGTGATATTGAGGCTATAAGTTGAAATGTATGTATGCATAGCACTTGGGAACTATCGTTTGGATAATACATTTTTCAAGATGGCTGCCAACTAACGAAAAATGGTAGTTGCAATATAGTTGCATAGACTCGTCTGATTTGGGTTATCTTTGTGTCGATTCACATATTTTTTGGAATTCTGGGGCCAGTTACACCAGTCGTTACTAAGTGGTGACTAGGCCTAGGTGTTGAATAACTCGAGATTTAGTCACTACTACATTGAAATGGGTTGCACCATTCCCGACTAGTTCTTAGTAGTGCGAGGAAGTAATACTAGTGACTTCAAATCTGCTAAAAAACAAACACCCTTGATAAATATCTGTTTAGGTTATCATTGCAAAGTAGCTATAATGTTAGTGTTAGGACAGAGGTGGGCTGAAACATTGTAGCTAACGTTTGTTAGCTAGCTAGCTAACGTTTGCAAGCTAACATTAGCTAGCTAGCAACAGTAACCAAGTAAGGGTGATCACCTTCCTTGTTTACATTTTACTTGCTCGCCGATTGGCTATTTGGATTTGAGTAACTAGTTAGTAGTAACTAGTTTAGACAACGCCTAAATTGCCGTGGTGACACCAACTAGTAGTATGCGACTAACTAGTAGAAACTAAGGGTTTAGTCAGGGTTTAGGTGTGACTAAATGCTTGGGTTTAGTCACCAGATAAGACAAACTGGTGCAACCCAGTCCAGAATTCAAATTGTGAACTTCAGAATTCCTCAGAAGCTACAATTCAAGACCCAAAATATGTCATGACTCATGACCATACATTTGTTCAAGATGGCGGCCATGCCTAGTAGCACCATAGGAGCGCAGCATGGTGCACGGGCTCTCGGTCAATATCTAAAAACTCCTGTAGTAAAACCAATAAAAGTTATAAAAGTCCTGTTTGGTCTGGGTTCAAAATGTTTTAAAAAATGGAATAAAAGGGCTAAAAGAGAGCAGCGGCTGCAGCACAGAGCGTATGCGGCGGGGTTAAAACCTGTACTCCTGCCCCCCCAAGGGGGTCTCCCCCGGTGGAGTGTCCGAGGCTGCGTCCCACAGCATCTGGTGAAAGACCTGGTAAGTGGGTTAAAAACATCTGGCTAAAAGGACCGAGGTTGACTTTGTTTAAAATCGGCATGCAGGTAAAATTAGTGTTAAAAAATTATAAAATAAATACACACGGTTAGTAGGCAAACAGGGAGGGGAAATATCTTAAAATAAAGTCAACCAAGTGTCCCTAAAAGTGTTTAAAACCCAGGCCGAGGTCTAGAGAGGTGGTGCAGGTGAGACTTCGGACACGCCTCGGATGATGTTTAAAAATACTTTATTAAGGGGTTATTTCAGGGTGTTTCCCTGCGGGAGGCTCCAACATCCATTTAAAAATGGAATGTAATAACTAAAATATAGATAAAACAATGTTTAAATAGGAAACGGGGGATTAATAATATATAAAAAATAATAAAATATATAATCTTCTCATTTGGAACCTAATGACATAAGAAAACATGCAATATAGTTCAAACATGAAATAAACTGTGATTTGTAAAATGTAAATAATAATATAAAATGTAAGAAAAATATATAAAATGGTGGTAGTAATAATAATAATAATAATAATAATAATAATAATAAACAAAGAAACCCATGCATTTAAAAAATCATAAAGGAGTCCAGATGAGGAGGATTTATAAAAATAATGATAGGAAATATGTATAAAAAATAAATAATACACAGATAAATACTATAATGTAAATAAATAATACATTGATAAATAAATAATTAGATAGTTAATTTAATAAGCAATACCCTTAGGTAATGTATATAAAATATAAAATAAGGTAGAACTTCACTTCATCCGGAGGGGAGAAGCACACGTCGGGAGGACAGGAGGGACCTGTTAAGTTGCAAGTCTTAAAAAAGGTAATTATCTTTTTAAAAAATGTGTAAAAGAGATTTAAAAACCATCTGATAAAAAGGAGGCAGACCCATCACTGATATTTTTCATTGACGCCTGTAGGGTCTATCGTTTTGAGGCGATGAATCCACCTCCTCTCCGCCGCCCGTCTCTGTGCCGTGGTCCAGCTCCCGCTGCTCTCCAACACCAAAGGCTGGAGGTTCTCTGGGCCATGTAGTTTAAAATGAAGGTAGAGAATGCTCGTACCGTAACCGTTATTTATTCTATATAAGTGTTGTTTAATCCTGAGGCTGATCTCATGCCGCGTCTCCCCCACATAGAGCTTGTGGCAGGCCCTGCACCTGACGGCATAAACCGCATTCTTGGTTGTAGGTTGCAGGGCCCGCCCGAGGTTAGCTCCGAGCTTTGAGAAGGGGTTAAAAATGTGGGGGAGGCAGATGAAACCAACCTCAGAAATGTGAGGCGCCTCCCTAGCCCGGACACTGTTATCCTTTAGTTTAGTGTGGACTAATGGCGTATTTCCACCATGGCGCTGAGCGCGGTTTAAGCATGTCGTCTCATGCCGGGCCTGTTTGTGGTTGCGTTTCCACTAGGCCTAATTCCGGCCCGGGGCTACTTTTTCACCTTTTTTCAGGCCCGACAAAATCGTGGTTCTATCGGGGCCAACAAGCGGGCTGAATATGCTAAACTAGTGAGAGAATCGCTGGCAAGGGGGCTACAACTACAACAAAGTGAACATATTTGACCGTGATTTAATTGTAAAAATGATGCCGAAGTAACAACATACTGATACCGGTTAGTAAAACCATGAATTAATGCTTTGACAAGTCTGCAGACAGACGGCAGGCGAAAAACCTTTTAAAATGCGTGTTTTCTAAATGGAGATCGGCTAAGCTAACGTTGTATATGCTCCGACCGTCCACACTCACAACAACGGCCTATACAGACATAAATAAACCAGCGACTGTATTCGCCATGACACAGGCAGTCTGTGGTTTGTACTTGTTTAACTTTTGTCTAGTTTCTGAACAGATATGAGGAGCTGTGAGCTCTGAGTGCTAAGAGCTAACGGCAGTGTTGTTTTTCTGAAGATGATGTTACGGCTCCGCCTTCACTGCGTTACTATAGATCAGGGGAAGCTTTTTCCTCTCAAGGGCCATTTCAATTTTTACAACATCCTCCGAGGGCCTGACACATTATTGAACTCAACATCTGCTTAAAAAAACCTTAAATCAGCGCAATCATTCCGCCTTTCTTTCATGCTGTGCAAAGAAAAAGCAACCTGTTAATCCAGATATCTTTCTGTTTTATTTTCAATGTTTTTATGTTATGCTTTGGAGAGAGTGTGTAAAAGGCGTAAGGCCAAAAATGCAGACACTCATAGCAAGTACCTTGAATTCCAGGAATGTAATGAGCACTTCAATGCAACAAACTGAGGAACACTGGATACTAAACTGCAGAATGAGTGAACACAATGGAGCTAACAAAGCAAAACGAATCTGACATAAAGTGACGTGTTTGTCAGTTAAAAACACAAAGTAAATACAGGAAACATGAAAAGACAACACTAATAAACAAATAAACAGGATCATAACATTTTAGCCAATTAAACTATGTTACATGATCTTATTGTTTTCATGCTCTCCATTTTAAATAATTATATTCCTGTTTTTAGAATCACTGATATAAAGCACGTTGAAGTCTGACACAACATGAGAGGTGCAATATAAATAAAGTTATTATTATTGTATGAGCCAGTTTAAGTTTATTTATTATATTATTATTTTTAGCTTCATAATGCAATATTGTTTTTGGACACTTGGTGGCAGTGATTAGCTGTACAGGGGTGTATAAAGGGGGTCATAGACACCGGACAGGGAAGGGCTCAGGTAGAGAGAGCACATCATTTCCATTACAATGATTATTATCTCACCTAATGCGAAGGCTGGAACTGCTTCTCTTTTGTGAGATGCCAGATGGAAGTGATGAAGATGCTACTCGCAGCTGGTGTTCCAGGTTTAGGTCAGTCAGTCTTGAGCGTAACCTGGTCTTGGCAAGGCTTAGCTTTGAAAAGAACTGCTCACAGCGGTAGGTTGTCCCAAACAGTGATGCAAACTTCAATGCATGTCTCCTTAGAATGGGAAAATCCTCAGCCCCCACACACAGTTTGTAGAACTCAAGCAGAGGGAGGTTGTTGTACCTAGCTTTGACTTCATTGTTGCTTTGCAGCTCAATGATTTCCAGCTGTAGGTTTTCAGGCACATCAGCTGGTTCCACATTGAACGGTGTTGCAAAAATGTTCAGTTCCTTCTGGTAACGGTCAATCAATCAATGTTTATTTATATAGCCCAATATCACAAATGTTACATTTGTCTCAGTGGTCTTAACAGTTTGTACAGAATATCAGTATGACAATACGACACCCTCTGTCCTTAGACCCTCACATCGTACAAGGAAACACTTCCAGAGAAAACCCACAGTTTAAAGGGAACATGGGAGAAACCTCAGGGAGAGCAACAGAGGAGGGATCCCTCTCCCAGGACGGACAGACGTGCAATAGATGCCGTGTGTAAATTGAAAAGATAATACATTTACAACATAGGTAGTTCAAATGTTTGGAAATGTATGTGTCTATAATAAGAAGATGAATCCACGAGGATGTCAACAATCCGGTGGGAGCCATCAGGGAAGTAGTATAATGAGAGTCTGGCAGGACCGCAGAGACAGGTTCAGCCAGGACTCAGATCCAGTGCTCAGGATAGAGGATCCAGGACACACGACCACAGCAACAGGATCAGCCTCGACTCAGGATCCCGGCGTAGATATGGACACAAAAAAGAGATTTGGGGGAAGTTGGGTTAATCGGAACATGAGAGTACACAGGTACAAACAGCCAGAAAGACGGAGTAAGGTGCCCCCCCACCGACAGTCCAAGCCTATAGCAGCTAAACTAACGTGTCTATGTACATGCACTCCCTTAGGATAGGTTGAGGGAAAAGGGTAGCAAGTAAGAAGTAGGAAACAGAGGTAGAGAGGCACACGCAGGGAGAGAGGTCCCCACTGGAACCTGAATTGGTGAGAGGTAAGGAGTGGGTCAGTGGCTACGTTCCACACTCCCGGGCCGGGCTAGGCATCTCTGCAACCTGTTACCCTCTATTAGAACCTCGAGAGGTCAGAGAGGGGAAAGGTTTGGATAAAGTTTTAAATATAAGATCTAAGTTTTTAGGATTTAAGTGAAAGAGTAAGAACTAAAATGTATAGGTGAAGAGGCACAACGTGTCTACGTCAATGCACTCTTATTAGATTATTTTATTTTATCACTATAAGCTTTATCAAAAAGGAAGGTCTTAAGCGCACTCTTAAAAACGGATAGGCTGTCTGCCGCCCGAACACGAACTTGATAAGAAAAGGCTCTGGAACGTCCTGGAACCTCTCTCTGAAGGCCTGATGTAGTTTTGCACACTCACCAGCATACTCAGAGGTCACAGCAGGCTTTTGTTCTTGCAGAGTATGAAGGTGCACAGTGTTTCCCTTCTCCAGTTGCAATTGCCACAGCTTTAGTTTAGCTTCAAATGATTTCACATTTGAAAGCAGAGAGCTGAAAAGCTGGTAGGACCTTGAAGTTTGACGTTCAACTCTGTGAGGTACTTGGTAATGTCCACCATGAAGCCCAAATCACAGAGCCACTTGCTATCACTGAGTTCCATGACTGGTTTCCCCTTCATTTCAGTGAACTGTTTTACCTCTTCCCTCAACTCGTAAAACCGTGCAAGCATACTTGCAGCCAGCGCACCTCACAATGATAAATCAGATCTCCGTGCTCCGACTCAAGCTCTCTCAGTAGCTGCTTAAACTGGCGACTGTTTAGTCCTCTGCTTTTAATGAAGTTTATGGTGGAAACAACGGTATGCATAACATTGTTATGACCAATGACCAATGCAGTCAGTCCTTTCTGCACGCCCACCATGGCGGGGCGCCGTCTGTCACCAGGCCACTTAACCCTTCTCTTGCGTTTTTTTTTTAAAAATTGACCGGTGTGTTTTGCACAGTGATTTCTCTGGAACCCTTTATCCAATTTTGATGGTTGACCTCTCATTTGAACAGTCAAAGCAAGTGGAATCAATGGATGACAGACAGAATGACACCAGGGGTGAATTTCATATTATGTTTGGCCGTAAGTTCAAAGACAGTGGATATTTCACGTTACTGTATATTATAAACATGCTTGCCATGTAGGCTGTTTTTACTGGAGATGGAAATGATTTAGTTAGTGTTGTAGCTGAGATTATTCCCGTTCCAATGATGTGTGGGATGTATTGATTTGATACAAGCAAGCCAGCGTTTCATGTCATGGTCCAGACCCACCGGTGTGCCCATCAAGTTCAGCATTCACTGTGATGAATATAAAATAAGACACTGATACTGTTTTCTTCAATGAACATTTATTGAAAGTGTTCACGTGTGTTCACTCTCCTTCCTCTCCCACAGGGGCCTCTCCCTCCTCTCCCGCAGGGGCCTCTCCCTCAGGTGCCTCTCCCTCAGGTGCCTTTTCCTGGTCTGTTGTAGACTCAGTCTGGATCGCTGTTGTCTTTCATTTCTGAGACATCTTCCTCTATCTCCTCTTCATCTGGTTCAATCTCCTCTTCATCTGGTTAAAAAAATGTGTCCAGAGCCCCTCGTACAGAACATCGGCTAATCGTCGCCTGCTCATTGTGTCAATGAGTCAAATGTGAGCAAGGCACAAATATAACTGCTTGAGAGCCAGTAAGGAAGGCGCATCCCTTTTCCCTTCACTATATCCGGGAAAAGAGCAAGCTTACCAGCCAAGAGGAGGGCGCTGGTGAGCAAGTTTTCCACAGACTTTCCTCCTCGTCCAGTTACCAAGGTAAACATTTTTATTAATGATCAGGTCATTTCCCAAGAAGTGCTAATAGACTCAGGAGCGGACGAAAGTCTTATGGATTGGGGCATAGTCAAACAGCTTGGTATAAAAACTGTCCCTCTATCTTCTCCCATTACCGCCAGTGCTTTAGACGGACGTTTGTTGTTTACAGTCATCCACTGCACAGAACCTATCCAGATCACTGTAAATAATGACCACACTGAAGTTATGCAGTTTCACATTTTTGAATCTCACCAAACCAGATGCAGATGGAACCTGCTAAAGTCAGTGCAGTTTCCAAGTGGCCAACACCAGACTCCAGGAAGAAGGTTCAGCAGTTCTTAGGGTTTGCAAACTTCTACAGAAAGTTTATAAGAAACTTCAGTTCTGTAGCTGCTCCTCTGCATGTTCTGACTTCTTCCAAAGTTCCCTTCAACTGGACTCCCCAGGCTGACTGCGCTTTCCAGCTCCTCGGGGAGAGGTTCACCACAGCGCCGATTCTCACCATTCCGGATCCGCAGCGCCAGTTTGTGGTCGAGGTCGATGCTTCCAATGAGGGAATTGGAGGCATTTTGTCCCAAACATCCTTGAAAGACAACAGGATACACCCATGTGCCTTCCTGTCGCGGAAGCTGACGGCGGCAGAGAAGAACTACGATGTGGAAAATAAGGAACTGTTAGCTGTAAAAGCTGCTCTGGAGGATTGGAGACACTGGTTGGAGGGGGCAGAACAGCCGTTCTTAGTTTGGACAGACCATAAAAACCTGGAGTATATCAGAAAGGCTAAACGCCTCAACTCTCGGCAGGCCAGGTGGACTCTATTTTTCAGTAGGTTCAACTTCACTCTCTCTTTCCGTCCCGGATCTCAGAATCGGAAGCCTGATGCCTTGTCTCGCCTTTTCGATCCAGAACCTTTTTCGGTAGAGCCCAAGACCATCCTTCCATTAAGGCGAGACACCCCAGGTGAATAGGGTAATTTTTTTAACTTAAAGGTATCAGCTAGAAATTTCTCCAGTTAATGTCTTACAATAAGGCAATTGTCTTTTGTATTACAAGTTTTCTGAAATAGCATGTTTAAATATGCAAATTAGCCATTATCTCATTAAATATGCACATATTTTAACACATTTCAGGAATCGAAATCTGAACTTTGGATAAAGCCAGGTTCCAAATTCTTGTTTCATTATGTAGTCATATTAGTATCTAAGGCTTTTACAGAAGGGATATTGGATATCTCTTTTTATCACTCCATAAATCAGAAAATACTGTCAACAGCCCTAAAATATCCATTTTCGCCATGTTTTTAGGTATACAATGTTGTATAATTCAGGCTATGAATTATATATGAACAAACCCTTCTGTAAAAGCCTTCATAATATTGATAGAAATATAACTGGAAAGTTTGGTGTCTCTACGTGCTTCTGAAGTTGAAATTTCGAACTCAGAGTAGGAGACAAAACTCATTTTGAGAAAACGACCTTTAAAGATGGCAGTGAGGCGCTAGCTAAACCCTGCTGTTCTCTGGATGATAGCTTGCGCCTCGACGCACTCCGTGAAGCTGTTTCATGTTCGGGGTCATTTGTTTTTTGTATAACCTTGCTTCGTGCAAGAGACAATTGTTGTCGTCTTCTCTGTGAACGTTTTTTTCGCCGTTCTTTTGCGATTTTGAGATTTCAATTTCTAGCGGAAAGCTAAACAGGAAGTGTTTTAGCACACCACGTGACGCATCTGAACGAATCACGTTGTCAGAAATTGACACCAGCCAATGAGATTTCGTTTCTTGGTTTAAGACCCCTTTGTGCTTTCACGATTGGTTGCTGATACAAAGGAAATGACCATATTTGGATCCGATGAGATTGTGCAGGAGAGACGGAGCTTTCCAACGATATCTCTGTTGACATGGTGCACACAGCGGTCGCGGTGCTTTATGTTACGTTAGAAAGCTAACTTTTGGTGAATTTAGGAGAAATCTACAGACGCAAATAGACAAACTATAGTAAAATAAACACTTAAATGTGTATTTTGTACGTTTTCCTTCCAAAAGCCTGAAAGAAAACATGTTATGGAATCAAAATAGCACAAAATCTCAAAATTGACCAGTACTTGAAAAACGATGTTTTTGCCTGCCGTGTCTCGCCTTAAACCGTATGGTCGGAGCCTTTTCCTGGCAACTAGAATTGGACGTTAAACAGGCTAACACATTAAACCTAGCACCTAGCAAGTGTCCAAACCACCTGCTCTTTGTTCCTGTGTCTCTCCACTCTAAGGTCATCCACTGGGCCCATACGTCGGTGATCTCGTGCCACCCTGGAGTTAAAAGGACTATGTACAGGATTAAGCAGCGTTTCTGGTGGCCAGCCATGAAGAAGGAAGTGCAGGAGTACGTAGCGACTTGTCCGGTGTGTGCCTGCAATAAAACCTCGTCCCAGGTCAAGATGGGTTTGCTCTAACCACTGCCGATTCCTCAACGTCCCTGGTCACATATATCTATGGACTTTGTGACAGGTCTTCCCTCGTCCAGAGGCAAAACTACGGTTCTGACAGTGGTGGACCGGTTCTCCAAGATGGTTCATTTCATTCCTCTAACCAAGATCCCCTCTGCCAAGAGTACCGCAGAGGTCATGATGAACCAGATATTCAGGATCCACGGATTTCCAAATGACATTGTTTCCGACAGAGGTCCACAATTCATTTCAGCTTTCTGGAAGGAGTTTTGCAGACTCATAGGCGCTACTGTCCGCTTGTCTTCAGGTTACCACCCTCAATCAAATGGACAGTCGGAGCGTCTGAATCAAGAACTGGAGACTACACTACGCTGTCTCGTTTTCCAGAACCAGACCAACTGGAGCGACCACCTCACTTGGGTGGAGTTTGCCCACAATACTCTTCCCACGGCGGCCACAGGTCTCTCGCCTTTCCATTGTGCCAATGGTTATCAACCACCGCTGTTCTCAACCGACGAAGGGGAAGTTAAGGTACCATCAGCTCACACCTTGATGTGTCGCCGAGTTTGGGCTGGAGCTCGCCAATCTCTGCTACGAAGTTCGGCTCGGATGAAGGATGTAGCAGACATCCACCGCAGGGCCGCTCCCATCTACAAACCGGGTCAAAAGGTGTGGCTTTCCACCAAGGACCTACCACTTCAGGTGGCTTCCAAGAAGTTGACTCCAACGTTTGTGGGGCCTTTTCCGGTGTCAAGAGTCATCAATCCGGTGTCTGTGCGCCTAAGACTTCCCAGACCCATGGGGGTACACCCTACATTCCACGTCAGCAAGATAAAGCCAGTTCATGAGAGCACGCTGATTCCCGCCTCCAAGCCCCCTCCACCACCCCAGTTCTTCAAAGGTGGCCTAACGTACAAGGTCCGCAAGTTGCTGGAAGTCCGCAATAGGGGTCGAGGAAAACAATTCCTGGTGGATTGGGTGGGTTATGGTTTCGAGGCAAGATGCTGGGTTCCTGCGAGGTTTATTGTGGATAAAACCCTGATTCAGGATTGTTATGATCGGCCTGGGCCATCAGGAGTCGGCCCTAGAGGGGGGGGTACTGTTGTGCACCGTCAAAAGTGTTAGTAATCATGTTTCATGTTTATGTTTTATTATTGCTCACTTCCTGTTTTGTTTGTTTCACGTCTCATTTCAGGTCCCTTGACTCCCTTTCCTCATATGTTCTCCCGCCCTCATCAGTATCAGCCCCGCCCCTGATTGTGTTCACCTGTGTCTTGTTGTTGAGTGTTTAAAGTCCCCAGTCTCCCAGCGTTCAGTGTCAGTTCGTCTTGTCCTGTCCTCATGCCACAACTCTGCCCATCACGGTTGCTCTTTTGGTTACCTGCCTTATTCATGCTCCTAAAACTTATTGTAAGTTTGTTCCTCACGTTGTGAGTGATTTTTTGTTGTGCCTTTGTGAAGCCTATTTTTGTTCGACTCGTTAAGAGTGCCATTATCTGTTTTGAATATCCTTTTTGGCAAATAAAGTATATTACTTTTACTTTATCTCTGGCTCCTGGGTCGTGCATTTGAGTCCTTTTCCCTTGTGTATCCAAGTTCTTAACACCCAGTCTCAGAAGTCCATGATCCAATATTGGATCCAGTTTGTACTTTCACATTATGTTTACCAGCTTCTAGTAAAGATAGTTATTCTTTGAACCGTTGCCTTTGACTGAAAAACAATTCTGCATTTTCTGCTTGAACAAGATCTTCAGGACATAAACATTGTCCGCGGAGTGTTCCTTTTAAAGGCCTGTATCTTCCTTTCAACCTTTTCCTTTAATCTTCTAGGATCCTTTTCAGAGCCATTCAAAGTAGTCTGAATTTCCTTTGAATCAGCTCCAAGAGTGTTGTCTTTACTTTAAGAAGCTAGGCTACAGCAGTCTTCAGTTTTCTCCATGATGAGAAGTGGTTTATTAGAGAGTTTGTGAATGAATCTTTGACAATGACGTTCATTGTGATGTCCTGCTTGCTTCATTATCAGAGATATCTGAATCTACATGAGAGTTTGTTAGATGTGGGCCCTGAAGCAGTTGGCAGTTAAGTGATGTTCCTTTGAAGACAGCACCACAGTCAAAGACCACCCTTAATGTTCCCTTCTTTGAGAGATATACCCCATGGTGAGGGATATACCAGCGCTTGTTATCACTTTGATTCCGCTGGTTTACTAGTACCATTTCAGCATAATCGTTGTAGATTATTTCTGTGAGAAAGGAAGTGTATTCATCATAAAATTTCTAATTTTTTCCAAACTTGCATTTCAGGCTTTGGATACGCTGTTCAGCGATGCATCGGTTATTTGGCATCCTGGGATTTGTTCTTGTCTAAATTGTAGGTCTAGGCAGTAGTGTCCATCTGTGGTTTTTGCAGAGTGAGTCATAATGTTCAGGAATTGTTTGTCTTCTCTGGAAATGTCCTCTGTTTCCTTCCTTGTATTTTCATTGAAGTCATGATTGTATTGTTTGACCAATCTCCTCTAGGTGTACAATGGATATCCGATTAACAGCAGCAGCAGGGTGGCCATTAGCATCTCTGCTGTTGTTGCTTCCTTTTAGGGGACCATAGATGACCCACCCCAGTAGGGTCTTTACAGCATACGGTCCTTCTCCTTGGCTATTGATCAGCTCCTAAGGTTCCTTAGGAGAATTTGTCCCAATGAGTAGGTCAATGCCAGAAGCAATTTCATTAATTTTGATGTCCTTTAAGTAAGGCCATTTTTCCAGATCTTCTTGTAGAGGAGGAATTATTGTGCTTGGAAACAGGCATGATCTTATGTGTGAAAACATCAGATAGTTTAAGGAAATTGTCTTCGTCCAGACTCCATATTTCCAAACCAGAGATATGACGACTAGACACCATTTTTTCTTGATTCATTGTCCTTAAGAGAATGTTAGTCGTTTGTCCTGTAAGGTTTAGCCTCCTCATTAAACTTTCTGTGCAAAAGGTAGATGAACTTCCATGGTCAAGAAATGCATATGTTTGCAATGTGCCCACATGTATGAGGTGAGATGACACTATTATTTTCAATTGGTTTCCCATTCTGTTCCTTTCTTTTGCCTTTTTGTTCAATGTGGAGTATTTCCGGATGATTTTGGTTGCACACATAACATGTCAAACGACTGTGGCAGTGTTTGCTCATGTGTCCTATTTTTAAGCATCCAAAACACACCCCTTTCTCTTTCAAGAAGTCCATTTTTTTCTCTATGTTTTCTTCAGGATGTGTGGACACTGCTCCAATGAGTGACCACTTCTTCTGCAGAACAAACATGAATTTAGGGCTTTGGTGGTTGATGGAGGTATTTTCATTCCATTTGTTGTTGCATGTTCTAGCACTGGTGTTCTTGGGCAGGTAAAAGTTGTTGCAAACCTACTTCCTCTTAGGCTTGATTTTCCCTTTGAAAGGGTAGAGATAACAGTTTTGATAGCTGCAGTTGGTTTATCATCCTGGATGCCTCCAAACAGAGGATCTGACAGTATCTTCACTTGCCTTTCTATACAGTTGACAAGGTCAGGAAATGTAGCTCGATGCCCACGCTCTTCCTGTAGCTGACATGCTCTATTCCTCCACTTGTCTCTGAGTTTGTAGGGTAGTTTCTGAAGTATGTGTTTCATGTTTGAAACAACATTCATTTCATCCATATAGGTGAGATGTTCCATTGCATTGCAACAACCTCTTAGGAACAAAGAGAAGGCCTGCAGTGCTTTCACATCTTCGGTTTTGATCATTGTCCAGGTAAATGCTTTGTTCATGTATGCAGTGGCAATCTTGTGTTCATTACCAAAGTGTTCTTTAAGCAGATGTTTTGCCCTTTGATAACCTTGAGCTGGAGGCAGATGTTGGCAGCTGCGCACTAGGTCCTTTGGTTGTCCTCTAGTGTATTGCTCTAGGTAATGCAGGCAGTCACTTTCATCATCAGCCTCTTTCAAATGCACACATGAAGGCTTCAAACTGCAATGGGTCACCGTCATAAACAGGAATGTCTCTTGGAGGTAAGGTAGAAGTGAGATGCTGTTGAGCCAGCATAGCAGTGATGTCATTTTGCCTCTGGATTAGGTTATAGATGTCACCTTGATTACCATTGTTGATTACAGGTGGTGTGATGTCAACATGTCCCTGCACATGTGTCTGTATACTTTGTCTGGAAATAGAGGTGTGGGCTTGATGAGGTAAGTATTCAGTTGCATGTGGATTAAATCTTGCTGTAGGGTTTCTAAAGTAAGAGCTCATCCCATCTGATGCTCTAGAGGTGTGTCTTGATCCCATGCTGAGCACATTTATCCTGGCATTTGCTGCTGCCAGTTCAGTTTGTAAATCCAATTGTTCCTTCTTTCATTTCAACTGTTGTTCTTGTTGTTTCAATTGTTCCCCTTGGACGTCAAGTTCATGTTGAATGTTCAGTGCTGCAGCCCTTTTTGCCTGAGCTTTAATTTGAGCAGATAATGTAGATGATGCATGTTATGAACCAGTTTTGTGTTTTGACTGAGGGTGTGATGTCTTTGAAATGCTGTCATCAGGTCTGATGTCATCTGAGCTGACACTTTGTTCTATGGCACTTCCAACAATAGAGTGTGTGATTGACTGTCCACCCTCAGATAACCACACATTTGCATCTTGTATAAATCCATCAAATATGTGCATCTTTCCTTGCAGCCACTGTTTTTGCTTTTCCATTTCTTCTTCAGGCAGTTGAAGGTTGGTTAATGATTCATGAACTTCCTTTAATTCATCACACAACTTCATAAATTCAACCAGTTTTAACTGTGTTTCCTTTGCATTGTCTTTTGAGTTCATAAGCTCTTTCAGTCTTTCCATTAACTTCTTTACTTGTTTGTATTTGAAGTTTCTTGCTTTTTGACAGTTTACAATAAACAATTCCAATCCTTTAGGCGTGTGAATGATAATCCTTTTCTCTCTCACAGATTGCAGTCCAACAGCGCCCTCTTGTGACGTGACGTCAGATTTCAGACATGATTAATTGCTGTCACTTTAAGTTTCGTTTTTCAGGAATTGTCCGTTAGCCACAGCCGCTCTTTCAAACAGCTGACATTATGGCAGCATTAAATCCAAGCCATTGTCCAACAATACAGCTTAATGTCTCCAATACAATCCACCTTTTAATGCTACACATACCCGGCCGCTTTCCAAGCCTTGACTCTCGGCGTCTCCATTCGCCGTCTTGATGAGCGCAGGTGGGAACAATATCCTGCTGATTGTGGCGTGTTGTCCAGTTGATCCGGGATGACGATGTCGGTTGTGTAATAATCCAATTGTTTGTCCGGTGAAAACGATCCTTAATCCATTGTGATATGATTCTTACTGTTGTGATTCTTAATTGGCGCGTTCACACCGGAGAACTTTTCCCCGTACTTTTCCCGTTTACTTCCGTTAGCACCCCTTACAGTTGCAAGAAAAAGTATGCGTTCACACCAAAAAGAATACTGAGTGCCGGGAACTTTTACCCCCATTTGTAGTGCCTGCTGAGAGGTGGTACTATCCTGGGGGGTAAAAGTGCCCCAGTTTTGATTGGCTGGGCAAATTGCAAACCACGCCCCGTAAAACTCTGAAATGTTTTGTAGAGCCGCCATTTTATTATCCTTGCATTAGCATTATTAGCATTAGCCCAGCACACAAACGCAGAGAGACTAACTTATGGCAACACAAAATAAAACATGGGAGCGGTGGAGATGAGGAGGTGTCGGCGTTCTGGCAATTTACTCAGAAGGCTTCAGTTGAAGCTGCTGGGAGTCCCAGCAGCTTCTACTGAAGCCAGTCCCAAACTCCGGGGACTTCCGGCCGGGGACTTCGGGTGGCAGTATACGCCGTGCAGTGGTTTGCGGCCTGCCAGTAAACCCAAAGCAGAAGAAGACGAAGTGACGTCAGCGGCTCATTTGCGTAATCTTCCCTCAGGGAACTTATTCCGGTGTGAACGCGATCGGCTCTTAGGGTGCATTCACACCTCATAGTCCATTTTCAGGTTCGCACCAGACCACAGTTTGTTACATTGTTTCATTTTTCAGAAGGTTCGGTTTGCGTTCACAGGCAAAACTCAAACGGACTATAAACACAAGTCATGTGCCCGGAAATGCTGTTCAGCCATTGGGCAGACATTAAGGGGGTAAAAACGCAAATCCCGGCAATTTCTACCAGAGCCTCCGCCATGGAGCATCGGCACTTTCGGGAGTTTATTCTCATGCTGCTGTTAATCTGGAGATCAACAGACACTAGCGGCCCGCGCATATGATTATATAATCAGACAACGTCCATTAAAAAACATTATAACACATATAATGAGAGACTGCATATAATGTTTGTCATCTGCTGGTGGACTACCCGGAGAGAATTACAGCGAGGGAGGGATTGCATTGAATAACAGCAGCAGGAGCAAACGCTTGCCTCGGGGAGGGAGAAAAAGAGCCACAGCGGAGAATAAACAGAAGGGTGTCACTACCCGATCTGCAGCCCTGCCCGATCTGCAGTGCGCATGTGCAAGATGGTCCGCCATATTTGACAACTATATACGGCAACCCAAGTAGGACACTTGGCTTTTGGCAAAGCACAAAAAGAAAACTCGAGAGAGATGAATTATTGTTATTACAACGTGACATCACTATTATTTAAAAACTCTTTTTATTGGGTTCTTTTATTTGGGGTTAAGTACATTGTCAGAATAAGTGAGAAATGGATTTAACTTCTGTTAGACAGCCATCTTACTGAATAAATATTTACTGTGAATGTATGCAAAAATGTATGGCATATAGCGTCTCCAGCGCTTTCGAGCGGCAATGGCCGTGGCCATGGCAACCCCCCATTCCCCTGATAGGTGGAGCGTTGCCCATGTAGGCGGAGCGTCACTGCCCAGTATTCCGGGCTGACGTTGGGTCGGATGGAATCTGAATACGCTCGTTGTAGCCCCGTTTTTAAAAGATTTGGGTACGGAGGAAAAGAGAGAGGGTTGTATTTTATGACACTTGGTGAGTTCCCTGGAACACCGGGGACACATATTCATGTAGAACAGATGTACAAAAGTGCATTTTGCATGATAGGTCCACATTAACCCTGCCTCACCAATTGTGAAAATGTGGTTTCCTCTTGGCTTATATTATTAAGATTGTTTATAGTGCAGGGTGGTGTTCCATCCAATTATTCCTGGAAAATATGTGTGCGTGTTCTGAACACAACATTTCCACCTGTTTTCTGTGGCTGTTATTAAGAAAAAATGCTGTTATAACCAAAATAAATGTAGTTTGTGAATCTAGTTATAAAACTATAATAAGATGCATTACCACCACAGTACACCTTGTTTGGATGCAGGCAGAATGAATACTTACACTTCTCTGTAAAACTGCTCTTATGCGTCAACACAAAATCATCCGCTAATTCGGCAGCTCTAAGCGCGGTGGAAGGCTTATGCTCATTTACATAAGAGGCCACACGCTGAGGGATAACATCTTTAAACTGTTCCAATACAATCAGCTCACAAAGACCGTCAAAACTGGCAACCTTTGCTGCCGCGCACCACCGCTGAAAATGAGAAGCCAAATCATGGATAAACTCCACATTTGTCTGCTTATCCCCCTTGACCCAACTTCTGAACTTTTGACGATATGCATCAGGAACCAGTTCGTATGATTTTAACACTGCTGACTTTACTCTAGAATAGTCCAAAGCATTTTCGCCACAAATAGCTGAATAGGCCTCTTATGCTCGCCCAGTGAGTACACACTGAAGTAGGGATGGGTATCGTTTGAAATGTATCGATTCCGATTCCGGTTCTTATCGATTCCCCGTTTCGATTCCAAAATTGTAAAAGCAAGAGGTCAAACGTTTAGAAAACAAAAATATCTTTACTCTTTTAAGCTTTAACTGACATTTTTACAAATAAAAAATATAAATGCAATACAAATGTATTGCACAATAGCTGTGCTTTATTTTAACTGAGCTATGCCTGTGGCAAGCTATTAGCAGGCTTTACACTGTGCCTTGTCTTTTTCTTTTTTAGTGTAGTGCAGCCTCACTTTAGAGCGTTTACCGCGACCCATCTTTGGTGTTATGAAGTGACTGGGCTCGTGAACTGTCTACTGGAGGGCGGGGGAGCATGTGCAGTGTAGTTTTTACTATCACCGTTCACAGAGAGAGTGAGGGGCAGGATCGGGTTTTGTCCCACATGGCTCTAAGCAGCTCAATAGGCACACACTGTAGACACTAATTAGAAGAACACAGACTGAAACAGCAATGTACAGACGAATCAGATTATTAAACATGATCTTAAAATATATTTTATATATTTTTTAATTTATTTTTTGCATTTTGTTGTAATCATTATTTGTAATACTTTCTGCTGACACTAGGTGAGGCTGTGCCCCTAATGACCAGTCGCCACTGTCTCTACCTAACCTTCTGGCATACTATTGGGTGGCCAATATTCAAAAGATTCACACTTGGCACAACTCCCCCATTACAGACTGGTGTCAGATGGAAGCGTGGTCTTGTGGCTCTATCTCTTTATCGGCGTTAATTTGTGCCCCCTTAAAATCATATCCTGCTAAATGCGTATCCAACCCAATTGTACAATCTACTGTAAAGATTCGGAGGCAATTTAGACGCCACTTTAAAATTGTTTCCCTTTCCCTGCTAATGCCCATTTGTAAGTTCATCTCTTGACCCAGTTTTCTCTTTGTGGAAGGAGAAAGGGTTTGTTGATAACATTTTTGTCTCCTTTGATATTCTCAAGACTAAATTTGACCTTCCAAACTCTCAGTTATTTAGATATTTTCAAATCTGAGACTTTGTTCGTTGTAACTTCCCCAATTTTCCTCATCAACCACCTGATTCTCTCGTTGATACAATTCTATTGTCCCCTGTAGTCCGTGGAGTCATTTCAGCCGTGGGGAAGTTAATCTTATCAGCATTATCATCTCCTCTAGGAACATCTGGGAGAAGGAGCATGGGGTTACCTTTTCAGATGAATGGTGGCAGGGGGCCCTAGACAGAGTCAACTCTACTTCATCTTGCGCCAGACTGACACTGATACAGTTTAAGGTCCTACACAGATCACACCTGACCAAAGTTAGACTTAGCAAACGGATTGACACAAGTGAGATGTGTGATAGATGCTCTCTCTCTCCGGCCAACCACACACACATGTTTTTCTCCTGTCCAAAGCTGGGTTCATTCTGGTCTTCTTTTTATGATACACTCTCGAAGGCCTTCAATAAGCCGGTGGTTCCTAGCCAGTGGCGGCTGGTGGAAAATATTTTTGGTGGGGCTGTTGATATAGTGAGTAAAACATTTTTTTTGGGGAGAAATTACCCCTTAAATTAGGACTTCTGGTGATGTAATGGCGCGTTTCCAATGCAGCGCGGAGCTCGCTTTAATGCTGCGTTCAGACCGGACGCGATGCGAATATTCGCTTCGCTCTAAACGCTCCTATCGCTCTAGTCGCTCGAGTTTCACCGCGGCTGCCAGTTGTGTTTACTCGCATCATTTAAACAAGACGCGCTCGGGAGCTACAACTACAACAAAATGAACATATTTTACCGTGATTAAATTGTAATACACGTTTCTAAATGATGCCGACGTAACAACATACTGATACCGGTTAGTAAAAACCATGAATCTATGCTTTGACAAGTCTGCAGACAGACGGCAGGCGAAAAACCTTTTAGAATGGTTGTTTTCTGAATGGAGATTGGGTCGACCAGGCTAAGCTAACGTTGTATATGCTCACTCCACACTCATAACAACAGCCTACAGACATAAATAAACCAGAGACTGTATTCGCCATGACACAGGCAGTCTGTGGTGTGTACTTGTTTAACTTTTGTCTAGTTTCTGAACAGATCGTATCTGTCCCCGGCTGTTTGAAGAGCAAGCATGGGAAACAAAAGACAGCATTTACCTGTTTGCATCCAGCTAGCCATGCCTTTCTGGTGTACCAGCTGTGTGAGAAGCCTCGTTGATACGTTTTGTCTTTTTCACGATTTTATATACAAATCGGGTTGGTCCGGTCCAAGGTCTTTAAGCAACAGTTTATTACATTACATTAAATTTCATTTAGCTGACGCTTTTATCCAAAGCGACTTACAATTACCAATTACAGGGACATTCTCCCTGGAGTAACTAAGGACTAAGTGCCTTACTCAAGGGCACACTAGTGGTTTATCTCCCAAACTTCTCCTTTCGAAAGGATAGGAGATTAGCTCTTGAACGGAATTGGGCGGGGACCGAGGTCCGGTGACTCTACCTTAGACTTGTGAGTACGAGTCTAAAAAACAACTCACGTCAACGCACGTAAGCAACGTGGGCGCCGACGTGAGCGCCCTCGTGACCAAAATATTTGACGGCTCTGATTGGCTGAAATTATGTTTCGGCGGCACAGTTTACTATTGAGACTTTTGCAACGTGCTGGTTGCTGCTGTTTGGCTCGGGGGCTCCGCCCGGTAATGATAAACTAATGCCACGGGCAAGGCCAGGCAGGAAACATGTGACTTATCAGTAACTTTAGACATTGTAACACAATTTTAAACGAGATTTGATTGTAGATTATACATACTGATACCAATTGTATGATATTTAACTTGTTCATTAAAAATAAAAATATAAAATATATATATATCTTAAATAATTTTTTTTAAATATTTTTTTTTTAATTTAATATTTTTTTTAATTTTTTTTTTGTATGTGGAAAGAGGTGGGGCGGCGCCCCTAGCGCCCCTACGGGCCGGCCGCCACTGTCGAATGCTAGCCCTTCAATTTCTATTTTGGGTTTCCCTGAGGAATTCTCTAGTTTCAATAACAAGGAGAGCAATGTTATTGCTTTTGCTTCACTTGTAGCACGCAGACGTATTTTACTGCAGTGGAAGGACCAGAAACCTCCATCTTCTCAATCGTGGTTGAAAGACTTAATGTCTTTCTTATACTTAGAGAAGATTAAGTATAGTATAAGGGGATGCTCTGATACATTTAGCAAAACCTGGGATTGTATTCTCTCTTTTGTGAATTATATTCCTTCTTTAGGGGATTAGATAATCCCATTTCTCATTAATGTACGCCGTAGCTACTATTTTGAGACTGGACGGTTATAATGCAATGATAAGTGATTGTCTCCCTTGGCGTGTGAATGGTCATACAGCCCAATGTGTATTGTCCAACACAGTGTTTCTTTGTATTTCTGTGCTTTTATGATATCCTCTTGTATTTTTTATTTAATTATTTTTGCTCCTCTTTTATATCGTATTGTGACGCTTTTCGGTTTTGTTTTGTAGGGGGGTGAGGGGATGGTTACTATGCCATGTTTGTTGTAAGAAAATGTAAAATCGGGTGATCTTATGTCAACAGTTTATATGTTTAAGATTGATGGCCCAATAAAAATACTTGTGAAAAAAAAAATGCATTAAATAAAAAGTGGGGATAAAAAGAGAGTGTATGAGGAGAAAAGGCGGGTGGAGATATACCTGACCACACAACGTCTAAATCCTCTGTTTCACGCGATATCGGACATAGAAGAAAGTGGTGGGAGGACCCCCGACGCCACGGGAGCCATGTGAGGAGGAGTCACGGATGAGATATATAGCTAGCGGAGGAGGGTTGTTCGCTCTCTTTCCATTTTTTACATTACATTACATTACATTGCATTTAGCCGACGCTTTTGTCCAAAGCGACTTACAATAAGTACATACGACCAGGAAGACACAGCCCAGAAGAAAAACAGAATCATATAAGTACAGCAGGTATCATAGAGCCACACATTTCAAGTGCTACTCAGCTGGCTATAGATAGGCCAGTCCTATGTTAGTATATAAGTGCTTTGTCAGCTGGCTATAGATAAGCCAGTCCTATGTTAGTATATAAGTGCTTTGATAGTAATTCTATCGCTCGAAGTGGAATTTAAAGAGATGAGTTTTCAGTCTGCGCCGGAAGATGTGCAGGCTTTCTGCCGTCCTGATGTCAATGGGGAGCTCATTCCACCATCTTGGAGCCAGGATAGCAAACCCACGTGTTTTTGCTGATAGGAACTTGGGTCCACCTCGCAGCGAGGGTGCAGCGAGTCGTTTGGCTGATGCCGAGCGGAGTGCACGCGCTGGGGTGTACAGTTTAACCATGTCCTGGATGTAGGAAGGGCCAGATCCATTCGCAGCATGGTATGCAAGTACTAGTGTCTTGAAGTGGATTCTAGCAGTTACCGGGAGCCAGTGAAGGGAGCGAAGGAGCGGAGTGGTGTGGGAACATTTTGGAAGGTTGAAGACCAGACGAGCCGCTGCATTCTGGATGAGCTGAAGAGGTCGGATGGCACATGCAGGTAGACCAGCCAGGAGGGAGTTGCAATAGTCTAGGCGTGAGATGACGAGAGCCTGGACCAGAACCTGGGTGGCTTTCTGGGTCAGCTGGGGACGAATCTTCCTGATGTTGTACAGCGTATATCTGCAGCAACGAGTTGTAGCAGCGATGTTTGCAGTGAAGGAGAGGTTGTTATCCAGGGTCACACCCAGATTCCTTGCGGTCAGAGTCGGGGAAACAACAGAGGTGCCGATGTTGATCGTCAGGTCAAGAGTAGGACAATCTTTTCCCGGAAGGAAAAGCAGTTCAGTCTTGTCAAGGTTGAGCTTGAGGTGATGAGCAGACATCCACTGAGAGATGTCAGCTAGACAAGCAGAGATGCGTGCGACGACCTGGGTCTCTGAGCGGGGAAAGGACAGAATCAATTGGGTGTCGTCAGCATAGCAGTGGTAAGAAAAACCATGCGGGCTAATGACCGATCCGAGCGAGTTTGTGTACAGAGAGAAAAGGAGGGGACCAAGAACAGAGCCCTGAGGGACCCCTGTAGTTAATTGACAAGGGTCAGACTCAGACCCTCTCCAAGTTACCCTGTAGGTACGGTCTTTGAGGTATGAGGCGAGGAGGGAGAGTGCAGAGCCTGAAACTCCAAGTTCTTGGAGAGTGCGAAGGAGGATCTGATGGTTCACCGTGTCGAATGCAGCTGACAGGTCCAACATGATCTCTGCAGCCTCGGGACTCACAGCTGTTTTGTCCCACTATGCTCTGTTTGTTTCATTACCACGCTACTTAATTAAAGTACCAAATTGAACCTTTTCAGAGACTCCATTAGTCTCTTTATTTTAACTTCTCTCCTGGGACGTGAGAGAACCAACACAAATCAACAATAGGCTGCATCTCACTTTGGTTAAATGACATCCTTGCGTCCCTCACTTCCCTGCGTCTAGTCCCTCCCACCAGGGAAGCATGGAGAGACGCAAGGAAACCACGAGAAGCAGGGAAATGAATTTTAAGAGCAATGGGACTGTCACTACCCAATCTGTCCCCCTGCCCGATCTGTACTGTGCATGGCTAACCCTAACCCTCACAGCTGTTAGTTGCTACACGGACCACTATTGCGGTAAGCATGTTGTAACTTCCGGTTGTTGTCATTGTCATCTCCGGGTATCCCGTGTGCCTGTTCTGCTGCTGATAGCTTATTATCTTAACTTAATCGATCGTTTTAAAACTCTTGATCACGGCAACTGCCTGACGTTGTAATCACACGTTACTACAGCTTAAGCACTCACAACTCTCCGTCTCTTAGCGACTGTAACTCCACAGTTGCCTACACTCTTTTCGGGTTTGCTAACGGTAGCTACTTTAGCTTGATAGCTAGCCATGGCTCTTTCCCCACCCTCTGGTGCTATTTCCTGCTCTTCCTGTCTCATGTTTGGTTACTCCCCTACCTCCTTTACTGGTACCGATACATGTGTTAAATGTAGTATAGCTGTTAGGTTGGAGGCGGGAATCATAGCCATAGAAGCCCGGCTCCGCATCTTAGAAAGTAACTCAGCTACAGTAAAGCCCATGTTAGCCAGTGCGGACCGGCAAAAGGTAGCTCCTATTAGCCGTCCCCCGGCAACTCCCGAGCAGCAGGGAGACTGGGTGACTGTTCAGAAGGGGCATAACGCGAAACCCGCAGGTCCCCACCATCCCGTTCACGTATCTAACAGATATTCCCCACTCAGCGAGACACCCGCTGAGAAGCCAACTCTGGTCATTGGTAGCTCTATTATGAGACACGTGAATTTAGAGACCAAAGCCTCCACAGTCACATGCATTCCGGGGGCCAGAGCGGGCGACGTTGAGGCGCATCTTAAACTGCTGGCTAAAAATAAACGTAAATACAGTAGGATTGTTATTCACGTCGGTGGTAATGATGTTCGTTTACGCCGATCAGAATGCACCAAACTTAATGTGGAGTCGGTGTGTAGTTATGCTAAAACAATGTCGGACACCGTAATCTTCTCTGGTCCCCTCCCCAATCTGATCAATGATGACATGTATAGCCGCATGTCATCATTTCAGCGCTGGTTGTCTTGGTGGTGCCCAGCAAACAATGTGGGCTTCGTAAATAATTGGACAGCCTTCTGGGGAAAACCTGGTCTGATTAAGAGAGACGGCATTCATCCTACTTTGGAAGGTGCAAATCTCATTTCGGCAAACATTTCAGGGCTTTGTGGACTTAATCCATGACAAACTGGAGTTGAGACCAGGAGGCGGAGTCGCAGTCTTACACGCTTCTCTGCGCTCTCTCCTAGGCAGTCATCCATAGGAATCCCGAACCCAATAAAATACCCAATATTAGCGGTGTGTGTGTCTGCCCAAGGACAATTTAAGGTAAAACCTAATAGAGGTGTCATACATAATAACCTGATAAAAGTAAATGTAACAACTACTACAGTGCAACAAAACAGGAAGATTAAATGTGGTCTCTTAAACATAAGATCTCTAGCATCTAAAGCAATATTGGTAAATGATTTAATATCAGATTATAATATTGATATATGCTGTCTCACTGAAACTTGGTTGAGACATGAAGAATATGTCAGCATAAATGAGGCCACTCCACCCAGCCATATCAATACTCATATTGCCAGAGGCGTGGGCCGAGGAGGTGGAGTTGCAGCAATCTTTGACTCAAGTTTACTTATCAATACTAAACCAAAATTAAATTATACCTCCTTTGAAAGTCTCGTTTTTAGTCTTACGCATCCGACCTGGAAAATTTTGCAGCCAATCTTATTTGTTACAGTGTACCGTGCACCAGGTCCTTATTCAGAATTCTTATCAGAATTCTCTGAGTTTTTATCAACTTTGGTTCTTAAAACAGATAAAGTAATTATCGTAGGTGACTTTAATATTCATGTTGACGATGATAAAAATAGCCTTACTGTTGCATTTAACTCTATATTAGATTCTGTTGGTTTTTGTCAGAGTGTAAATAAACCAACCCACTGCTATAATCACACTCTCGACCTTGTTCTGACTTATGGTATTGAAATTGAGCAACTATTAGTCGAACCGCATAATCCTGCTTTATCCGACCATTTCTTAGTAACTTTTGAAGTGCTGTTGCTGGACTACAAAGCATTAGTCAAAGGCTCCTCCAGCAGAAACCTATCTGTTAGTGCTATAGCCAAATTTAAGGAAGAGATTCCACCAATGCTTAACTCGATAGCAGGTCTGCATGTAGGGGAGGAAACTTATACAAAATGTCCACCACCCCAAATTGATCATGCTGTTGATAGTGCTACAGATGCGCTGCGAATAAAATTAGACTCTGTTGCTCCTTTGAAAAAGAAGAAAATAAAACAACATAGATTAGCTCCATGGCATAATGCCGAAACCCGCAAAATAAAGCAAAAGTCGAGACAACTTGAAAGGATATGGCGTTCCACTAAACTTGAAGAATCTCGTTTAATTTGGCATATCACTCTCAATGAATATAAGAAAGCACTGCGTAAAGCGAGAGCAGCCTACTACTCTTCACTAATAGATGAGAATAAGAATAATGCAAGATTTCTTTTCAGCACTGTAGCCAGGCTGACAGAGAGCCATAGCTCGATTGAGCCTTCTATTCCCATAGCACTCAGTAGTAATGATTTTATGTGCTTTTTTAACGATAAAATTGTTACTCTTAGAAACAAAATTAATGACCTCTTGCCTTTGACCAGTATAGTGTTATCAACTCCCGGAAACGTAAGTTATAATATTACACTAGATAGTAAACTAGAATGCTTCTCAGCCATAAACCTTGAACAATTAAATTCAATGATTCTCTCTTCTAAACCATCAACGTGTATATTAGACCCAATTCCAACTAAGCTGTTGAAGGAAGTTTTTCCATTAATTAGCACTTCTTTATTAAATATTATGAATATGTCTTTATTATCAGGCTATGTTCCACAATCATTCAAAGTAGCAGTGATAAAACCGCTTCTTAAAAAGCACAACCTCGATCCAGAGGTTTTAGCCAACTATAGACCTATTTCTAATCTTCCGTTCCTCTCAAAAATTCTTGAGAAAGCAGTCGCAAAACAGCTGTGTGATTACTTAAAAAACAATGATTTATTTGAAGATTTTCAGTCTGGCTTTAGAACACATCATAGCACAGAGACAGCTCTGGTCAAAGTCACAAATGACATTCTAATAGCCTCTGACAAAGGACTTGTCTCTATTCTTGTTTTGCTCGATCTCAGTGCTGCATTTGATACTATCGATCATGATATCTTATTGCAAAGACTAGAGCACTTAGTTGGCATACAGGGAACTGCCTTAGGCTGGTTTAGGTCCTATTTATCTGAACGCTCTCAGTTTGTACGTGTCAATGATGAATCTTCCACGCAAACCAAAGTTAGCCACGGAGTGCCACAGGGCTCAGTGCTCGGACCTATTTTGTTCACATTATATATGCTTCCGTTAGGCAATATTATAAGGAATCATTCTGTAAATTTTCATTGTTATGCGGATGATACTCAACTATATTTATCAATCAAGCCTGATGAAATTAATCATCTAAATAAAATTCAAGACTGCCTCAAGGACTTAAAAACGTGGATGACCTTAAACTTTTTGATGTTAAACACGACCAAAACTGAAGTTATTGTACTTGGCCCGAAGAATCTACGAAACAAATTATCTAAAGATATACTAACTATGGATGGCATTAATTTGGCCTCCAGTGAGACTGTAATGAATCTTGGTGTTATATTTGATCAGGATTTATCCTTTAACGCCCACATAAAATCAATTTCAAGGACCGCCTACTTCCATCTACGTAACATTGCAAAAATCAGGCATATCTTGCCTCAAAACGATGCAGAGAAACTAGTCCATGCATTTGTTACTTCAAGGCTGGATTATTGTAACTCTTTATTATCAGGGTGTACCAAGAAGTCAGTCAAGTCGCTTCAGCTAATTCAAAATGCTGCAGCTCGTGTCCTAACCAGAGTTAGGAAAAGGGACCACATTACTCCTGTTCTGGCTGCCTTACACTGGCTCCCTATAGAACACAGGATAGAATTTAAAATTCTTCTTCTCGCCTACAAAGCCCTTAATGGGCAGGCGCCATCTTACCTTAAAGAACTCATTATACCCTATTGTCCTACTAGGGCATTGCGTTCCAAGAATGCAGGGTTGTTGGTTGTTCCTAGAGTCTCTAAAAGTACAATGGGAGCCAGAGCCTTTTCTTATCAAGCTCCACATTTGTGGAATCAGCTTCCAGTTTGTGTTCGGGCGGCAGACACCCTATCCGTTTTTAAGAGTGCGCTTAAGACCTTCCTTTTTGATAAAGCTTATAGTTAGGGCTGATTAGATTCAGCCCCTAGTTTTGCTGATATAGGCTTAGTTTGTCGGGGGACATCTTACTTCTTCCTTCTCTCTGTCTATACCTGTGTACTCCCATGTTCCGATTAACCCAGCTTCCCCAAATTTCTTTCTTTTTGGTGTCCATATACGCTGGGATCCGGAGTCATGGATGATCCTGCGGTCCTGTGTCCGGCATCACGAGCCCTGGATCTTGAGTCGTGGCTGTGGTCCTGGATCATAGGTCCTGGATGGATATCCTCGTGGATCCATCTTCCTATTACACACACATGCATTTCCAAACATTTGGACTACCTATGTTGCAAATGTATTATCTTTTCAATTTACACACGGCATCTATTGCACGACTGTCCGTCCTGGGAGAGGGATCCCTCCTCTGTTGCTCTCCCTGAGGTTTCTCCCATTTTTCCCTTTAAACTGTGGGTTTTCTTCGGAAGTTTTTCCTTGTACGATGTGAGGGTCTAAGGACAGAGGGTGTCTTATTGTCATACTGATATTTTGTACAAACTGTGAAGTCCACTGAGACAAATGTAACATTTGTGATATTGGGCTATATAAATAAACATTGATTGATTGATTGATTGATTGAACCCTTAGACAGCTATATGCCATACATTTTTGCATACATTCACAGTAAATATTTATTCAGTAGCTGTTCAGTAGCTTCTGTTAGACAGTAGCTGTCTAACAGAAGTTAAATCCTTTTCTCACTTATTCTGACAATATATTTAACCCCAAATGAAAGAACCCAATAAAAAGAGTTGTTAAATAATAGTTAAGTCACGTTGTAATAACAATAACTCATCTCTCTCTCGGTTCTTTTTCTGCTTTGCCAAAAGCCACTGTGTCAAGTGTCCTATTGGAGTTGCCGTATGTAGTTGTCCAATATGGCGGACCATCTCGCACATGCGCAGTAGAAATCGGGCAGGGGGACAGATCGGGGAGTGACTGTGGCCATTTCTCAATCGCAAGTAAAACTGCTGCAGAGCAACTATTTCATGTATACTACGTCATCGAGTCAAGTATAGAGTGGCCACTCAATGACGTAGTAAACTTGAAATAGTTGCTCTGCAGCAGTTTTACTTGCGATTGAGAAACGGCCACGGCCAGGGACGTCCTTTCCTCCGGAGCTTGACGTGAGGCGACGTCCGTTTGGGATGACTTCGCACAGCTGATCGTCCAACCCAGTCTCATGGCATTTCGTGTTCACCAACACGATTTTCCCGTTTCATTTTTGATCTGTTCTAAATGTACCTTAGAGGAATATTTTTAAGTTTTTAATACTCTTATCAACATATGCTTTATGCTAATGTTTATTATCATTTGAACAATGACAAATATACTCATGAATATTAAACACAACAACCTCTGAACATTACAAATATTCGCCTCAATTCAACCTGGAACCTCTCTCATACAATAATACAATACAAATGGTGTGTGTGTGTGTGCGTGCGTGCGTGTGTGCGTGTGTGTGTGTGTGTGTGTGTGTGATGGATCGTTGGAGCTATGTGCAACTCAAGGCATATGCTCGAACGGGAGCTGCCTGGACGCTGCAATCATGTTGCGCACTATCCTAGCTGAGTGTGCTGACTTTTCGTACAATGTCCCGCTGTCTGGCTTCCTGCATAAAGTCAAGTGCTCGGCGCAGTTGTAGCGAAATGTCGCTCCTCTGTTTTTCAGCTCCTTATATCCGTTAGCGCAGCTAGCTAGCACCAGATGCTAACAACAACAATGCACGTAAGGTCTCTCTCTCGCTCGACCCACACATACACACACCCTCCCGGTCCTCCCGATGGCCAGTCGGTGCCTGCCGGTGAGCGTGGAAGTGTGGTCTGCTGCATGCGGGCGGCAGGAGCGGGGCTGTCAGCATCAGTTTGTAGATGGTATTTTAAACTAGATGCGCTCTGAAACTACGGGGCGGCCAAGGACAAAAAATACACATGCGTTAATCGCGTTAAAATAATTAGTGGCGTTAATTTTTTTTTTGCGTTAACGCGTTATTAACGCGTTAACTTGACAGCCCTATTAATTACACAACATGGATTGGTTTAAATTGTGTGCAATGCTTTTGTATTTTTCCCCTTCGATTCGGAGAAACAAATATTTTTTCGGAGTAAAGGATGGCAGAAGACACTACACTACCCAGAATCCCCAGCTATCGTTTGGATTACACAATGTGCTCTGTTTGACAAACCCCGTTTTTTTTCACCATTCATTCCAATGGCTGGCGTCTATGTCACATGATCTTCAAATTTCTCCCTGCAGAAAAAAAAAACATGGCCGAACTTCGTTTTATTCTCTAATAAAGTTAGTTTGGCCATTAAAATGCGTTTTGATGTCATTTGATGCGAGAAATATGAGTTGTTATTTCAGTTTATGTGTGCAGTGGATGTACATGATCTTTAGTTTGCTAGTTATTACGAAGATTACTTCAGGAAATTGCGTCCATAGAACGTTTTCATTGTTACCAAGGTGGTTGCTAGGGACGCTGCTATCGATATTATTTCTGTTATGTTGTGTAACTGTTTAATGGTGTTGTCTTTATTGCTACCCCCTTCCCGTCAATGTATAGTGTTGGTCCACAGCGCAAATATATTAGTTTAACAAAATCCGCATCTTAAGATACGTTATTTTCCCCAGTGTCACATCTCACAGCACATCGTCATTAACAAATACCGGAAACAGACCGAAAACATTTAAAAAAAATAAAATAATACTTTATTCCGAGTGTGCTTGCTTTTCTCTTTGGAAGTCATCACATAACGGCATTGTAATACACGGTTTGGCTGCATTAAATATTACATATCTGCCGTAGTTCTGTATTTATAGAGCCCTGATGAGAAGACTTCTAGACAAACAGGAGGAACTGGAAACGTGACGTGGATCATGAATATATCAGCCATTAAACAACATCTTACATTTCTTTTCACACAATACGTCTCCTTGCAGTATCAACACTAATTTGGCTGACTTTTATATTTGACCCAATTGGTAGATAGGCTGTATTTACACAATAAAGGTGCACAGCTGATAGAAAGGGACACCTGGTGGTTAAAGCATGTTATTGAATTTCATTATTTTTATTATTAGATATTAATAGGATCCCTATAAAGTATATTCATTACTCGTTATTCTCTACTAATAGTTCATTAAAGACTGTATATAATGACTATTTTGCACATCCCTTTCAAGATTTCAAGATTTTCTAAGGTTTATTGACATATCATATAGGCCTACACAACTATGGTGTAGTTATGCATTGAATGAAAATGAAAACTTGGGTCGCAGGTTCCTCAATAGTGCATTACAAGACATCTATCAATATGTGTGCATACCTCCAGCAATGTTAACTATGTTGAAGCACTTATTTTAACTGATATTATACATATGTATTATACTCTTATAAGATGTATGTAGATATTTCATCTCCGGCCTTGTCAGGTATTGAACAATCAATAAATAAAGAACACAGAATTGTTAAATATAAAACACAGAATTTGTGTGATTATACTAAATGATTTACAAATAAACCCCACTGCATATTTACAACTGTTACACATGCTGATATAACGCAAATGTTCCAACTTGGGATTAATAAAGTATATCTTATCTTAAGCTGATCGATGGCTACTGCCATATTTGTAAAATGTGCCTCTGAACCTTGACAAGTGCATGTTTCAGGCTTATCAATTAATGTAATGTAATGTAATGTTATCAATGAACAACAGGGGTCACAAACATAAGACCAGCTGTTAAATAAAGCTCTTCTGACCTTAGCTGGCATGTGGGTATATATATTAATGCTGCCCATTATGGGCACAAGCAACTTTCACCCATTTATTAATTATATGTTTTAAATGTGAGTGTTTCCTATCCCCTAAACCTCCAGGGATGTACACAGTTTAATACTGGCAACTTCTTATTATGGGAAATACGAAAACGTCTTTTAAAACTACAACTCCCAGTAGTCTGCCGTGGTTCCATCCCATTTCAAGTGCTGTTCGAGGCTCGGGTAACCCTCGGAGCACACTCTCCAATCACAGAGCTTGAGGACTATCATGGGGTTTGTCAAACAGAGCACATGGTGTAGTCCAAACGATAGCTGGGGATTATGGGTAGTGTAGTGTCTTCTGCCATCCTTTACTCCGAAAAAATATTGTTAATAAAGCATTGCACACAATTTAAACCAATCAATGTTGTGTAATTAACAAGGATAATCTGGTGTTTTTTAGTCGATGAGTAGTGCAGATATCACTCTAAAATCAATCGACAGTAAGGGGAATACTTACTTCCGGGTGTACAATTCTCCGTTATCCAATGAGAATGGACGCTCACATTGCCTTTAAGGGCAGCCGACACAAACGAATGCCGTGCTTCCATGAGCGTCATTACCAGTAGAAATACATTGCTTTTAAAATCGTGCTGTGCAACACGAAAAAAAGGGGAAAATCGTGTTGGTGAACACGAATCAATAGATTAAAAATCGTGTTGGTGAACACGAAATGCCATGAGACTGGGTTGGATCGTCTGACAGCAGCCAGCTCTGTCCCTGTTATTTCACAAACATATGTATCATCTGTTGTAGACCCAAATATATTAAATTAAATAAGAACAAATTCTCAAAAAAGATAAACGCCATTCTTAAAATGTATAAACGAACAATATTAATATTGTTTAGAGTGCACAAAATAAATAACATAATTGAGAGAAGAGAAAGAGATATGTTATCTATCAAAACCCAGTTAGATTAACATTCATTGGATTGCACACTTTGTTTGTGTGGATATGTAGCACATTAACATTTTAATAGCACTTAATGACTGACTGAATGGAAATGACAATAAATGAAAATGTAAAACGAAAAAAGCGATCATGAAAATGTTTCCAAAAAATGAATCAAATGATTTTTGACCACTTTGTTGTTCAGATATATCACATATTTGTAACTAAATGAAAGATGAATTGAAACAAAACACGGGATAAACTGAAGAGTGACTCCCGTGTGGTTCATGTATTTTCTTCACTCCGCTGGGAAACTGCTCTCATGTCAAGAAGCATCAGATCAGTGCATGCACTGCCTCGTCCAATCAGTGAGCAATACACAGTAAGGGGGCGGGGCAAATGTCTGAGGATTTCACCGGAGGATGGTCTGGTAGTTCCTCCATTATCGCTCCTCGATCCTTGGTCCTCCGGCACAAATAAGGCCACTGGAACGCTACTCAAGATGGTGCAGACAAATCAACTTCCGGTGATACCTGTAAGGGAAACTTCTGCAGAAATGGAGAGTCAGGACTCAGAGAGACACGAGGAGAGTTGGAGCTTTGATGCCAAACACTGATGTTTATTCACAAGTATCGGCCGGAGAATTCATATCACAAGTCAGAGCAGCCAGAGATTCTGACTGCCCTGGTGGGTTGCCATGTCTAATCTGCCAAGCCTCTCTCTAGATCAGTGGTTCTGGTTCTCAAAGTGGGGGGCACGCCCCCCCAGGGGGGCTCAGAGGCATGACAGGGGGGGCGCGAGAGACCAGGAGGAAAAATGGTTATTAAAAAGAAAAAGGAAATCATAAATTGAAAAATTATTGATTCGAAAATAATGATGCAGTACAGTACTATTACGTCTGGGTTTCTGTGTTTCATTAAAGCTCGGCTCTGTGTGTGTGTGTGTGTGGAACGAGCCATTTTGTGTGCGCGAGCGAGAGAGCACCGGTACCGGAGATCGTTGTTGTTAGCTTCTGGTGCTAGCGAGCTACGCTAACGGATATAAGGAGTTTTTTCAACAACAAAGTGGAGGAGAGTCCTCTCCTGTCAGACTGAGAGACTCAGTGAACTAAAGGACTCTCAGTATTATCTCAGTGGGTCTCAAACGTTTTGATCACCATTAATGAAACCATTATTTCCGAGTCACACGTTTATATGATCATTATAGATATAAAAAAATAAGAGAATAAATTAAAAACAGGTATGAAATATTATGACATTAAAAAAAGAATAACGTTTAAAAGGGTGATTTGTAAAATATCCATAAAGAAATAGTAAATCTGTTTACAGTTCTGTTTCAAATGGGTGTTAAGAGATGTATCCATATATCTCTTCATTTTGCTCTCAAAGTGCACCAGATTGATGCTTTTAACTTCAATATTTAAAAGTCTTCCCGGGGGAACTTGCCCCCAGACCCCCCTATGTGAGGTCCACACACCACCTATAAAAATAGCACTTTACCCCTGCTTACACCTATAGTGGGGCAAACAAGTATTTAGTCAGCCACTTATTGTGCAAGTTCTCCCACTTAAAAAGATGAGAGAGGCCTGTAATTTTCATCCTAGGTACACTTCAACTATGAGAGACAAAATGAGAAAAAAAATCCAGAAAATCACATTGTCTGATTTTTAAAGAATTTATTTGCAAATTATGGTGGAAAATAAGTATTTGGTCAATAACAAAAGTTCATCTCAATACTTTGTTATATACTCTTTGTTGGCAATGACAGAGGTCAAACGTTTTCTGTAAGTCTTCACAAGGTTTTCACACACTGTTGCTGGTATTTTGGCCCATTCCTCCATGCAGATCTCCTCTAAAGCAGTGATGTTTTGGAGTTATCGCTGGGCAACACAGACTTTCAACTCCCTCCAAAGATTTGCTATGGGGTTGAGATCTGGAGACTGGCTAGGCCACTCCAGGACCTTGAAATGCTTCTTACGAAGCCACTTCTTCGTTGCCCGGGCGGTGTGTTTGGGATCATTGTCATGCTGAAAGACCCAGCCACGTTTCATCTTCAATGCCCTTGCTGATGGAAGGAGGTTGTCACTCAAAATCTCACGATACATGGCCCATTCATTCTTTCCTTTACACGGATCAGTCGTCCTGGTCCCTTTGCAGAAAAACAGCCCCAAAGCATGATGTTTCCACCCCCATGTTTCACAGTAGGTATGGTGTTCTTTGGATGCAACTCAGCATTCTTTCTCCTCCAAACACGTCTAGTTGAGTTTTTACCAAAAAGTTATATTTTGGTTTCATCTGACCATATGACATTCTCCCAATCCTCTTCTGGATCATCTAAATGCTCTCTAGCAAACTTCAGACGGGCCTGGACATGTACTGGCTTAAGCAGGGGGACACGTCTGGCACTGCAGGGTTTGAGTCCCTGGCGGCGTAGTGTGTTACTGATGGTAGCCTTTGTTACTTTGGTCCCAGCTCTCTGCAGGTCATTGACTAGGTCCCCCCGTGTGGTTCTGGGATTTTTGCTCACCGTTCTTGTGATCATTTTGACCCCACGGGTGAGATATTGCGTGGAGCCCTAGATCGAGGGAGATTATCAGTGGTCTTGTGGTCTTCCATTTTCTAATAATTGCTCCCACGGTTGATTTCTTCACACCAAGCTGCTTACCTATTGCAGATTCAGTCTTCCCAGCCTGGTGCAGGTCTACAATTTTGTTTCTGGTGTCCTTTTACAGCTCTTTGGTCTTGGCCATAGTGGAGTTTGGAGTGTGACTGTTTGAGGTTGTGGACAGGTGTCTTTTATACTGATAACAAGTTCAAACAGGTGCCATTAATACAGTTAACAAGTGGAGGACAGAGGAGGCTCTTAAAGAAGAAGTTACAGGTCTGTGAGAGCCAGAAATCTTGTTTGTTTTAGGTGACCAAATGTATTTATTTATTATTTTACCGAGGAATTTACCAATTAATTCATTAAAAATCCTACAATGTGATTTCCTGGATTCTTTCGCCTATTCTGTCTCTCATAGTTGAAGTGTACCTAGGATGAAAATTACAGGCCTCTCTCATCTTTTTAAGTGGGAGAACTTGCACAATTGGTGGCTGACTAAATACTTTTTTGCCCCACTGTATATGCCGTGAGCTGATATCGAGCCTTCATTGTAACAGTTGTGGGTACACTATGTATATGCGTGGGGATTGTTGCAGTAGAGAATTCCACTGTAGCGCCCGGTACATTAATGGGAAACCCTAAATGTTTGAGCACCCTCTATGAAACTTCAAGCTACCCCACAGCACCCCTGTCACAGCCACTGAGCCTGACTATTTGTATTGGGGGGGCCCGACTTTTTTTTTTCTCCAAAGGGGGGGCCTGACAGAAAAAGTTTGAGAACCACTGCTCTAGATAGACCTTTTAACTAGTTTACAGAGAGTTAATCCACATATTGGGGGATGGTGCGTAAACACCTAGGAACACTGGAGATATCGCCAACATCTGTAAATACTGAATCACTTGTCTGTGGTGCTTAGAAGCCAGCGTTTTCACAGTCCTAAAACCCTCTGTGACCGATAGGTCAGGCCATAAAACTGGTAATGTCAACAATAGCTGAGACTTCCCATTCCTTAAGACAGATACCAGACTCAGGGTTGGTCGTAAACGTCAACACACAGAAAAGGTTGAATATCTAGGAGTAAAGACAGAACTATTCCCTCACAGATCTTCTCTTTTTATCATTTATGATAATCTTAAAACATTAGTCTAATAATAATAATTTGGTCAATACTTAAATCAATAGGCATCTTCAGATTTGAGTGTGGTCTTACACAACATCAATTACAGTAAAGTAAAATAAGATCGAAACATTCAATCACAATGATTGATACAACCAACCATAATAGAAAAATCAGCTCTTACAAAAGCACAATAATGAACACATATAAAACACAGATGCATAATAGCAAAAACATCTATTTTAAAATAATATGTTTTAACAATTAACCATTAGTTAATCTCCTTTATCAAACTATAAAATCAAAACCAGCTTGCAGTTTAAAGATGTACTTTAAGGCAGTGGTTCTCAACTGGTGGGTCGCGACCCAAAAGTGGGTCGCGGACCCGTTTCGAGTGGGTCGCGGATGTGTGAATGAAGAAAAAAAATAGTTTAAAAAAAATTTGAATTTTTTTTTTTGGGAAAAAAGTCAAACTTTTATTTTGAAGGCCCGATGTTCTAACGCTGTGCATGCAGTAGGCGTTGAACTGGAAGTACCGGAGACCATAAATGGCTTTGAAAACTTCTGTCACGTAGTGATCATCTTCTCAATAAAACATCTTTGCTGATGTTTTTCGAGTCTTCTGGCCAATCAGAATCAAGATTGTTGCCGGAGAATAACTTTGCGGTAGAACTATTCTTCATACATCCATGGGTACAACTTCAGATACAAATGAACACGTAATGAAATATGACCCCCGGTTTGATGATTGACAGGTCACATAACAATGGGAGCTATCTACCCTAACCCACAATTTAAGTCACACAGACTATCTCCTCTTTACTCTTCTCTCTGTGAGGAGCAGCAAGTTCAGCTTCAGAACAAAGTGAAAAACAAACAATGGCATAAAATATTATTAATATGTCGGGTAGTAATACATGTATTTATTTTCTTCTCAGAGTGTACCAGAATGCGTAGTTTATGTTAGTATTTCTAAAAATCTCCTGAACTTTTTTATACAGTTCAGCTTTGATTCCATCATCTCATTAAATCTTTTTAAAAGCATACTTTAGTTCTGTGAAGGGATATAAGGGATATATGCACTGTACTTCACTTCTATTAATATTGTATGCTGAAAAGCATATATATTTCAGCACGATTTTTTGTTGAATAGATTTGAGTGCTTCAAAATGTTGGGTCGCGATGTATTGACCAAGTAAAAAGTGGGTCCCGAGGCCTGACCAGTTGAGAACCACTGCTTTAAGGCAATCACTAGTCAAAAGCATTTTTAAACTCAGGATCATAAGAGATCCAGCAAAGGTATACAATTCACAGTTGTGATTTTGATCAATCTGTAATCTGCAAAATTGCAGCGTCTTCAATTTTAGGATTACTTTACGTTTACTTTATTACATATTAAATCAAAAGACTATGGCATGATAACATAATTACATTACTTCAACTATCAATCATTATGTCATTTCAAAATCTGAAGGGAAAATCAAACAATTCTCAAAATGTTGAACAACCTGAAAAGGAAACATTAGGCAAATATTCAAAGACTTTTGTAAAAACCTGGAAAGGAAGGTTTAAACGTTTAAAACTTGAAACATAATGTTAGGTCTGTCTGTGCATGGGTACTATGTTGAAGAGTAGTGTTGTTAAGCCTGATTGCTGGACAATTAAGGATATTAACATTATCTGTTATAATATTAGAAATATCTTATTATTCAATACCTTATAATCTGAAAATATCAATTAATTCATGTTGTTTAGTATGAAAGTGTAATCTGATCTGACAAAATATATTTATCACCACTATTTAACACATGTCTGGTCATTGGAAATATAAAAAACAATCATTAATTGTACATCTGTAAACATCTGGTCATTCAATTCAAATGTTATCTTTGTACGAGAGCTGGAAGAACATACGCGTTCTCCTCCTCTCTTTATGACACAGAGTGTCTGGCGTGTAAAGGCATCCTGATACTGTAGATTAGTACTGAGGTGCTGATTGGCTCAAAACTCTTCTTCATCAGAGCGCCATATTTCCCCCCCCCCGTGATGGGAGAGGTTAGGAAGACATCTGCTCCTCCAAGAAACAAGGAACCTTGTATTATAGAAGCCTCTGAAGCCCTCGCTCGTCCTGCAGGGTTGTCTGCTTGAGCCCACCGAGCAGAAAGATGAAGAAGCATCCCATCTCATCAGAAAGTAGAATCCTCTCATCTCGAACGACCTCGTGCCTCCTTGCCCGTGGCTGGGGGTGCCCTCTGCAGCCAGAGAGTGTGACCCTCTCTCTCTGACCCTTGGCCTTCAGAGCTGTCCTAGTTATTGAGTTAACACCTGATAGGGATGTTTTCCTGAGTGCAGACAACTCAAAGTAATGGATTAGCACATTATCATTTATTACAAAAATAGGATAGGCCCCTCAGAATTATTTGGGAGCCTTCCTGACACATGCACATGCATAAATGTAAGGTTTGTGTTAGTCATTTAACATGCAAGAATCATATATTCATCAGTCCAAAGCAGAGAAATGTTATTGTAAGTTAAATGTGAGCTAGTCCCTGTGAATATAACCCCTTCTCAATTATTCTAAATGTTATATTAATTCACCATTTACCTTTTGATAAAATATTAGTTTAGAAATACATTTCCTCTTCCATAAAACATAGGTTTGAGAAATAAATGTTCCAATATAAAAGCAATTACTCAATGTAATTGACTCTGCCCTCCCTTTTCTTACAATGTAGGAGTCCATGTAAGCATGGTATAGATTATAATCCATTACTCGAGAAGACTCAGTATCACCTGTGCGCAGCTTACAAAAATTAATTGTGAGAAACATATATTAAGCAGGAAATGTATACCTTTGTTGAAAAAACAAAGCATATCTGATTTGAGAGGACAAGCTTCAACCCCCTTAACATCTGAGTCACTACCGATGGCATAGCAGGAATGATAGTGGGTGTCTGAGGGTGTCATTACTGAGAAATGTCAAACAAATTCAAAACCTTACATTTGAAAACAGGTTTGCATTCCCCCACTTAAGGTGACGTTATCATTGGAAACAATAAAAGCTAATTGTTTTGACGTAGAATCTATAAATTGAATCGTTAGAGCAGAACAGAATGGTCGTATTGTAGCCTGAGTTTCGTGCAGCCTCTAGTTTTACCAGGTGGAAACATTGTCCATATAATGTGAATACATGCAGAATTAGACATAAAGAGGCCCCTGACATTAGGCCTATATTAAAATAGTAGGGGCTTTTAACAGCTTGCAAACAAACCTACAGGCATCCTCTGCATAGCAGTATGAACAGCCTTAAAAAAACAACCCACTCTCACCCTAAGTGAAGCCGTTAGTCTCATCTGACCAGGGCCATATTCACCATATACATTGGGGGGGACATATCCCCCCCAATATTCAGATACACTCAAAATGCCCCCCCCCCAATAAATAGCAACAACATTTAATTTTTTAATTAAAATAAAATTGCTATTCTTTATTTTGGTTATGTGTATACTTGAAAATCTATATTTTCTGTTATTGTGAACTTCACCAAAATGATACTTCTTTTCATATGTAAATTGGTTCCTTATTTTGTACCCGGGGGTGTATTTCGCTGTTGCACGTCTGAGTCCACCTTCAGTTAGCTTGATGCTCCAAGCAGGTCAGTCATGTTTTAATTTGCCCTCCATCAGTTCTGGTATCTTTTCTAGTTAGCCCTAAAGTAATCTATATTATTTTATTTCGTAATGGTAATGTTAATGAACCCTCCGGTTTAGCTTCTTTGTGTAAGTAAGTTGTAGTTCTGATGTTAAAACCGAACTTTACAGGAATAGTAGCTAACTAGCTGTGGGCTAGCTGGTTTCAGTTGTTAGCCAGGGTTTGGCGGGCTAGTGTCAGCTATGTGGAAAATGACGGTGTCGTTTTGGATGTAATCCAATAGATATTTATTCATGTGGATTATTTCTATTTTATTTTGTAATTTGTAGGGTGTGGAAAGATTTAAAACTGTGATGTGTGACACCTATGGAATACCAAAGGTGCCAGAATTAATTAAATAATAAATACTCTACAATTATTATGAAATAGTATTTCATAATCGTCAGAAGCATTTAAAAGATACTCACACGCAGGAGGTTTGCATTGTGCATCATAGCATGAGCAAGAGGAAGGGTGGCAGTGACATTAGACAGTTTTTTGGGCAGCCAGAAAAAGAAAAAAAGTAAGTTAAGAGCAGTGAGAAAGTGAGTATTGTTACCAGTCAGATAGCTTGTTTACTGATAATATTTCTTCCATGTTCACTCTGGTGTGTTCAGAGTAAAGAGAGAGAGGGAGAGAGAGAATGTGAGCATGGCGACCAGACAGGGAGAGTGTGCGCTGGTGACATGGAGGTAAGTCAGAAAGGAGCTATATTGATGGTTAAGACAGAATAATGACAACATAGCAGTCTAATGTTAATGTTAATTTAAGATGAGATCATCCTCATATGTATTTCAGATAATACCATCAAGCAGGGAGAGTGAGTTTGACAATGAGAGAGAGAGCAGCCAGGCAGGCGAAAATGAAGGTACAGGAAAGGAAGGGGAGGAGCTTGGACTTTGCCCAAATCATCCAAATGTGAAAGTCATACCCAGTCAAACCCTATCAAATAGAATACTCTACTTTCAGGAGAAGTGGTTTGAAGATCATGCATGGCTCCATTACAGCCCCTCTGTAAAAGGGGTCCTCTGTTTCTATTGTGCTAAACACTTTGCAGCACAAAAGTCTAAGCTTGCGTCAAAAGCAGATTCAGCGTTTGTCAAGACTGGTTTTAACAATTGGAAGAAGGCACTGGAGAAATGTAGTGTGCATAAACACAGCCAGTGTCACAAATTAGCTGTGATGACTAGGATTCAGGAGCCAGAGTCTGTTAATGTGCAACTTTCACGTGAGCTTGAAAGACGGCAGCAACAAGCCAGAAGAAATCTGATGAAGATTGTTGAGGGTGTGAGGTACTTGGCGCGGCAAGGTCTGGCTTTTTGAGACGATCAGAAGGAGAGTTGGAATTTAAGCCAGCTTCTAAAGTACAAGGCAACGGGCGATGCAGAGCTGACCTCCTGGCTAAAAGGTCCCCTCGATTTCACCAGTCCGGAATTGCAGAACGAACTGTTGAAGGTGATGGCCAATATAATCATCAAAGAAATTGTGTCGGAAATAACATCAATGCCAGTGGTCCAGTTCGCAATTATCATTGATGGCACCCAAGATACAGTGGGGCGAAAAAGTATTTAGTCAGCCACCAATTGTGCAAGTTCTCCCACTTAAAAAGATGAGAGGCCTGTAATTTTCATCCTAGGTGTGAAGAATAATCTTCTGGGATTCACTGCAGAGCCAATGTTGAAGAATGGAGACGGATAACTTTCATCAAAACACGAGATTTATTGAAGTATCGGCCGGAGAGGGCACACTCAGTTTCACACGTGAACAGTCTTCCACCGAGCGGCACTCTGAAGATCCATAGAATAATTACACAAAATATTGACCAAAGGCGGATCCCAAACTTACGCGCCCTTTCTCTGCTAATTATAAACAGATGCCACAAACTGAACAAAGACTAGCCAGGACAGGATGCTCCCCCTTTCTCCACAAAGCAAGGCATCTGACCTCTGAGTTGACCCTGAGGATGGCATGATCATATTTCACAGATTGAGGGAACAACACTTTAATTAGAAACAGAAGTTCGCAGATAAATTCCCAATTCGATACATGGGAACAGACAGGATTAAAATATTCTCTAACAGCCCCTCCTTTTTATCAATTTATGATAACCAATTAACACTAGTCTAAGAATATTTCAGTCAATACTCAAATCAATAAACGCCTTCAGAGTCTGGGATCACACACATTAATCACATCAAAAAGTAAGCAGAATTGAAACATTTCAATTACCTTGATTGAACGCAGTCAATCATAACAAAAAATCATCTCTCCTCCGTGTCTGATATCATTTATCAAAAGCACAATAATAAACACACATGTAATACAAAAATATAACAGCAAAATATATGTTTCAAAAATAAGATATTTTATCATTTATCACTCAGTTAATCTCATTCCTCAAACACAAATTCAAAGTCAGTTTACATCTCAAAGATTTACTTCAAGGCAATTACTTATTAAAGCACAATTAGAATTTAGGATTATAAGAAATCCAAATGAGGTATAAAATCTGAATCATGAGAGATCCAGGCTAAAATTCTCAGTGATGAATCGGTCAATCTGTAATCTGTAAAGGTTCAATGTCCTCAATCGTTAACATTATTTTACGTTTACTTTACTAAGCTTCATTGAAGAGTAAGGCACTTTAGTAGTACATACATTTCATTCAAATACATTTGTTCAAAATCTGAAAAGGAAAAATCAGATATTTATTGTATAACAACCTGAAAAGGAAAAATCAAAACATCTGTTCTTTATTCTGAAAGTCAACTGTAATCAATTTATTAATCACTGAACGGGGGTACCCATGGGCAGAAACCGCGATGGAGACCCATGGATCTCGCAATTCCTTGTTGTACATCAATATTATTTCATCTGCAGTTGAATACCCCACTATCTTCTGTGGGGCCTGGAGGGAGGTCTTGGCAACCCTGTATATGGCTAATTTAACTACAGTTATCAAACAGATCACTAGGATTAGCACAACCAAGATAAACACTGAAACAGTAACAACAAATTTAACCAACCCCGCTCCCCAGGATCCAATGGTTCCACTTAAATCCCCAAATGTAAATCCATGAGTTTCATGCAATTCTTGTATTCCCCTAGCAGTATCATGAGCCATATCCATAACTTCAGGTGTAGCATCAGAGATGAAAGAACAACACTCAGACCCAATCACCTTACATGTGCCTCCCTGGGCGGCGAGGAGGAGATCCAGCGCCATGCGATTCTGTAGTGCTACTGTCCTAACTTCCTGCAATTCTTTGTGTTCAGCTAACATCGCTGTGTTAGATACATTTAGATGGTGTTCTACTACTTTGGATAGTGCCACAATTTCCTGCTGAGTAACATAAATACCGTACCAAGGCAAAAATAGGCTCGCTATCTGTTGTGCTTCTGTAATTGATCTGCTATTCCGATGTAAAGAGGGAAGTATCGCTGCAATCTCATTAGCCTCTACTTTACGGATTAAATGGATTAGATAGGCTAGATAACAGGTGCCATAGAAAATGTCAAAGGGTACACAGCCATAAGCGCGGTCTCCACAAACTAAGTAAACTCTCTGTGGGAGGGGAATTCTGGCTAATTGTACCCTCACTATGGTATTGCAGTCACTGTGTCCCACATCTGGAGAAGTATGATATCCTGCTTCATTCTGGAAACAGATAGACACATTCTTCCATTCATGTACAGTAATTGGTGGTACATAAACTGAGCAATCTCGTGTTAGGGACTTGCCTAAGGGGATTGGCTGTGTACAGTCGTGTATTTTAACTTTAATGGAGTCCACTGTTCTAGAGCCAAACTAGGGCACAACTGTTACCAAAGCTTCAACCAACAAAGATGGTGTGTGTGGTTGCATTGTACATGTTGGACTTGTAAGGTTAACTGAACAATTAGTCTGGGCTAGAGCTAACTGGAATCTGTATTCAAAAGCTAAGTTAACATATTTCTTCACGTATATTAGTTTTAAAAACATCAACCGTTTGAAGCCGTCAGGCAGGTAATTTTCATTTACTGTATCAACAATGAGAGAGACTAAACCCTTGTACTGTACAGGTTGCTCCGAGTCTACGGGGTAGCAGGGAGTAAAGCAATCCTCAGCTTCATCGCTAATTCTGGATGCAATGTCATTCCAGCTTATTAAATCATAATCAGCTTTCGTGAACGGAATTGGGCTAAACATTGGAGAATGCATGGATTCTGGCATATTTTGGCACAGCCAACAGTTGCTAACATTACGTTCATGTGCGTAGTCTATCATTAAACTTACTGCATAATTAGTTTTAGCTCGTTTAAGTGGAGTGATTAAGGCCTTTTTTGAAGAATCTACATCACCTCCTGTTTGTTTAAGTGGAGTGGATAGAAAATCCATTTTGCTATCTGGTCCAGTATATGTGCATGCAGTGACACCTGAATTGGGGGCTTTATAATCTGGTTTCCTCGCTGTGCATTGTACCTCATTCATTATCAGTTTCCTTAATTGTTCCATAGTGGTACACCACAATTCTGAGGGCATGTTGGCAATGGTGTTGAGAGCTATTCTTACCACCTCCGATGTTCTCCCGAACCACTGGTACTGGTCTTTTGGATACATTCCCCATGTCAAGTAATCATCACCCTTGATTGAAGACACAGCAAACACAATAATACAGTTAGATGGGTTACATATTGAAGTTGAACAGTTAAAAGAAATAGTCTCTAATTCACGAGTGATGTCGACGATCCTCTTTACTCTTCCTCCTTCTCTCTCTCTCTGTCTCTCTCGCACCATACTGAATGTCTGTGTGGTGTTTGGATACAACCTGTCCTTGTCGATAGGCACTGATTTGCCCGTTGGTGTTGTTTTGCCCTCAGGGTCTGGACCCTGAGTAGTCAAGTCATCTGCGCTCTTGGATAAGAGCACCTTATCTTCTCTCTCAGAGGGGCGAGAGCCCTCGCCACCTGTCGTTGAGATTTCCACAGCTTCATCTAGTATGGCGTTCTTGGCCAGGTACAGCAAACCCAGGATGACGATGATGATGACTGCCTTCACACGCCAGCATCCGGTAGAGGGGAGAGACGACATCTGGAGGCGTGGATCCACTCCGCTCTGCCTTGGACTCTTAGGGCTGTTCTGGTCACTATCAACACCTGGAAAGGACCTTTCCACCTGTGAGACAGGGCATCTTTTTCAAGAGATTTGATTAGTACATTATCACCAATCTTAAAAGGGTGGGTGGGCTCTTCTCCCGGCTGAGGGAGCCTGTCAGCCACCTGCCTGTGAAACTTTCTCAACATGTCAGTTAGATATTTGACATAGTTAGTCATGTAATCCTCTGTCCACAAAAGGGTGAGTGTGTGGGGGGCTAGACCCTAAGAACATTACCCTTCCCATCAATACTTTGTGTGGGCTAAGCCCTGTCGTTGCATTTGGTGTGCTTCTGATGGAGCACAGAACTAGCGGCAGCGCGTCTACCCATTTTAGTCCTGTGGTCAACATTGTTTTAATGAGTTTCTCTTTTATAGTCAAGTTCATTCTCTCAACCTGGCCTGAGCTCTGTGGGTGATAGGGAACATGCAATTGCCATTTAAACCCTAACACTGTAGCTAGACTCTGGGTTATCTTAGAAATGAATGCTGGACCTCTGTCACTGTTAATCCCTGCTGGAACACCAAATCTAGGGATAACATCTTTGAGAAGACACTTACAACTGTTCTAGCGTCTTCTTTTCTGGTAGGGTAGGCCTCTACCCATTTGGAGAACTGGCACACTATTACCAAAAGATATTTGAATCCTTGGCATGGTGGCATATGCGAAAAGTCAATTTGCATATTTACAAAGGGCCCTGAAGGGGGCGGTAGATGTTCATGCTGAACCAGACCACTTCTTCTTCTTGTCTGCTGGCATACCATGCATCTATCTACAAGGGTCTGTGTAGCTAGTGTGATGCCTGGAGCAAACCATTGTGACTTTATAATCCCATTCATCCCTCCTTTTCCTACATGTGATTTGCCATGTGCAACATGTGCCAAAACATGGAGGAACAAACGGGGACAAACCATCCGGCCGTCTTGGTGGAGCCACAAGCTGGACTCAGCGTCAAGTGTACAACCTCGTCTTAGCCATATCTCTTTCTCCCTAACATCAGCACGGGCTTGCATTACCGCGACATCATTAAAGGAAGGCAAAGAAATCAGTTCTGTGGGTTGTGTCAGGGAGCATTGGAGCACCATAGAAGAACATGAAACTGCTGCTTGTTTAGCCGCGATGTCGGCTAACGCATTTCCACGCGAAATAGGATCATCAGAATTTGTGTGAGCAGCACATTTCACTACTGCTAGCTGTGCAGGGAGCAGGATAGCGTCTAATAACTGAGCTACCAACGCATGATGTTGAATAGGCTTACCAGCCGATGTTAAGAAACCGTGCATCTTCCACAAGACACCAAAATCATGGCACACACTAAATGCATACCTGGAGTCTGTGAAAATGGTTGCAACTTTTCCTTTAGCCAAAATACACACCCTCAGCAGAGCATGCAACTCTGCAGCCTGAGCCGACGTGCCATTTGGCAAGGCCCGGCTTTCTAAGACCTCCCAGTCGTTCACAACAGCATAGCCTGCTAAATGTACTGTGTCAGACGGCCTGCTCGCAGATCCGTCTGTGTATAGAATCATATCTGAATTAGGGATAGGAGTTTACAACATATCAGTTCTGGGGGAAGAAGACATGTCAATCGTTGTGACGCAGTCATGTGTTATTTCAAAATCTGGAATTGGCACCAGCGTAGCTGGGTTTAGGGGGGGGAGCGTTTAAGAGTGATGTGTGGGCTTGAAAGAATTACTGCTTCATAACCAGATCACCTTGCTGCTGTCATATGCTGAGTAGCAGAGGTGTTCCGAATATGCAAAACTGCATGTGGGACATGTACTACACAGTCACTGGCCAGTACAATAGAAGAGGATTGTTTAATAACAATTGCAACTGCGGCTACTGCTCGCAGGCATGAAGGCATACCAAGTACCACAGGGGAAAGTCGAGACGAATAGTATGCAACAGGCCGGAAATTAGATCCATGCTTTTGTACCAAGATGCCGGTTGCAAAGCCCAACTTCTCATGGACGTGTAGATGAAAAGGTTGATGGTAATCAGGGAGACCCAGGGCCGGAGCCGATGTGAGGGCTCGCTTTAAGTCCTGAAAAGCTGTGTGCATGTCCTCAGACCAGTGAACAATGTTAGGGGCGGCCTGCAGAGTGGCAGCACGCAGGACGGAGTCCATAGCAGCGTACTCGTATATCCAATGTCTGCAGTAGTTTGCCATGCCCAAGAAGGAAAGCATCTCCTTCTTTGTACGTGGTGGTGGCACTTTGTTCAAAAGGCAGATCCTCGCAGGTGAGAGGAGGCGGTGTCCATCTCTCAGAATGTGACCCAAATACGTGACCTCAGTCTGGCAGTATTGCAACTTGGCCAGGGATGCTCTGTGTCCGCATTCAGAAAGTCTTTTCATGAGCAGAATGGAATCGATGCGACAGGCGTCTCTGTTAGGTGATGCAATCAACAGGTCATCTGCATACTGAAGTAGGGTGCTTCCTCCTGTCAGGATCAGAGTGTCCAGATCTCTTTTAACAGCTGCTGCGTACACAGTAGGCGACTCAACATAGCCCTGTGGGAGGCGCGTGTATGTGATTTGTTTACCTTTAAAAGTAAATGCAAACAGATACTGGCTTTCTGGATGCATAGGAATAGAGAAAAACGCTGAACAGAGATCAATGACTGTGTAATACTTGGAATCTGGGGGTAGAGAAGCAAGGATCGATTTAGTGTCAGGCACTATGGGAGCTGTTGGGATGACAATGGCATTAATAGCTTGCAAATCTTGGACAAAACGCCACTCATCAGGGCGGTTGTGTTTAGGTATGGGCAAAATTGGAGTATTACAGGGATTTTTTGTATAAATTAATACACGCTGATCAAGCAGAGATTGGATGACTCCTTCAATTCCCAAAATGGCTCTATGGGGTAAATTGTACTGTCTGATAGCAGGCAATCTGGCATTGCTTTTAAGGGTCACTCTGTGGGGGGGGGGCTGAACTAACAAAGCCCACATGGTTCTTGTGTTTGGCCCACAAACTGGGTGGAATGTCGGCAAAGTCCGAAGGGGGGCCAAATTCTGTGGGTGGGGGTGGCTGTAAATGAAGGAACGTGCTTTGGGGGAGGGAAATGTGGTCAGTGAGACGCAGCATGTAATGCTCTTCTCCAAGGCTAATTACATTAGGTGTGGTGTGGGGGTCAGAGACCATTGCTGCTTCCAACTGAGCATAGCAGTGGGCTACTGCCTGGAGTGACAGCTAGTGTGACGTGAGGGATAGTTTCTACAGCTAGAAGAGCCTGCTGTGGGGGTGTGAGCCTAAGAGGCAACGCACATCCTTGTGGTCCCAAAAACAGAAACTGCTCGCATTCCAACTGATCTGAGCTGTTGCAAAAACCTCTTACTGATAGCGCATAATCATCTGATGGGTTAAAAGCAGCTGTGCAGTGACAATTCAACACAGGCCGCATAAGAGACATTAAGGAAGCACACACAGGGGAAATGCTAGCAATTATCTGAATCCCTGTTGCGGAGAAAACAGAAATCATATTGAAATCTGGAAAGGACCAACAATAAATGTTGTCCTGTGATGATTGAATGAATTGGACAGCTTGATATACTTTACTGTCAGGAATTGTCAAAAACAATCCATCCGGACTACAATGTATTGTTGCCTGTAATTTACAAAGTAAATCTCTGCCCATCAAATTAATCGGGCTTCCATCTGAAATAATGAAAGAGTGTTGCACATTTGACCCCTCGATTGAAACATTAGTACTCTCTGAAATGGGCTCGGACATAGGAATGCCAGAAACGCCCATTGTTGTAACAAAATCATTAGTTGCTTCACACACTTTCTCTTTAGTACGTACTGCAGACAATGTAGCGCAATCAAAATATCTACAGCTGTTCCACTAAAATCAACGGGCATAATCGGATCTTCACGCGGGTTATTGGAAAGGCGAATTGTTGCTGCTTGAATGGGGAAATGTTGTGAGTCTGATCCTATTTGTCTATGGCAGCCCTATCTCCTATTAAATTCACTTTGCAGACTGTGTTGCTCATGTGGAGCCTGTCTATCATAGTGTTGAGGGGGCATTAATGCAGGATGCCTGGGTGGCTGGGGTAAAGCAGGCAAGGATTGTGTATTCTGCTGCGCTCCCCATCTCTTTTCGCACTGTCCCGCCCAGTGGTCCATTGAACCGCAAACGTGACACGGCTTCCTTGGATTTTTGTTCTGCTGTTGTCTATTCTTATCATGATAACCCTGTGATTTTCCATGATTTTGATACTGCTGTGTGCGGTTCTGTCCCTGAAACTGCTGGGAGTTATCTGCACCCTGATAAGCCTGTATATTTTGAGGCAATTGTTGCACCTTCTGAGCATTTCTAGGATGCAAAAATATCTGGCTCCTATGCAAGGCACGCATTGTGGCTATCGTGGCTTGCCAGGTTTTAATTAGCCAGTCAGGTGTTGCTATCATGTAGGCACGAGCTGCCTCTGGGGTTAAGCTTTGCACTAAGCTTTGTATGGCGAACAAATCATTGCCCTCCCTTTTAATGCCCGCATTATTATCCCACACTGTCATGAAACGCTGGATAAATTCTGGGACAGTTTCTGTTGGGCTCTGTACGCAAGCCAACAAAATCGGTGTGAGTCTTAGCGCATGCTCTAACAGCCAAAGCAGCGACGTTCTGAATCCACATGTCGCGCGCCTGTGTCAAAGGCCAATCGCCTGCAGGCGTGCATGCAGGGAACATCTCCTATCAGAATTTTCGGGGCGGTTACAGTTTCAGCAGAATTATTATTCTGAGATGTTTGCGTACTCGTGATCATTTTACGCTGGACAGCCCTTTGAAAAAACGCTAATTCTGGACATGTTCTCTGATTTAACATCAAAAGCAGCCTCTAGACTGAGCAAATGACAACTCGCCGCACATTTGGAAATCCTATCAATCAAAGCCTTGAGCTCTGTGGAGCCTCGCTCGCTGCCAACTGATTTTTCATTCTTTCGTTCATTATATCCTCTTTTATCTGCAATAGACATCCAAGCTTTGAGACAACCCAACATGTATTCTGCATCCCAGGACGGGTTCGGATCATTTTTCACAATTTTAAATGCTTGCCACAACACGGCCATGTCAAAACTCCCTGTTAAAGGCCAATCAAATTGAATCTTCCCTTTCTGATTATTTTGTTGTGAGTGCTCACAAAGTAACGAGGTAAACGGCATAACTTTAGACTAATCCAAGCTTCTTCCGACAATCCCTGACGGCATGTTGGGTGAAAACATGTGAAAATAGTGGCTGTCTGTAATTGGAGTTTTAGAAAAAGTTTTATTGCGTTCATTCGTTTTCCTCTGACCAACTGACTCCTTTGTGGACAGATTATTACCCATGTTGAACGGTTAGTACAATCAACAAACACTGCAGTTTAGACAAACAAACATAAAACTGCAGCAAACCTCCGTGTGACAGAAAGTTTAATTTAATCCGAATAAAAAGACTTCAGCGGGGGTTGGGAAATATAATTTAATATGAGTGCCTTCTTACTCATATTAGCTTGTACAAGTGCTAAAGACTGGATCTGTTGAAGAGCAATAACGAATTTATCCTCAAATCAACAACCACAATGCTAATTTAGTGGTGGATTCCCTCTGTCCAGAGAATAAAACCATCAGTTTATCCTCCGTATTTATCAACCCATAATTTTCTTACAACAATGAAAAAATTATCGTTTATGCCACATTCTCGCATTCCGCCCATATATGACGATTTAGTTTAGTTCCTAAACGACTATGGTGCGAGGAAAAGAACGTTATACCACTAAACTTAATTTCTCCTGCCCTGCCGCTCTCTGCAGGGGGGGGAGGGAACACACAGACACGCTCCCCTTTCTGCAGCGGTATACAGGGTCTGAAACAGCTGTTTTATTTTATTTTGACCGCTGAAGTCTCCAGAATTCGGCGATTTGTTTCAATACAAATCTATGACATTGCTCTAATGCAGAAATCCACTTTACTGATTCTCTATTTTAAGGTCTCTCCGAAATTTAAATAGAGACACCGAGAAAAAAATGTGCAGCCTTTCAGCTTCACAGGTAATTTTATGATATCGTCAATCACAGATCCTGGTAAGGCAATATTCAAATTGATTTGAAATTACACTTACCAGTATTCTGAAGATATATTTGATATTCTGTCGTGACGCCAATCTGTGAAGAATAATCTTCTGGGATTCACTGCAGAGCCAATGTTGAAGAATGGAGACGGATAACTTTCATCCAAACACGGAGATTTATTGAAGTATCGGCCGGAGAGGGCACACTCAGTTTCACACGTGAACAGTCTTCCACCGAGCAGCACTCTGAAGATCCATAGAATAATTACACAATATATTGACCAAAGGCGGATCCCAAAGTTACGCGCCCTTTCTCTGCTAATTATAAACAGATGCCACAAACGAAAAAAAAGACTAGCCAGGACAGGATGCTCCCCCTTTCTCCACAAAGCAAGGCATCTGACCTCTGAATTGACCCTGAGGATGGCATGATCATATTTCACAGATTGAGGGAACAACACTTTAATTAGAAACAGAAGTTCGCAGATAAGTTCCCAATTCGATACATGGGAACAGACAGGATTAAAATATTCTCTAACACTAGGTACACTTCAACTATGAGAGACAGAATGGGGGGGAAAGAATCCAGAAAATCACATTGTAGGATTTTTAATGAATTAATTGGTAAATTCCTCGGTAAAATAAGTATTTGGTCACCCAAAACAAACAAGATTTCTGGCTCTCACAGACCTGTAACTTCTTCTTTAAGAGCCTCCACTGTCCTCCACTTGTTAACTGTATTAATGGCACCTGTTTGAACTTGTTATCAGTATAAAAGACACCTGTCCACAACCTCAAACAGTCACACTCCAAACTCCACTATGGCCAAGACCAAAGAGCTGTCAAAGAACACCAGAAACAAAATTGTAGACCTGCACCAGGCTGGGAAGACTGAATGTGGAATAGGTAAGCAGCTTGGTGTGAAGAAATCAACCGTGGGAGAAATTATTAGAAAATGGAAGACATACAAGACCACTGATAATCTCCCTCGATCTGGGGCTCCACGCAAGATCTCACCCCGTGGGGTCAAAATGATCACAAGAAAAAATCCCAGAACCACACGGGGGGACCTAGTCATTGACCTGCAGAGAGCTGGGACCAAAGTAACAAAGGCTACCATCAGTAACACACTACGCCGCCAGGGACTCAAATCCTGCAGTGCCAGACGTGTCCCCCTGCTTAAGCCAGTACATGTCCAGGCCCGTCTGAAGTTTGCTAGAGAGCATTTAGATGATCCAGAAGAGGATTGGGAGAATGTCATATGGTCAGATGAAACCAAAATAGAACTTTTTGGTAAAAACTCAACTAGACATGTTTGGAGGAGAAAGAATGCTGAGTTGCATCCAAAGAACACCATACCTACTGTGAAACATGGGGGTGGAAACATCATGCTTTGGGGCTGTTTTTCTAAGGAAGGAAAAGGAAAGAATGAATGGGGCCATGTATCGTGAGATTTTGAGTGACAACCTCCTTCCATCAGCAAGGGCATTGAAGATGAAACGTGGCTGGGTCTTTCAGCATGACAATGATCCCAAACACACCGCCCGGGCAACGAAGGAATGACTTCGTAAGAAGCATTTCAAGGTCCTGGAGTGGCCTAGCCAGTCTCCAGATCTCAACCCCATAGAAAATCTTTGGAGGGAGTTGAAAGTCTGTGTTGCCCAGCGACAGCCCCAAAACATCACTGCTCTAGAGCAGTGCTTCTCAAAGTGTGGTCCGCGGACCGTGTGGTCCGTGAGCGCCCCCTAGTGGTCCGTGAGTATATTGGTAACATTTCACATTTGAAATAAATAAATACATTTAAGTTTTCCGCACTCTCGCGGGAATATCTCCGCAATGGAGTGAGCTTAAGTTTCACTTTCGATTGCATGATACAGCCCAGATAAACACCTTCGTCACACATGAAGAAGAGGGGACACATGTTGATGTAGAAGAGACATGAGGAAGAGGGGACACATGTTGATGTAGAAGAGACATGAAGAAGAGGGGACACATGTTGATGTAGAAGAGACATGAAGAAGAGGGGACACATGTTGATGTAGAAGAGACATGAAGAAGAGAGGACACAAGTTGATGTAGAAGAGACATGAGGAAGAGGGGACACATGTGGCCACTTGTTTGTACCATTTTCAGGCGATTTGTAAAAAACGATGTGTTTTTGGATATTTGTGGAGTTAGGTGGTCCGCGAGTGTTTTTTTATTGGTTAAGTGGTCCTTGGTATGAAAAAGTTTGAGAAACACTGCTCTAGAGGAGATCTGCATGGAGGAATGGGCCAAAATACCAGCAACAGTGTGTGAAAACTTACAGAAAACATTTGACCTCTGTCATTGCCAACAAAGGGTATATAACAAAGTATTGAGATGAACTTTTGTTATTGACCAAATACTTATTTTCCACCATAATTTGCAAATAAATTCTTTAAAAATCAGACAATGTGATTTTCTGGATTTTTTTTTCTCCTTCTGTCTCTCATAGTTGAGGTATACCTAGGATGAAAATGACAGGCCATCCTTCAACGTCGAGGTCAAGTACCGTGCTGGGAGGGAGAACATAAATGCAGATGCCCTCTCTCGGTTCCCGACAGCTTGCCCCCCACCAGAACAGTCGTCAACCAGCACTGCAGGTGAGATTACATCGGCAGCAGTGAGCCAGGAAGAAAAAATACCCGGGACAGACTAACGACTGGGTGGTTGAACAACAAGGTGACTCAGAAATTGGGGATGTAAACAGGTTTTCACACACACACACACACACACACACACACACACACACACACACACACACACACACACACACACACACACACACACACACACACACACACACACACACACACACACACACACACACACACACACACACACACACACACACACACACACACACACACACACACACACACACCACACACACACACACACACACACACACACAGATACATACAGTCAAACACCCTCCCCATCCCTGTACCTGGATAAAATGATTTCTCTGTATTTCCTCTTGAACTGGTTGATGTCTGGACATCGCTTTAGCTCCACATTCACACTGTTCCAAAAGGCGCATTCACACCGCTTTTCCCACAAAGGTTCATGAGTACTTTGTTCATGAGAACTCTTTAGTTCTCATGAACTATGTACAGATCGCGTTCACACCGGAATAAGTCCCTGGGGGAGGATTAGGCAAATGAAGCCGCTGACGTCACTTCTTCTTCTTCTGCTTTGGGTTTACTGGCAGGCCGCAAACCACTTCACGGCATATACTGTCGCCCAAAGTCCGGAAGTCCCCGGAGTTGCTGGGAGTCCCAGCAGCTTCTACTGAAGCCTTCCGAGTAAATCGCCAGAACGCCGACACCTCCTCATCTCCACCGCTCCCATGTTTTATTTTGTGTTGTCATAAGTTAGTCTCTCTGCGTTTCTGCCCTGGGCTAATGCTAATAATCCTAATGCGAGGATAATAAAAATGTCGGCTTCACAAAACTTTTTGGGAGTTTTACGGGGCGTGGTTTGCAATCCGCCCAGCCAATCAGAAATGTAGCTCTTTTCTCACAAGCGAGCCGCAGGGACTTTCGTGGGGGTAAAAAGGTTCTCATGAACTAATTTTAGTTACGGCTCTTTTTGGTGTGAACGCGACAAAAGAGTTCTCATGAACCTTTGTGGGAAAAGTACTGCGGTGTGAATGCGCCTATAGTCTCACTCCACAGGCTGAGATACAACATTTTCTTCTGCTGGTACGGACCCTATGAATTTCGAATTGAAATGGTCTCGATGAACTATATCCCCCCACTCGTTGAATGAATACTTTTAGGATATTTCCTGGTAAAACGTTATTTTTTGCCTTAAACATGATTTGTGCCGTTTGGAATTCCACCAGGTCTGTACATTTTAACAATTTTGACTGCAGGAATAATGCGTTAGTGTGATCAAGACATTTGTCATTGTGAATGATTGGTATGGCTTTTTTTTGGAAAATAGATACTGAGTGTATTGAACTTTTGTAGTTATTGCCCCAGATTTCAGCACAGTAATTCAGATAATGTAAGACTGGTGAACAGTAGAGAATGCGAAGTGATTTCTGATCTAGAACTTGTTAAAATTGTCTATTTCGTCAAACCGAACGACTCTCCGGACCAAAATGCCAAATATAAAAATATTCAGCAGTAGCTCACATCCGGACCTGTCTCAGAAAACAGCCGACCGCCCGGGTCTCGAGCTGGGGAAGGTGTACCAAGAGATTTAGCAACCAAGAAACATGGTGCTATTGTTGCTTTTGAAAAAGAATCTCAGAACCACAGGTTTACCTGATAGGCAAATGTCGGAGCCGGTGGCAGCTGGTCAATAGAGGGCGCCGCACCCCCTTCCTCCTCGGTGGAAAGTGTTTTTTTTTCAAAACCCCCGGACCCCCTAGTATTTCTCATCATGGCTCACACTTAGGTTCTTCCTGGTCATTAGGGACCTTCCAAAGCAATAAGATCTATGACTGCAAACTTAAAGTGGTGTTGGGTTAAAGATAAGGGATGAGAATACAAGTGCCTTTGCTTCTCTTATGGGGATATTTATCAATTTAGGTGAAGTAAGTGTCAAGACAGTAATGTCACGAGTAATGAGTAATGTAAAATCAACAACCGACAACATTCTAAAAAAAAAACATTTATTAGCTCTAATGTACATTAAAAAAATTATACAATTAAAATATATAATTAGTCTATTTTTCTGACTTGCATATCCCAAAGTGTAATGACAAAAAGTATAAAAAGTAATTCAATGGTTGTACTTTTTAGTACTTCAATGGATTCCTAGTGACATCGAGAAACAGATTAGAAGTTCACTTTTGTCCCTTTTTCATTAAGAGGAAGAGTAAATCCTGTTTGGTCCATCAGTCGCTGTCGGACTTTATCAAGCTGCCAAAGTAAGCCGTCAAAGTCTTCAGCTTGTTGTTCAGGATGTTCTGCTCCACCTCCACCTTCCCTCCGGCACCAGCCAGAGAGGCGATCTGTGCACACAGACATATCATCAGACAGCAGAGATGGCAGAAGTACACATATCCTACACTCAAGTAGAAGTACACATACTCATGTTTAAAAATACTCAGGTAAGAAGTACTGACTACACTTCTTTACTCAAGTAAAAATAAAGTATGCGCTTTGAAATGTACCCAAATAAAAATGATTCATAACTACCAACTGTCTTATAGAGTCAAGCTGGTAACTGCACCTCACTTTATATTAATAGAACATTAAATAACTTACATAAACACATCAAGTTTTCTGGAAGACATTAGGTTAAAATAGGCGCAGAATGAATCTAAATAATAATGATCACGCCACCAAATGCGGATTAAATGATAAATGAATGATAAAGAAACAAGCCCGTTTTGAAAATCGAAGAAGTAGAAAGAACAGGTATTTGTGGAGGAGAAAGTCAAAGTAAAAAGTTGTCGGAAAAAAAAGTGAGCACCTCCTCCAACACACATGAACGCGCACATGACATTACATTGCATTTAGCTGACGCTTTTATCCAAAGCGACTTACAATAAGTACAATCGACCAAGAAGACACAACTCTGAAGAAAACAGAATCATATAGGTACATCAGGTATCATAGAGCCAAACATTTCAAGTGCTACTCAGCTGGCTATAGATAAGCCAGTCCTTTATTAGTATATAAGTGCTTTGTTAGTAATTCTATCGCTCGAAGTGGAGTCGAAAGAGATGAGTTTTCAGTCTGCGCCGGAAGATGTGTAAGCTTTCTGCTGTCCTGATGTCAATGGGGAGCTCATTCCACCATTTTGGAGCCAGGATAGCAAACCCACGTATTTTTGCTGATGGGAACTTGGGTCCCCTTCGCAGCGAGGTTGCAGCGAGTCGTTTGGCTGATGCAGAGCGGAGTGCACGCGCTGGGGTGTACAGTTTAACCATGTCCTGGATGTAGGAAGGGCCAGATCCATTCGCAGCATGGTATGCAAGTACCAGTGTCTTGAAGTGGATTCTAGCAGTTACCGGAGGAGCAGCGTGGTGTGGGAACATTTTGGAAGGTTGAAGACCAGACGAGCCGCTGCATTCTGGATGAGCTGCAGAGGTCGGACGGCACATGCAGGTAGACCAGCCAGGAGGGAGTTGCAGTAGTCTAGGCGTGAGATGACGAGAGCCTGGACCAGAACCTGCGTGGCTTTCTGGGTCAGCTGGGGACGAATCTTCCTGATGTTGTAAAGCGTATATCTGCAGCAACGGGTTGTAGCAGCGATGTTTGCAGTGAAGGACAGGTTGTTATCTAGGGTCACACCCAGATTCCTTGCAGTCTGAGTCGGGGAAACAACAGAGGTGCCGATGTTGATTGTCAGGTCAAGAGTGGGACAATCTTTTCCCGGAAGGAAAAGCAGTTCAGTCTTGTAAAGGTTGAGCTTGAGGTGATGAGCAGACATCCACTGAGAGATGTCAGCTAGACAAGCAGAGATTTGTGCGACGACCTGGGTCTCTGAGCGGGGAAAGGACAGAATTAATTGGGTGTCGTCAGCATAGCAGTGGTATGAAAAACCATGACGTCAGCAGACTGGTGAAAGTGGCCGCCTGTTGCTGGCGAGTCATTGAAGTACTGCTGCAATGCACGCCCAATGACGGCACGCCCAAGACGGCACGCCCAATGAGGGCACGAGATACATTTGTGCGTGCACGAGATGGAAGGCTGACAGACAGGGCGGCAATCCAAAAAAAAGCCGGCCCGGCAAAACGGATTTGGTTGTGCTTTTTACAGCACCACGGCTTCCACAGATGACATTTTTTATGGATTTGTTGTCAAAGCACTTCAGATATTCATTGCTATCGGGATGTTCAGAGCATTCCATGGAATATAACAACAAGTGTATCTCGAGCCGGTTTCTCAAACTTACCTACCCCACCTTTAACTTACTACATTACCAAATTCAAAATGAATTTGATATACAAATCCACTTTATGTGCAAATGTATTTCACTGTGAGAAAAGAGATGGCCATGCCTAACTCAGAGTTCCATCAGGTGTTTGGACCACAGTTTACCTGCTTATAAGTCCAGTTCAGGTCGTTCTGTGGACCACAGTTTACCTGCTTATAAGTCCAGTTCAGGTCGTTCTGTGAATCATGCAACACCGTTTTAAAGTTGTTAATGTGCTCTGTGACCTATAAATCAAGCAGCCATTAACTACAAAGTAAATGAGGTTAGTGTTCTTGTGCAATAAATATGGCCTTTACTATGCACGAAACACACAGAGTGAGCATACACACCTGATCCATGTCAGCATTGCGAGGCAGGAAGTACACGATGTTGTCTGATATCAGTTTGGCCAGGCGGAAAATCTGAAATGTGTCAAATGTCAAGGATGAAAGATTATATTTAATGATATAAACAAAATTGACTTCTAAATATTTGAATGTTAAGCTGTCAACAGTTTGATCCCCATTCCTACATACTGCACAAGGAAGGACAATGAAGGTAACATTTCTCCATAAGGCATGGCAATCGGTGTGTGGGTGTGTGTGTGTGTGTGTGTGTGTGTGTGTGTGTGTGTGTGTGTGTGTGCACATTAGATTAGATAATATGTTGAGTGTCTTTTATAACAAACCACATGACAGGAGGGTAGCTAGGCAGTTTGTTAGCTAGCGAGATAACTTTAGCAAGCTAGCTATCTAACTAGCACACTGCCTCCAAATGAACTAGTAAGGGAGACTGGGGTCTGTTGCAACATCTGACTTTTTCCTTTCAAATGTATGTATGTAATGTAATTTGTCATATATATTCATCTTTAAATGGTATGGGTACTTGGCACACAGTTTAATATATAAGTATGAGTCTTGTGTGAAAAGTCTCTGAGTAACTGAGAGAAATGCATAAAGTGTCGCCACTCTCCCCTTTTTATAAATGTCATTACTGGACCTTTTTGTACCCTTCTGGTGAGAGTTATTACAAACCTTTGTTGTTCCCCATGGCAACGCCATCTACACAGAGAACCAGTAGAGTTCTTAAATACGTTCTCATGAGCAATTTCAGACCAGCTTTTTATTTTGCGTGGTTCTGTAAAACCACCAAATTGTCACAGTGTTAACGGTCGATCGTCCACATTATAATAGATTGTTCCTAATGCTGCTCCTGCTAGACTCAATTGGAACCATAGGTGAACAAAACCGGCGGAGCAACGTTCCGCTTTTACACATATAAAATAAAAACTTGTCAAGTCAAAAACACCACCTATATGATATACTTTGCTCAATACAATTGAAACATCACAGTGAACTTAAGACCAGAAACATATCTACCACAAACTATAACCATGTTAGAGTAAACAGATAGAAATGGTCTGCTTTAAAAGGATATCCATCAGGTTGCATCATGGTCTTGATGTCAAACACCTCTGCAGTCAGGTAGTCCGGCCCCCCCCACGGTGGTGAGAGGAAGACCACATCTCCAAGGAGATGGGGCGCCAGCTCGAGGAAGTCCCCCTGCACAAAGTCGATTCTGTCGGCGACGTTGTAAACCACAGCGTTGTGGCGCGCCAAGTCCAGCCGCACCGGGTCGATATCGATGGCCAGGACTGAGACGAGACCCAGGACAGGAAGAGGAGAGATACAGAGTCTGTGATCTGGCTGAAGGGTGCTTATAGACAATGGAACATGTTCAATCATGCTTTTGGACAGTCCATCACAGGCTGCAAACATGGTGGCCATCTTAACTGTTTAACAAAATGTTCTGTTCTATTATCTTTATACAAGAACTTGATTTCTTAATACACACACACACACACCTCTCTTTCCAGCGAGGGCGAACTGGATGGCGTTTCCTCCCACTCCACAGAAGGCGTCAATGATCAGCTGAGAGTCGGGGAAGCTGTGCTCCACCCGGAGGGCGATGTGTTCGGCGATCCTCTCCGGGGTCACAGAGAACCAGCCCTCTGAAACACACCCCCACATGTCACTGATCTAATGCATCCGCTGTGGAGGTCCCTATTCTGCAATCCTCTTTTCATGTCTTTATACATAAATATGTGTCCCCTCTGTGTTGAGAGATTTTGACAGTTTCTGATCAGATTTTGGCCACTTTGTGATGTCACAATGTTTTTTGGCTTGTGTAACCATTAGCGAATGGCCAAAAAAAAAAATTAACCAACCAAGGTAACCCCCCCCCCCCACCTTATCACCTGAATCTCCTCCTAGAGCATCATTGTGTTTTTTTAAACCAATCACTCCTCAGAAGGGCGTGACCAGCAGCAGCTCATTTGCATTTAAAGCTACAGACACAGAATCAGCACTTTTGAAACAGGGCTGAAACAGAGGGGATTATGGGATGCTGCAATGATCTACATGGAATTTACAATAATTTACATGGAAATAGAATACTATGAATGAATTATAGGATATAAAATATGAAACAAGAAATATGTGCAGTAAGCAGTATGAACATTGTGTGCATTACTGTAATGCAAATAGAGACTACGTTGTGGCTGAGGTAAGTGTCAGTGGGGGGCCGGGCCTTGTTTAAGAGGCCGGTAGCGGAGGGGAAGAAACTGTTCAGGTTGCGAGAGGTTTTGGTACTGATGGAGCGCAGCCTCCTGCCAGAGGGGGGGGGGGGGGGGTGAACAGTTTGTGTCCAGGGTGGGAGGGGTCGGCCACTATGTTCCCTGCCCGCCTCAGGGTCCTGGAGGTGTGCAGGTCGTGGAGGGATGTCTGCTTCAACGTCATGCCAACTTAAGATCCATATTCAAAACTACAGATTCAAAATTGTACAAGTTGAAGCGTTTGTTTTAACACTTTGCAGGAGGCAGGTACTTGCTTTCAAGCAGAACAGAGGGAAAAACCAACTTGGCGGGAGTGTTTACGTGTTCGGCGTAATGACGTAAAACGGCCTCGACAACTTCTGTAGTCCTATTCAGCCACTTGTTAACAACCATCGTTTTTCAGACATGTAAACTCTTCAAAAATCACCAGTGGGGTCACTGCTGATGTATTTAATGTCGTAGAACAAAACGTGATCCGTCTCTTAAATGTGTTTCAAAGACAGACCTTATTTCCAGCTATTTTCCAAAACCTATGGAGAAATCCCATTGTTTTTTGTCGAAGGATCCGGAAGGAGTTTACTTTCGGGTTTTAGGACACTGTGGCACTCTATACCGATTCCACCAGCCCGGCAGATGCTCATACCACAACCTTTGACACAGCATAATTAAACCTTGGTATGTCAAATGCTAAAAAAACATCATTCTAAACTGCAGCAAAGGACCAGGTAATCATCTGTTTGTGTCTGCGTCTGGATCACTCTCCAGCCCTCCTGTGAAGTAATGGCAAAGGATATAGGACATTGGAATTATAAAATTGCCATTATATTAAGTGAAATCGCACTCTACGAGTGAAACTGAGGACAGGCTTAAAATGGCTAAAACAAAAGGTGGAGAGGACGGTTGTCGGTAAAATGCTAACTTACTTCCGGGTTTTAGGACGCGTCACTGTGGCACTCAGATAACACACAGGAGCTAGAACCCACCTGCTTCTTTTAAATCAGCTGTGTGGGAACATTTCGGGTTCCCTGTGGACTACAATAACGATGGAGTGCGAGTGGTGGATCGGACGAGGACGGTGTGTCGGCGTTGTTCGATAGCGGTGTGGTATGCTAATGGTAACACACGCCAAACATGCTAAATCATATCAGAAGGCATCAGCCAGATTTTCCAATCACAGAGCCCGGCAAAAGACAACAGCAGTTCAACAGCTGATCCCCGATGTTTTTAAGAAGCCAAGAGACATGAGCGCCGAGAGACCAAAAGAAATAACGGAAGCTTTTGGCATATATACTTCAACGGCTATGCTGCGCCCTTATGCAATAGTAGAGGACCCCGGCTTTTATTGATTGTGATTGAAACACTTTCTTATTATTTATGATGTAATATTTTCAAGTCATTCTTTTTAGTTTTACAGCTTATTGAACCTTTTTGTTTGACATCAGCCATTATAGATAATACGGGCATCTGAGTGTGTGTGGTACTGTTTGTGGTTTGTTTTTAACTGTTTAATACAGTTAATTATTCAAAATGTTAGAGTTCCTTATTTTTAAACTGAAACTTGCTACTGTTCAAAAATAAATAACAACAAACCTGGAATTATGCATTTGGGATTTTCTTTGCTTTTTCTTGTTGGACCGAACCCGTACCGAACCGTGACCACCAAACCGAGGTACATACCGAACCGTGACTTCTGTGAACCGTTACACCCCTACCGTTACCATATAAAACTTTTCCTTTACATGACATGTTATTATGCGAGGTAATATACTTACATTACTGTTTTACTACAAACGACCAGTGGCGAACCGTCAGGGCCTTCAAGGTATTCAGAGAATTTAATTATATAAATAAAATGTATATAAAATGAATAAATGAGAATCGTATCTATGTTGTTGATCTGTAATATTGCGACGAAGCAATTCATGCCGTTTTATTGTTTTTAACGTTGAAATGATAAGTGCAACAGGTGAAGATGAAGTTGTTGCGGAATTGTTGTGAGTACCGTTTTCAAGATGACAATTCAGTGAAAAGACGGACATTATAATGCCTCGGGGCGGGGTGTGTGTGTCTACAGAAGGTCCAGTTGTGATAGACACGGTTCGCCACTACAAACGACTAATCAGTGAGTGCAGAGTGAACTGACCTCGGTCCAGCCGGATGCCCTCGTCGAAGCGAGAGAACAGTCTGTAGCGCTGGGCCCAGTATTTGGCCAGCTGCGGCTCGGCGGCCATCTCTGCCGGCACCGGCTGCTTCCTGCCTCGCTGTCTCTTCCTATTCTTCTTATTCTTCTTGTTTCTCACAGCCGACTCTAAACATTCATTCATACATACAGACTCATTATAAGACTACAACATTTTTCACCAGAATACCTAAATCGTATTCTATTGGACTCATCTGATGTTTCGCTCACCAGTGTTGCCTTCAGGAGCATCAGCCATGAGACGATCAGGGATTTCCAGACATGTTAAGGATTTGTCGGGCTGCTCCTCCTCCTCCTCCTCCTCCTCCTCCTTCTCACTCTCTACAGTCCCACAGGTGAGGCTTTTCTCTGCCTCCAAACTGGATATCAAATCTAAACTACCTTCTTCCTTTTCTTCTTCAGCCTCCTTATCTCCTTCCTCAGCTTCCTTATCTCCTTCCTCAGCCTCCTTGTCTCCTCCCTCAGCTCTTGCTTCCTGTGTGCTCCCTCCTCCCGTCTCGCATCGGTCACATGGAGTCACCTGAGTCTCTTTCCTGTTCTTTTCAAGGAAGTTTTTCACCTGTGAAAAAAACAGTCTTCATTTAATTAGTCTTCTATGCAACATTGAAATTGATAAATAATAAAAACAGAAGCCACATTTAATTTTGGACTGACATTGATTACCCATATTTAACCTTCCTTTTCTTCTGCATTTCAACTTGAGCAGGATGTGATTTAAATTCTCTAATGTGGTTGTAATGTAATGTAATATAGCTTTAAAACCCCAGGGCAATGATTATCTGTCAAGAAATAAACACATTTCACAAAAGAGTGTTATTTTCGGTATGAAAGTAACTTATGGATTTTGGAAACTCATGTAAAGGCTAGATATACACATTGCAAATGTGCAATGTTGTTTATTCAATACATTTCAGGTAAATATTGTATTCTCACCTAAACCATCTGCTTTTTCGAGGCCCCACCACTATCAATTTAAACTGATTATTTGTTCTATATATATATGAATCTATTTGAAAGAGTATCCGGATGTTTGATCAACCACAAATACCAAGCATTTAAGAGAGAGTGGCCTTCATATTATCTGTATGATTCTCAGATTTTAAGTAGAAAGAATATCCACAATGACAATAAAGTTGGTTCAAAATAAAGACATTTGTCAGCAGGATCCACTGTGGTTTGTCATGTTTGGTATTGGTTAATGTTTTAAATATTATCATGTATTATTGTGTGATTGCAGTGTGTTGTTTTAGTTGGGTCACATGTGTGTGTGTATTTTAATTGACCGTCATTTTTGATAGCTGTCCAATCCAATCCAACTTGATTTATATAGCACTTTAAAACATCCAGACCAAAGTGGTGTACTACAGAGAGATATATAAAATCACACAGCTCAGCTCACAAAACATCAAATAAATACATTTAAAATAAAAGATACACAAAACAAACCAGAATAAACGTAACAATAAAAAAATAAAAAACAGCCATATAATAAAAACAATAGACCACTGAAAGCAAATAAAAGCAACAATCTACTTGTTTCCGAAAGCTGAGGAGAAGAGGTGGGTTTTAAGACGGGACTTAAAAGCAGACAGTGTGGGAGCTGTCTGATTAGCAAGGGCAGGTCGTTCCACAGATTAGGGGCGGCAGCAGAGAAAGCACGGTCTCCTCTGCGCTTAGACTTAGTTTTTGGCACTCTCAGGAGCAACTGATCAGCTGACCTGAGATTGCGAGTTGGCGTGTAGAGAGGTAGGGCGGGGCCATTGAGGGCTTTTAAAAGTAAACGAGTTTTAAAATGAATCCTCGAATGAACGGGCAGCCAGTGGAGTGAAGATAAAATGGGGGAAATGTGCTCATGTTTGCGTGTGCCAGTTAACAGCCGTGCTGCTGCATTTTGCACCATCTGCATTACAATAATCCAAGCGGGAGGTGACGAAGGCATGGATTACCGTTTCAAAGAGGTCACTATTTAAAAAAGGCCCCAAGATCCCATGTGCCATTTCTACTGATCATAATTCCATTGTTGAGGTCTACTAAAATAGATTTATATTGTGCAATTTTCCAAACTCACATTGGTTTCTCAAACAGCATCAAGTATGTGTATTCACTCTCTGTCCTAAACGGCTTGTTGGAGCTCCTGCCCCCCCTCCCTGTGAGCCCAGTGTGCTCTGATTGGCTGAGAGGCTCGTTATTGCTCACAGCTCCTCGCAGCTGTATGAGCTGCTGCAGGAGCAGACAGGCTTTCCGTGTTGGCGTCTCGGCGATACAGGAGAACAAGCTAAACTCATCCTGAGCACACAAACACTCACAGCCAAAGTAAAAACAATAAGTGTGGCTTGATATTGAGTAAGAAAAAGGTTTATAACACTGTGAGCATGGGTCTGCGGAGAGCATTTCTCCACGATCCCAATGTCGTAGCCCGAAAAACGTTTACCCATTTAAACAGTCGTGGTAGATACCTTGTTTGTTTTAAACATCATAAATACACAAACAACAATGAATACTTATAGGTTGTGTACCCGAATCTCCCGCTGGTCCAAACAAAGTAGGAACAGCATCGTTCTTCAGTGCCCTACGCTGTACATATCCGGCACGAATCGCTGAAAGGTTTGGGAAGCTTTGTTTCGTGAAATGCTGACAGAGGGTGCGGCCATAGCTCTGGGCATGGCTACTGGGTATCCCTACGTCACGATACCCAGGAAGAATACATTGGAAAATGAGAAATCTCCAACGAGGCGTTTTGGGGAGGTCTTCTCTGTGTTAGAGTTTTACTCCCTACAGGGTGTACTTTGAGGGTTTTTGACTCTGCAGACCATTTACATGCATAAAAACCTTCATAACACACAAGGGGACGGGTAATAACCGGAAAAGCATGACATGGGACCTTTAATGTCTTCAAGGCAGTTTAACAGTGGTGTAACTGAATATGAGTCGTTCTTTTTAAGTGGCAATCGTCTGCATAGCAATAGAAAGCGATACCGTGTTTCCTAAGAATGGACCCAAGAGGGAGCAAATACAGGGAGAATCACAGGGTGCCTAACACTGAGCCCTGTAGAACCCCACAAAGGAGAGGAGCAGACGAGGACTCAGAGTCCCCAAGGCTGACGCAGAAAGTCCTACCAGTCAGATACGACCTAAACCATTCGAGGGCTTTGCCCCTAATGCCCACCCACTGCTCCAAACGAGCTATCAGGATCTCATGGTCCACTGTATGAAAAGCGACCGTTAGATCAGGGAGTAAAAGGATAATGTATTCACCTGAGTCTGTTGCTAAAAGGATATCATTAAAAACTCTTAAAAGAGCTGATACCGCGCTGTGCAAGCTTTTAAAACCAGATTGGAAGACCTCGAGTACCTTGTGCTCTTTCAGAAAAGCGAGAAGTTGACCGTATACAATCTTCTCTAGGATTATGGACATAAAAGGCAATTTGGAAATGGGCCTAAAGTTTGCAAGAACTGTGGGATCCAGACTAGGTTCCTTAATAAGTGGTTGTACAACTGCATGTTTCCAATTGTCCGGAACAACCCCTGTGAGCAGACTGCTGTTAAAAACGTCAAGAACAAAATAAAGGTCCTATAGTGGGGAATACCTCTTTAAGAAAATCGAGGAGGGACAGGGTCGATTGGAGAACCAGAGGGTTTTATTTTGGAGACAATCTCCTGCACAGAGGACAGAGTCATAGGCTCAAAACGGTCAAAAACAGCAAAGCAGGGGGCAGAGACAGAGGTGTCGTTTGATGGAGCAGTGATTTGAGTCCTCGTTGAAGTGACTTTATTAATAACAAATTGAAGAAAATGTTCACAGACTGCAGGGGAGGTCTCCACACAGGTAGTCTGAGGGGCATTAAGAGCTGAATCTATTGTCTGAAATAGTACACGAGGTTTGTGACAGTTTAAAAGAATGATGTCAGAGAAATGTTTTCTTTTTGCCTCTTTTACAGTTTTCTGATAGAGACGCCAACACTGCCTCAGTGCCTCAGCATTTGAAAAGAGACTTGTAGTTTGTCCTTATTCCATCTTCTTTCAGCTCTACGGCATTCACGTCGGGCAGCCCGAGTCGTGGCATTTAGCCAAGGCTCGAATTTAGTTTTGGGTTGCCTGGTTTTTAAATGGAGCCACAGTGTCCATAGCAGCTTTACATGTGGAGTGAAACCATAAGCTAAGCTCCTCCGTAGTGTTAGACATAGGCTCATGGATAACACCGTTTTCATGATTAAACACGGCCGAAAACTGACCAGCAGTGGAAGTGTTAATGATACGAGATAGCCGGGCAGCAGCGCGCGGTTTGACAGTAGTACAGGCAAGTGTAACATCAAATAAAACAGGCATATGATCTGAGAAAACAACGTCACATATCTCCAAGTTAAGAACAGGCAAACCATATGATAAAACAATATCAAGTGTGTGTCCGCGTTCTTGCGTGGGGGCCAGACACATACTGAGCAAGACTAAAAATTCCTTTGCCATAGGTTTCTCAGGACAACACACATGAATATTAAAATCCCCAACAATAAGGACACGGTCATATTGCGGCATCATTTCAGCCAGAAAGTCAGAGAAATCATTGTATTTAGGAGGTCTATATACCACTGCACACGGCACTGTGTGAGAGCGGCCGAGCTCCAACACGCTCAGTTCAAAGCTGCAAGGAGAGAATGACAGCGATAGTTGCTGACATTTAAAATCACTCCTGAAAACTGAAGCTACTCCTCCGCCTCGGCCCGAAGTCCGTGGAGAGTTAAAATAGCAGCAATCTGGAGGTAAAAGTTTGGTAAAGGCTCTGGACTCACCAGTACCGAGCCATGTCTCAGTGACGAAGAGGAAATCCAGTCCTTTTGAAGTGAAGAACTCCTTAATGACAAAAGTCTTGTTTGTCTGGCGTTTATGAGGCCAAACCTGGCAGGAGCCTGTGGGTCCGCGGCGTTTGAGGTCCAGGGAGCCCGACAAATAGACAGCAGGTTATTCAGATTCACCCCGCGCCTGCGGGGACGAGGGGAGCAGGGCCCGCGGCCGGGCTGGAAAGCTTCGTCCGGGCCGATGACAGGTACCAACCAGGCATCGACAGGGTCCAGATAGCGACGAGGAAGAGACAGGCGAGACACGGCGCAGTATTCAGTCCTTGAGATAGGACAAGCTGAAAATTCCTTCATCCTCACCAGTCGACCACTGCGTTTTCCGCGGTGGCGTTTACACCGGGGAGTTGGAGCCATGGTGCGGCACAGGTAAGCTGGTACTCCCAATAAGAACGGTGGGAGCGTTTTATGTCCACGATCCAAATTCACAGGATTTAATGCCGAAAAACGAAGATCCAGAAGTGTTTGGCAATCGTATACTAGTAGAGAGCACAAACACACACAACGCTCGCAGAGACGGACGGCATGCCACACACACTGGCACCAGCTGTGATTATTCTGATAAATTACTTTGTGCAAGTTGTAACTAAAAGATCATTTTAATTAAATAAATATTTGTTCAACGTATTTCCGAGCACATCTATCATTTTTGGACAGCTCTTCATACAGAGCCAACTTTGAATTTGTTGTTACAATTTCAATTAAAGGTGGGGTAGGTAAGTTTGAGAAACCGGCTCGAGATACACTTGTTGTTATATTCCATGGAATGCTCTGAACATCCCGATAGCAATGAATATATTAAGTGCTTTGACAACAAATCCATAAAAAAAATGTCATCTGTGGAAGCTGTAATACTGTAAAAAGACGCGGCGCGGCTAAATGGATTGGATTGCCGCCCTGTCGGTCAGCCTTCCATCTCGTGCACGCACAAATGCATCTCGTGCCCTCATTGGGCGTGCCGTCATTGGGCGTGCCCTCATTGGGCGTGCCCTCATTGGGCGTGCCCTCATTGGGCGTGCCGTCATTGGGCGTGCCGTCATTGGGCGTGCCGTCATTGGGCGTGCATTGCAGCAGTACTTCAATGACTCGCCAGCAACAGGCGGCCACTTTCACCAGTCTGCTGACGTCATGTGCGCGTTCATGTGTGTTGGAGGAGGTGCTCTGTAAGGAAATCTGAAGGAAGGGGCGGATTCTTTTCGGCTGTGTACTTTCAAATTTTAGTGCACTCGAGCTGGTTTCTGAAACTTACCTACCCCACCTTTAAGTGGCATTTTGTCCTAAAAATCTCATTTGTATTTTTTTGGGGGAAAAGGGTGGACACTTTTTCACCTATACAGAAGATATCAGGTTGTGCCTGTTTCAGTGCAGCAACAGCAGACTAGTGAGTATACCGTTTTAGTCTGTTGTAACCATTTACTTCAGTTTCGCATTTGTCATCATCACGTCACTTAGCTGGAGTACATTGGTAATGATGCACTTGAAACACAGGAATGTGTTCTCAGAGACCTGCAGCTTCAGGTACCTTGTGGAGGGCGGTTCTGTTCTGTGGCGGTGTGTGGTCCCCCCCCGCCTCAGAGAACCTGGTGTGTTTGTTGACGCTGCGGACTGCTCCTTTAGTGAGCCACTGCCTCGGACGCTTCTGAGCAGCGCCGCCTCTGAAGCTCAACGCGCTTTGGAACCTGGGACACAGAAACAGACAGAGACATGAGCAGCTGCTCCATCAGGTCAACATATCAAACTGAGTGGCAGTCATCTAAATCAGAAGTAGTCTGCACAGACATAATACCAGGCAGAATCTGTCCTCAAAGCTAACTACAACATTAAAGACAACATAGTTAGTAAACAGATTTGTGTTGTCTCTATTCGCCACTGAAATAAGGAAATCATCAGAACATCATCACAAAGCAGATATACGTACAGTAGCATCCCATAGTGGTAATGCTGCAACCAGGGGTTACATTGGGCCGGAGCTCTCCAAGCCTCGGCACATAGGCCAACAATCTTAAGTATCAGCCCTGCAGGTCTTCAACAAAGTATATATTTACAAGAAATGTGTTTAAATTGCATGCTTAACTCATAGCAGGGGTAGACATTAAGGGTAAAAAGCCACTGGCCCTCCGGGCCGGTGGAATTGTATTGTCACTGGCCCCACCATTGTAACCACTGGCCCGGAGCATTCGTCCAAAAAAATATATATCGACAAATAATGAAGAAAATTAACACATTTGTTGCTATAGTAATTTATACATTACTACTTGTACTACAACATCAGTTCTTCCTCATTTGTTCATATTTGGTTTATTAAAATAATGATATTGTGGTCATTGTTAAAAAATGTCTGCTATTATGAGTATTATTATTTGTATAATGCGCTTTCTGCCTTCCTGTCATTAGGAGTTAGACATGTAATGGCTATAGATTAGATCCTTCATTATCCTAAACTGCTGGGACATTTCCCTAAAGCCAATACCTTTATATTGTCTACTCTTCACTTACTTGTCAGCATAAGTCGGCATTGATGTACAGAGCCGACAGAAGACCTTGTTTATATTGGCATCGTATTGAGAGGTGCAGTGACGTGTCCTAAAACCAGGAAGTAAGATGCTGGTTCCCTCGACAAGGGTTTTGTAAAATAGCTGGAAATAAGGTCTGTGGAAAACAAACAAACCTGCACGTTTTGTTCTGCCGGATAATCTCCACATGTCTACCCTACTTTTATAATTTTGGAATCATAAATCTAATCGATAGATTATAAAAGGGTTTTAGGACGCGTCACTGCACTAGAAGCCAACTCCATCGATCAAGCTGAAACTTTCTCTCCCTCTTCTTCTCCTCTCCCTGTCACTCTCCTTTAACTCCTCCGGTGACTTTCTTTTATTTGAAAATAGTTTTTTGCTCGGCGCTTGGCCGGTTACCGCTGGTATTAAAAACATTTTGGCGAATGGTGGCGCGATAGTCTGTAGTGAAGGAGCGCGCTCACGGGAGCCTGCTCGCGCTGTGCTCCGCAGCAAACAGCTGTTTGCTTTTCACCCAACAACGACAACCGACTCACGAAACGCTATGTTGTAGCGTTAATAAACGAACCAATTTAACTAAATTGCTAGTCAAAATACCAATACCACAGGAAACATTATTTTTTAAACAATATTTTTAGTGGCCCGAGCGGGCAAGTGGAAAGTACGTTATGCTGGCCCGGGGTGTCTAAATAGTGCTTCCGGGCCAGCGGGCCAATTATAATGTCGAGCCCTGCATAGAATACACCGCTGCATATCAAAGCAAGTCCTCCTGGAGCTAACAGCATCCAATGCTTCACTATTATTCTAGCCCAGTGGTCGGCAACCCTAGGCACCGTAACCAGTGGCACACTAGGAATAAGTGGAATAAGTGTGCAAAATATTTAAATTGTATTTTCGGATCCTGAACGAGACCTCCGCCAGAGCGCGTCTCCCCGTTACCCGCAGAAGGAAGCCATGCACGCAGCCCCGCTCTCTTGGGTGTAGTACTGGCGGAGCGCTCTGGCAGTACTACACCCCTGATCGTTTCACCACGGAGGAAAGCACTTCACAAACTGCAGTACCCATGGAGCTGTACACATGCCGCAGTTTTTGCGTGGCTGTGTATTTAGCTGAAAGCCCAGTGGCGATCTGCTCATCTCTCATCGAAAATAATATGCTACACAGGGGCGGACTGGCCATCTGGGTGTTCTGGAGAATCACAGAACGGACGGTCGTCATTATTGTTTTGCCGTTTAAACCAATTATTTAAATGTGTTTGAACGGCATCATATCAAACCCCCACCCCTAGCCTCTGCATTTTGGTGGATTTAACTTTGAAGTGCAACATTTGGAATGTATTTCTGTTATTATTCCTGTATTTTTACAATACATTTTATTTTGTGCAGCCCAAATGCGACCCTGGCTCACATTCTTCACTTGAGAACTAATTAATTTACTAATGCAATAGTGTTTTACTGTAAGTGAATAGTGGGAAGGATTCAAATAAAGAGGTGAGAGAAGAAAAAGAGAGACAGTGCTCCGACTACTATTCCAGGAATGAAGATTGCATAAATATTACAGTAACTTTATATTAGAGCCAAAACACATCTGTAACTACAGGCCAAAGAGCTGCAGCTGTTCTCAACAGGCAGTGAACATCTGTAAACATCAGTGTGTCTGCAGTTAACACACAGCTGCAGGACTCTGTCTGCTGACACACCTCCAGAGGGTGAATGATAGAGCAGTGTGTGTGTGAGGGGCACACTCACAGAGGCTCAGGGTTGTGTTTAAGGCCCAGTTTACTCCAGGCTTCCTCAGGGGTCAGGTTCGGGCTCTCCTCCACATCCAGCTCATGACTGTAAACAGAAAATAATGCTTTACAATGTGCATATGGTAACATCTTTTGACTAGAAGCAGTTTAGGCCTTTCTTGTGGATGGTAACTGTGTTGCATTTCTTCTTACTTTCAGTAAATCATTTTGTATTCATCTTTCAGACAATGTGGCCCTCTTTTCATCCAGTTCTCCCCGAACACCAAACAGCAGACTCTCACCTGCGTTTGACCTCAGCCCCTCCTCCTCCTGGGGGTTTGTGATGTTCATCATCATCTTCTCCATTTGACGTTGCTTTCCTGTTGCCACTCTGTCTGTCAGCGCCGCCAGGTGCATGCTGGGAATCTGAGTCAAAAACGTACCAGATATTACCAGCACACATCATACACATTTATTTCATTAGCATTTTTCCAACCCTAATATGTGACACTAAGTCTGAAATGTATTTACTAAATGTATCAATTAAAAACTAAAACAATAGTAAGAAATCTAAATAATAATATACAAATAAATGGTAGAATCAGGTTGAAGCCAAATGTGGTATTTATCCCTTGACAAGATTGTGCTTTCTGCAGTTTGAATATTGAACACTTTGAAGAATAGTGCAGCCTTGACACACACATAGTGTGTTACCTGTTTGTTGAGCTGTGTGTCCCTGGGAGGAGGCAGCATGTCTCCTGTGATCACTCCCCCCATCAGAAGGACGATCAGAGACACAGAGCTCTCTCTCTGACTGCTGTCTGATGTCACACACACTCACACACTCCGCCTCTGAGTCACTCACACCTAACGTGCAGCTGTGTGCAAACAGATCCTTTAAACCCTCAGCGTCATCACGAAGAGCCTCCTCTTCCTCTGCTCTCTGCTGGTCCTCAGTCTGTCCATCCCTCCCTCCCTCTGTCTCTGTGCCCCCCACCCCCCCAGTGTTCCCCTCCCAGGCAGGCTGCTCTGCACTCCAGCCCTGTGCTGCCCAGTATGAGTACTGGTCCCAGTACGAGTAGTATGTCTCTGCAGCGTGTGTGTCCCAGGCAGCTTTAGAGTGTGGGTCATCCCAAGGAGCAGTCCCTGATCCTGGGTCAGTCTCTGGAAGCTTCTCCAACCAGCTGCTCCACAGCAGAGCTTCACCCTGTTCAGCTACAGGAAATAAATCAAAATAGAGAAGCAATATTTAATATGTGAGGTAGTAAATGGTTTGCTCTCACTCCTCTTTATCCCCAATGCAAACACCTGGTGTCATGTGACCCGTGCTCCATTCATAGGTCACACAACATGTAGCCACTTCCATGACCGCTGAGCAAACTGTGCATGAAACCCTTGAAAAAGCTAGTTTCCTGCATAATTAGACTTTGGTCATTATCCTTTCTTTGTAAAAATAATCTACCGGGCCATTTTGGTTCCTACCCTCACCTATGGTCATGAAGGATGGGTCATGACCGAAAGAACCAGATCGCGGATACAAGTGGCCGAGATGGGTTTTCTCCGCAGGGTGGCTGGCGTCTCCCTTAGGGATAAGGTGAGAAGTTCGGTCATTCGGGAGGGACTCGGAGTTGAACCGCTCCTCCTTCGCGTCGAAAGGAGCCAGTTGAGGTGGTTCGGGCACCTAGTTAGGATGCCACCTGGGCGCCTCCCTAGGGAGGTGTTCCAGGCACGTCCAGCTGGGAAGAGACCAAGGGGTAGACCTAGGACCAGGTGGAGGGATTATATCTCTTCGCTGGCCTGGGAGCGCCTTGGGATCCCCCAGTCAGAGCTGGTTGATGTCGCCAGGGAAAAGGAAGTTTGGGGCTCTCTGCTGGAACTGCTACCCCCGCGACCCGACCACGGATAAGCGGAAGAAGATGGATGGATGTAAAATAATGTTGAATTGAATTTATATGTATTTGTTTTTTATGTAATGGGCCTACACAAATAGTCAAAAGTGGTGATGAAAAATGTAAATCTGGTCACAAGTTTTTGAAAATGGTGTTTAATCAGACATGAGAGCAGATGCTGAGTGTCATGGTGCATGTGTGATGGCCTCCTCCATACCCCAGTATGCTTCCCAGCCAGCAGCCTGGGTCTCTTCAGTGGTTTCCTTCATTGAATCACACACTGCCACTGCGTCAAAAATCAAAAGGTAAGTCAACGTAAAGGTCACATATTATTATGTTGTTATTAAATATTAATGAAAACAATAAAAGTATAACAAATACTTGTTTCATGAATAGACAAAAGTGTTACTTTATGAAATAAACGTAATAAACTGATGCATATGATCCAATCACTGGGAGGAACCGGCTCAGGTTATTTCTCTACTATTCACTTTGGATGAAAGCATCCTGCTGGCCTCAGTAACCGGCCCTGTTTATATTTATGAATATTAATAATTACAATAACTCGTGGCATTTTACCTTTGTTGTTAACTTGTAGATCTCCCTCCTCTTCAGTGGATTCTTCCCAACATGTGGCAGGCTTCCTATTGGACCTCCTCCCCTGTCACATGACCACAACAGGCTCATTTAGCAGCAGCCCATTACAGTCAGTTAGACAATAAAAAGAGCTACACAGGCTGGGTGCTAAAGGGAAGGTGTCAGGTGACTCACCCCTCTCCTCTGTTTAGAGGAGCTTCCAAAGGCAAGGGGCAGACCCATGTTTGCCATCAGCTGAGCCTCTTCATCCTCCTCCTCCTCCTCCTCATCCTCATCCTCCTCCTCCTCCTCTCCATCATCCGTCTCTGTCTCTGTGAGGGTTAATGTGTTCACAGCTTCTGAATTCCCCCCCCGTAGACACAGTAAAGCCCCTTCCTCTGTATATTTGTGGGCCAGTCCTGACTCTCCCTCCCCAGCCATGATCCTCAAACTACAGTACCACTCCCCTTTGAATGTCATGGGGCTCCAACCCACAGCGCCCCGCCCTCAGCAGCATATCTGTAATCACTATTTATTATTATCATCTGTATTTGATATACATTACAACAGTTGTTAACTAATACATGCTTAATCCCTGCACCTTATATGTGTAGAAGTGTGCACCGTACCAAACTACAACACTGTTATGTGAATCCATTGAAGCCTCATGCACTTTACTACTCTTTGAACTTTCTGCTTGGATGCAAACTAGATTTTGTTTTCCTCCATGTGAACAATACCGTTTCATCAAATCTAATGTAAATATGTTGCACATTTCTGTTCAATGCTACTTCTATATAACTGATTATAAAATAAATAGTGTACATTGACACGATCTTGTTTTACTTCCCTTGTTATATACTTATTACTTTTACACTTTGTTGTTCTTCTTTTTAGTATGTTTTATAATATATTTGTTTATACAGCCTTTTCAAATAGTAATATATTTGTTCTCTTTTTTCTACTTAATTCCTCTGAATTCTGAATGTGTGTGTTGTATTAGTTACCTTGGACTGTGTTGGTCACATCAAAGGAGAGCAGTCTGTTGTCAGAGCGGTACAGCTCCCGGTCCCTGTAGAGAACACACACACACAGTCAGAGAACACACACACACACCGTCAGAGAACACACACACACACAGTCAGAGAACACACACACACACAGTCAGAGAACACACACACAGTCAGAGAACACACACACACACCGTCAGAGAACACACACACACACAGTCAGAGAACACACACACACACAGTCAGAGAACACACACAGTCAGAGAACACACACACACACCGTCAGAGAACACACACACACACAGTCAGAGAACACACACACAGTCAGAGAACACACACACACACCGTCAGAGAACACACACACACACCGTCAGAGAACACACACACACAGTCAGAGAACACACACACACAGTCAGAGAACACACACACAGTTAGAGAACACACACACACAGTCAGAGAACACACATACACAGTCAGAGAACACACACACAGTTAGAGAACACACACCGTCAGAGAACACACACACACAGTCAGAGAACACACACACACAGTCAGAGAACACACACACACACAGTCAGAGAACACACACACAGTCAGAGAACACACACACAGTCAGAGAACACACACACAGTCAGAGAACACACACACACAGTCAGAGAACACACACAGTCAGAGAACACACACACACAGTCAGAGAACACACACACAATCAGAGAACACACACATACACAGTCAGAGAACACACACACAGTTAGAGAACACACACACACACACACAGTCAGAAAACACACACACACAGTCAGAGAACACACACACAGTCAGAGAACACACACACAGTCAGAGAACACACACAGTCAGAGAACACACACACACAGTCAGAGAACACACACACACACACAATCAGAGAACACACACACACACAGTCAGAGAACACACACACACACAGTCAGAGAACACACACACAGTCAGAGAACACACACAGTCAGAGAACACACACACACAGTCAGAGAACACACACACAGTCAGAGAACACACACACACAGTCAGAGACACACACACACACAGTCAGAGAACACACACACACACAGTCAGAGAACACACACACACAGTCAGAGAACACACACACACAGTCAGACACACACACACACACAGTCAGAGAACACACACACACACAGTCGGAGAACACACACACAGTCAGAGAACACACACAGTCAGAGAATACACACACACAGTCAGAGAACACACACACACAGTCAGAGAACACACACACAGTCAGAGAACACACACAGTCAGAGAATACACACACAGTCAGAGAACACACACACACACAGTCAGAGAACACACACACAGTCAGAGAACACACACAGTCAGAGAACACACACACACAGTCAGAGAACACACACACACACAATCAGAGAACACACACACACAGTCAGAGAACACACACACACACACACAGTCAGAGAACACACACACACACAGTCGGAGAACACACACACAGTCAGAGAACACACACAGTCAGAGAATACACACACACACACAGTCAGAGAACACACACACACACACAGTCAGAGAATACACACACACAGTCAGAGAACACACACACACAGTCAGAGAATACACACACACAGTCAGAGAACACACACACACACACAGTCAGAGAATACACACACACAGTCAGAGAACACACACACACACAGACAGTCAGAGAACACACACACACACACACAGTCAGAGAACACACACACAGTCAGAGAACACACACACACAGTCAGAGAACACACACACACACACACACACACACACACATGCAGGGCTCTGTGGGGTGCTTACTGCACGAAGGCTCTGGAGCAGAGGCAGTGGACCCTCTCCTCCTCTTCCTCCTCCAGCTTCCTGCTGAAGAAGATCTCCGCGAGCAGCGTCACCCTGCTCATCTCCGGCATCATGACTCAGCAACTCTCTAACACACAGCAGCAAGAGCTCATACGGTCCAAACTGTTTCTTCAAGTCTGTGTCAAGAACAGCATGGCAACATCTCACTCACGTTCAGGGAACTTCCGCTAGGACTGGCAGTGACAACATGGAGACTTCCGCTCATGCATTTTCAGAATAAAAGAGACAAATGCATAAAAACACATTGTTGGTGTCTTCTGTGAACAGAAATAAGATAATAGGAAAACTAACAGGTTTTCCTCAAATGTAGTCATTCTGTTATCTGTGCAATAAGAGTAAGACACACTGTAACGTTCTCTAAATATTGCTGCCCTATAAATACCAAATGTTGAATACAACCCAAATCTTGTAACCCTTAGATGGATAAGTGGGTCTTTTTTGACCCGGTGAGGTGGTTTTCTTGTAGTATCTTTGTAATTACATTTTTTTATCATTTCATATTCCAGCTATTCCTCAAAAAACATGTTTTGGATATCATGCCATTCAAATTTTAAATTGACATTTTGTACATTTGAAGAAATTGTAGTCTTTGTATTACTACAAATAGTTTTTGTATTACTACCCCAAGCGGGTAGTAAGTGGGTCAACAATTACCCGCATGCATTTTCTATGGAATCCTATGGGAACCTTTGATTCTTATCACCTGTGGCTGTCAGGAATACATTATTTTACACAGCAAGATCTGATACCTGTCAGTATAATAACAATAATAACAACACATTATATTTTTATAGGGCACACAAAGGACTCCAAATCACTTTACAATACAAGGGAAGGTTAGGGTGGGGGGAATAGGACTATCAAACTTGATCAACCGGCATGGATTGATGGGGGGTGGGCTATGAGTAGACAAGAGGAGAAGAGATGAGTTTGAAAAGGGACTGGAATACTGTGAGGGTCTCAGAATAGCGGAGATCTTTGCATCAATATGTTCAAAACGTTTTTTTTCCAAATATAATTGTTTTTCCAAATAGTGAAATATTAAATATAAAATATTTCTAGTGTGAACCCAAATATAATACTAAATATTATGCAAGTGATGCAAACATGGCATACAAACACAGTATTCTAATACGGGTCCTTTTTGACCCACTTATGGAAGAGTGTACGGTCCAGTCACTCGTGCATCTAAGGCTAGGCCTATCAACAATTGACTGTAGGCCTACTACACTTGCTGATTCAGAACTTGTGTTTTTAGTTATCAAGAACACAACAAATACACCCGATTTAATTTGGCTCATGTATGTAGATCATTTACTTGTAATTACTGTAACAGACTCTTCGAATGTATCGTTGGATTAATATCATTAATATCTATAGCCTACATTTATTTAGTCGTTTAGTTGTGCAAGTATGAGTAGGGATTGATGCAATCATATTTGATGACAACACATTTTCATCAACTTTGTTGCTCTTTATTTAATGTATGTGTGTGTTCATTTTGTGTCATGTTGAATTTTTGAATAGTATATTGTATTCAAACACACAGTATTTGCACTTTTATTTTGAAGGAAGTGTCTGTTGTGTTGCTGTTTAGCGGAAATGATCTGTCGGTCTAGTATTGTCAGGAACTGAGGCCCAAACCACTCCCTCGACCCTACCCCTCCGTGATGGAGTGAACGCCGTCTGTAGCCACACTCGCAGCTCAACGAGGCTCCTCCTGTCAGATGGAGGGAGTAAATACAGCAGCAAGCTTTGGGACGGCCTCCCCTCTCTCCGGCAGAAACAGGAAATGCCGTAACTGTATGTAACAACGGTTTCAAATCAGCATCTCTTTGACAAAAAGTTTAAATGAATAACTCAAATAAAACTCCTAACATCTTTCATTGTGTTTCAAAGCTCTTTTAGTTTTAAACCTGATGTTTATAAGCTTCTTAGTTTTTCCAACGGTCTGTAAATATGTACAACTTTATAATAAAATGCACACATTTACCTTTTTCTAGACTAAACACAGGTATGATCCTAAGTTAAAAACATATGAGGTTATCATGAGGTTGTTAACATCGCAGTTTATCAGTGGATGTTTACTGGAACTACTTGTAAACAGCGTGTTTCCTGACGGACACACACAGCGTGACTCCGGTCAGGTAGAGACCGGTCTCAAGTCAGCACCGCTGCGGACTTGCTGTTTGAGGGCTTGATAGCCCACTCCCCCTCCACTCTCGTTGCTTTGGAACAGCCCTCAATATTGCGGACCCTCCGCGTGAACGCGCAAACGGAGGGGTAGGGTGAAGGGGTAGGGTGAAGGGGTAGGGTGAAGGGGTAGGGTGTAGGGGGCGGTTTGGGAATGGCCTGAATCACCCTAAAGAGGCTTCTCAATTCTTAAATTTCCCCTCCTCGAGACTTAGTCCCGCCCACAGGAGATACGAGCAGAGGACCGAGGAGGGGAATCGAGGAGAGAGGAGGGGAAGCAGCAGACGTTTAAAGAAATGAGAACTCCTCTCCTCTGAGCGGTCATATTAAAGCGACGTCCGTTCATTATTACGTGGCAACAACTGCATCAGCTGTCGAGTGTTTTGTCATAGCCCTGTATTTTATAATCTCTGTTACATCAGCTGAACATTGTTCTCTCACATTTACTTTGAATTCATTGAGAGTGCGGTATAATGAGACAATAACAGGCTACAGATGCGGACACACACACAAATATATTTATATAAATATATACAATTTAAAGTATGAGAGCACTCTCATAATAACGTAACTCAATCAGAGACTGGATATATCCCCCCCTCTCTCTGGTCGCTGAAATGGGGAATTCAAATTACGGGCCAAAAGTTGTATTTACAAGTATTAAAAGTAAGGACACCAAACCAACTGAGACCCGTCTGTCCGCCGCATCTACACACTGTACAACACACACCTACATACTGTACCACACACACACACACACACACACACACACACACACACACACACACACACACACACACACACACACGCACGCACACACACACACACACACACACACACACACACACACACTTACAGCTCTTAAAGCATAATCAGGCTACAGCCGTTGTGTATTTTATTATGTGAAGCACTAAATGGTCTTAGAAAAATATCGACTCTTTGTTTGTAGATATCTACTAAACTACAGCAAATAAAGAGAGTAATGTAGGCCTGTTCTACTGAGTGATATATATTGTACACTGCTCTGCTTTCTGCACGACCTCACAGCTGTTCTCACTGTAAACATTGTGACCTGATGAAAGCAGTTACTAAAATAATATCCAGAGGATGCATGCAGAGCTGTCATTGGCTGAGATAAGTCCGTCCGTGCGTCACGCCTCCACCGTTCCCGGAAATGCATCCGCGGAGGAGCCGTGGAGGAACCATCAGTGTATTCTCGGTTATAGCTCCTCCAGAGAGCCTCCTCTCTCCTCTCTCCTCGGCTATAGCTCCTCCAGAGAGCCTCCTCGACGCTCGGTCCTCGGTGTGCATTTAGAGAAATGTGATGTCCCTCAAAATGGCGCGCTGAAATTAATTTCCGGGTCACTACCGGAGGACCGAGGAGTTGAGGAGGGGACATTTGAGTATTGAGAAGCCTCTCTTGTCGTGTCACCGTCAAAGCGTTCCGGGTTCAGGGACAGGACGGTTGTTAGCTTACGGACTTGAATGTTCTTTCCGTGTAATATTACATATATATAAGCTTGTTTTAATGGATATGTTCATGGAGTAGTCGACTGTCAAAGGTAACGTGTTCCTGTGTGTGGTGTTATTTAAGGTGATGCTCTCTGTTTACGCTGAATGCTTCGCTGTCAACTCACATTCTTCTGGTTCTGCCAATAACACTCGTTAGCTCACTGTTTTAGCTTAGCTCATATAAGGTTACTAGGTTATTAAATGTATTGCTTTGACTGTATCCGTCTACTTCCTATAGCTACAGTGTAACGTTAACATTGTTCCCTGCAGTAAAGCTATGCTCCAATAAATAACTATCACGTGATTCAGTGCTACAAATACGTCTGGTGCTCGTGACTACAGGGCTATAGAAAAAGTGTCACTGTATTTTTACAGTTATCATTGTACAGCTTTTTTAAGTCAGTTAATTCATGAGTTGATTGATAGAGTATTTGTCACCAGTACAATTTGCTAAACAACCACTATGACTTTTCTCTGTTTCAGTTTCTCAAGTGAAACTGCTCATGTCCAGGTGTATGTCAGTAGTGTCTCTACTGGGACATGTCTCCATGCTTTAATGTTCAAACATCTCTTTATGCTTCTCATACTGCCTGTGCTGCAGCACCTCTTTTCACCCTCTGTCTGAAACCAGAGCCCAGTCTGCTCTGATTGGTTAGTTGGCCGGCTCTGTTGTGATTTGTCAACCGCTTACAGATGTCCAGCCCCTTAGCCTATCACGTACAATGTGTTGGAGCCATAGGTTGGAGCGCTAGCCAATAGAAGTGCCAGTGATGTCATTATGTTACGAAAGTAAACAAAGTCTAGCATTAAAGCTTTCTTCCATGCAATAATATGCAATTGAACTATCATGTGATTCAATGCTGCGAATGAGGCTGGTGCTCGTTACTACATTGCTATTGAAATCCCGATATTTACCTGATGAAAATCAGTATAACAGGCAAGACAATTGCAATATTGCAACATTTAAGCTAATGGACTACCGAGTGGTGTTTTCCTCCTTTAGTTCACCTGTGTGTACGCAGATGTTCTCCAAACAGCCTGTGAGGCTCATCTCAGCTGTTTGAAGCGTCTGTCAGCAGGATGTCCCGCAGCGGGAACGAGTCCTGTCTGAGGGGAGCAGAGGACACCGTCTCCTTCCTGGTAGGATCCCTGTCCTTTTTTCATTTCATTTCAAACCTTTATTTAACCAGGTATGTCCCATTGAGATCATTGATCTCTTTTTCAAGGGATACCTGCCAATATTTGCATAATGATTGCTGTTCATTCTTTCACACACACACAGGTAATGCATACATGCACATGTACATTGACATTGGAGTAATGCAAAGGTGATAGAGTTAGCAGTCAGCGCTCCAAAAATGCTCTCATCAAATTATTAAAGGAATTGGTTGATTACTCTAAAACCTAATGATTATTTGATGGTATCAGGGGTTTGACTACTGTTTACTAACGTGCCAGTTGTAGCTCAGTTTTTTCAATTGAATTGTTATTTATTGCAGTGCTGTTGGAAACATGTTGACATGTTGGAACAAGAAAAAGTAGAGGAAAACATCTTTTGAATAAAAAGAATGCAACTTGCACAAAGGATCCACTGGGCCTATTTTCACTGCCAGACGGTGCTGAGTTGGTTCAAAACACTACATCAGGTTGGGAGGAAGAAATAGAAAAGGTGACATTGTATGTGTTCAGTTATACAGGTGTAATACACATGTATTTTTAATGTAATAAATACATTTGATTTAATAAGTCAGTTAATCAATTAGATGATTGACAGAGAATTATTCACCAACTGTTTTGTAAATCTAAAAAACAACACTGACTGCTCCCTGTTGCAGCTTCTCTAGCGTGACGATTTGCTGCTTTGCGTCTACTGTCTGACGGAAAACTGAATCCGGGCATTTCAAGACTCTCTCTTGGAAATACTTCTGGGCATGTTACACTATCTTTGACATTCTATTCTAACTAAAAGATTGAGAGACAAATCGTCAGAGTTATTGATCTCTGCTTACAAGGTAGGATGCATATTGAATCCTTGTCCCTAAATCAGCATCTCTATTCTGCTCATTTTCAGGTTCATATTAGTATTTTGTTTCTCTACTGTGTAATAATATATAATAATAATGTTACGAATAACAATACAATTGACAAAGTGCTTCACAACAAAAAAGTAAAAAAATAAGACCACCGAAACGTGAAGACAATAAAAAGGTGTGCCAGAAGTTAAGATTAACATAAAAACAAAACACAGGAACGTAAGAGTCCCAAAAGGAATCTTACTTCACATCACACACATCTCAAGGAGACACAAAGGCCAATTTAAAAAGATGGCTCTTCAGTTGTTTTTAAAAGCTGAGACTGCAGACCGAATGTCTGTAGGGGGAGAGATCCATACTGTTGGAGCCACTACTTCAAAGGCTTTAGTTCTCAACCGAGAGCGAGGGGCAGCCAGTAGGCCCCGGACGGAAGACCTAACATGCTTTAATGTTCAAAAAGGTATTTCTCTTTCTCATACTGCCTTTGTGTTTTTCAGGATCTCATTACTTGGTCTGTGTGTGCTGTTCCACAGGTGTGTGTGTTCCATCAGTGGGAGGAGTGGGCGGGCCTCGGTCAGTTGGAGGACTATCTGAGTGTTTTGGAGTACCTGCTGTGGGTCTTCACCCCTCTGATCATCGTCTTCATCCTGCCCTTCCTCATCGTCATCTTCCTTTACCTCTCCATACTCTTCCTTCATGTCTACAAGGTACGCAAACACAGTTTCCATCATGTTCTCTTGCATTATGTCAACAGTAAATTACACGTCATGTCATTTACCAAATGATACCATCACTCACAAATGATTCCAAATGTCATCTATTTATATAAAATAGTAAGTGCCGAAATGGGAAGTGTCAGTGTTTGGAGGGAATTTCATCCCTTTCATCAGTCTACCCTAGAATAGATTATTTATTATCAACACTAAGGAAAGTTAAATGGTGGAAGAGAGTGGGGTGGTGGATGTCTCAGACCATAGTCAAATCACAATGAATCTAAACAAAATATTTCAACTCTAAATATTGATGATATACTCTTAAAGGTGGGGTAGGTCATTTTGGAGAAACCAGCTCAAGTGCGCTAGAATTTGAAAATACACAGCCGGAAAAAATCTGCCACTTCCTCACAGAGCCCCTCCTCCAACACACACGAACGCGCACATGACCAATGAGGGCACGAGATAAGTTTGTGCATAGGTGGAAGGCTGACAGGCAGGTAGGCCATCCAGTTACTTTAGCCGGGCCGGCTCAGATGATTGGTCGTGCTTTTTACAGAACTACGGCTTCCACAGATGACATTTTACTATGGATTTTCAGATATTCATTGCTATCGGGATGTTAAGAGCATTCCATGGAATATAACACAAAGTGTATCTCGAGCCAGTTTCTCAAACGTACCTACCCCACCTTTCATTTAAAGTGGACCTATCATGCTATATTTGAATAATATATTGTAGGGCCATACCTATATAAAACATGTATGTCAAGTTGTTTTTTCAAAATACCAAACAGATGATGCATTTTAGCCATGCCTCATTTCGCTCTATTTGCTCTATTCCAGCCCTGTCTTCACAAGGGCTGATTCTGTGGCAAATGAGCTGCAGCTGACCTCGCCCCCCTGCAAAGGAGGGGGGCGAGGCGCGAGCGTCATGTTACCATGCTGTTACCATGCTGTTACCATGCTGCTACCATGCTGTTACCATGCCACGCAACCTCTCATTCCCCTGATAGGTGGAGAGTTGCCCATATAGGCGGAGCTCCTTGTTTCTGACGTCAGAACAATTTCAAATCTGCATCAGTCTGTATCAGATCCGTTGCAGCTCCGTTTTTAGAGATTTGGGTATGGAGGAAAAGAGAGAGGGTTGTGTTTTCTGACACTTGGTGAGTTCCCTGACACACCGGGGACACATATTCATGTATAAAAGACGTACAAGAGTGCATTTTGCATGATAGGTTCCCTTTAAATATCTTTAAAATATTTGAGACTTTTATACCAGATTGTATTAATAAAGACCAATCTGGTTTTATTATTAAATTACTTTTGAAATTGTAGAACACATACAAATAAAGACACTAATGCTGTGTTGATTCGCACTGATGCAGTAAAAGCTTGGCTGTGCATGTAATGAAAAACTGTGGATAACTCTGAACCATACATAAGGCAGAACGTTTTTTTCAAGCAGCAGAGAACAAAAAGAACACTGTTGGCCGTTTGCAGATGTTGTTATTATTTGTTTTAAAGAACACAGATAAAAGAGAAAGTTCCAAATTCCAGAACAAAAAACAGACAAACTATTAAGCATGCAAGCGATCAACAAAACCATTAAAGAATGAAATCATTTGGAAATATAAACTTGAGAGAAAAAGAAGCGTACTGTGCTGGTTTGCATACTTGGAGGGATAATTATAATAGACAGGAAAAGGTATCTCTGCATTATGTACTAAGTTGAGATTTATTCAGATGTTTACAAACTGATCCTTCATCTGATCTGAATGCTAGCATTACCATTTTAGGCCCGGGTGTTATCCGCTATAGTTCTTTATCGTATGGACGGTTCGTCCACACGAGGCCGTAACGGAACCGCGGAAACGGAGCCCTCAAACGATAACGCATCCCAAAGTGGGAAGGTCTGGTAACGTAACGCTTGCGGCACCGTGTGTACGCCCTAAACGATCATAGCCCCACCTCTCCTGCTCACTCTCACGTCATTGCTGATACGTTTCGCCAACAACAACAACAATGGCGGATCACAGGGTTGCGTTCGTGCTCCAGATGCTACTGACCATTCTACAGATGTTAGTGCAAAATCTACAGCTCCTCCACCACAACCATCAGCAACAAGTAGACATGGAGAACTACATGTTGCTAAATCCATCACGGAGAATAACCAGAAGGGCAACCAGGCAACCATGGCAACCATGCTCTGGGGGTCTTCTTCGCTGCTTTTGGTGTATTTTGCAATATAATAATAATAATAGATTTAATTTGTTAGCGCTTTTACAGGTGCTCAAAGACGCTTTACAGATATAGTGAAGGGAAAAGAAAGGAACAACAAATAAATATATAGTTATAAAGTTAAAGTCAAATAATACAAAAACAATCACACATTAAAAGCCAGATTGAAGAGGTGAGTTTTTGTAAGTTTTTTGAAGGTGGTGAGGTCAGTGCAGTCTCTGATGGGTTGGGGGAGTGAGTTCCAGAGGGAGGGGGCAGCGACGGAGAAGGCTCTGTCCCCCCAGGTCCGGTGATTGATGTGGGTGGGGATGGATATGATGTTGGCTTCTGATGAGCGGAGGCAGTGGGAAGGGGTGTGGTGGTGCAGCAGGTCTGTGAGGTAGGGGGGGGCCTGATTGTTGAGGGCTTTGTGAGTAATGAGGAGGACTTTGAAGTTGACTCTTTGACGGACGGGGAGCCAGTGGAGGTTCTGGAGGACGGGAGTGATGTGGTCTCGGGAGCGGGTGTGGGTGAGGAGGCGGGCAGCAGAGTTCTGGATATGTTGGAGTTTATTGAGGAGGTTGGATGGTATGCCGTAGAGGATGCTATTGCAGTAGTCGAGTCGATGAATGCATGAATCAGGGTTTCAGCAGCAGAGGAGGAGAGTGATGGGCGAAGATGGGCAATGTTTTTGAGGTGGAAAAAGGCGGTCCTGGTGATGTGATTGATGTGGTGGTTGAATTTGAGCTGACTGTCGAAGATGACTCCGAGGTTGCGGATGTGAGGGGGGGGGAGATAGAGTGTGGCTGTCAATGGTGAAGTTGAAATTCTGGATGTCTTTGGTACGGGATGGGGGGCCGATGATGATGATGTCTGATTTGGCACTGTTCAGTTGGAGATAGTTTGTTTGCATCCATGCTTTTATTTCTGAGAGACAGTTGGTGAGAGTGGAGTGTGTTGTGGGGGTGATGGTTTTTGTTGAGATATAAAGTTGGATGTCATCGGTGTAGCAGTGAATTGAAGGTTGTGGCGACTAATTATTTTGCCAAGGGGGAGCATTTAGAGGATGAAGAGGAGGGGGCCAAGCACCGAACCCTGGGGGACGCCTTGGGAATGAGGAGCAATGGAGGAGGTGCAGTTGTTGATGTTGGTAAACTGATGTCTGTCGTGAGTAGGGTTGGGTACCGAGAACCGGTTCGGAACCGGTTCCAACATTTCGATTCGAACGGCATCATTTAGACATGTGAATTTCGGTTCCGCTTTTCGATGCCTGAGGAAATGTTTCTCGCCGCTCTCCGTAGCCTACTGTATGACTGCGAAGGGGCGGGAAATGTAGCGTTGTACCCATAGATATATATAACGTGTTTATATATATCTATGGTTGTACCTACACTTCCTACAGCGTAACCTGAGACCAGGGCCGGCCCGTCGCACTGGCGTTATAGATGTTCGCCTTGGGCGCCAGATCTGTGGAGGCGCTGCGCTGACAGCTCTGGGAGGAAACAAAATGTTTTGACCGTTGGTGCTCATCCTAATGTTCGGCCTTGATGTAACAACATTCATAATTAAGTATATGTAACACCCTTTTCATCCCCGTTACACTTTTCATTTGCCCTGTACGATGTTGTTGTTTCTACAATGATGTGGAGGGAGAGTCCTCTCCAGTCAGACTGAGGCTGATAAGTACAGCTCAGTGAGGTGAGGTAAAGGACTCTCAGTGTTTAGATAGTTCACTAGTTCACAGTCTAAGTTATCTCAGTGAGTCTCAAACGGTTTGATCACAATGTATGTAAACACATATTTCCAAGGCACTCCTTTATAATTATTGGGATAAAACAGGTTTGAAATCATTCCAATGTATACTATAGGACAGTAAACCAGACATATCGTTTGAAACTGGAGAGATAAAAACATATGCATAAATAAAATGGTAAAATAAGATATGAATGAACAACAAAAATAAAATACGTTACATGTATTTGTTATTGGCTATGGTAGGTTATTGGTTATGTTCACATACTTATTTAATTATTAAAATATAAACCGATCTTTTTCATATAGGTTTTTAGAGTTGTACCCCCTAGATCTAGTCTCTATAGTAATTATGCTTAAAGTGCACCAGATTGAAGCATTTTACTTTAAAATGTTCAAACATTTCTTCCAGGTATACCTGAGAAGGCAGATATGCTTGTTTTTCTCAACAAGAACTGTTTTTAAATGGGGGGGGGGGGGGGGGGTTCCTTTTAAAAGTTGGACTGTTGCACTGTTGTAGCTTCAGTGGTTCTCAGGTTACAGTTACATAGCAGTGAATATAAATACTGATTAATGTGAATATTACTGTAAACTAACCTGTGTAAAAGTTTCTCAAATGTAATTTTTTTGGTGGAATGTATCCATTCCAATGTATCCATCACCAATGTATCATTTTTTTACCCTGCCCCTCAAAGAATCGGAATTGAGAACCGTTAAGAACCGGAATCGAAAAGTAGAATCGGAATCGGAATCAAAATCGTGGAAATTCAAACAATACCCAACCCTAGTCGTGAGGTAGGATTTCAGCCAGGAGAGTGCAGTGTCGGTGATGTTGAGTGATGATTCGAGGAGGGACAGCAGGATGGTTTGGTTGATGGTGTCGAATGCTGCGGTGAGGTCGAGGAGGATGAGGTTGTTCAGGTTGCCGGAGTCAGAGGAGAGGAGGAGGTCGTTTGTGATTTTGAGAAGAGCTGTTTCGGTGCTGTGTTTTGATCGGAAACCGGATTGAAATGGCTCAAAGAGATCATTGGAGCTGAGGTGGGCTTTAAGTTGTGAGGCAACGACACGTTCAAGTATTTTTGACAGAAAGGGGAGATTTGAGATGGGCCGGAAGTTGGACATGATGTCAGGTGTGAGTCCAGGTCTTTTGAGAATGGGTGTGACAGCAGCCAGTTTGAGAGAGGGGGGAACTGATCCAGATCTGAGGGAGGCGTTAATGATGGTGGCGATGAGTTGGGAGATGGCAGGGAGGCTCTCTTTAACACATTTGGAGGGCATTGGGTCAAGTGTGCAGGTGGAGTTAATTCCAGTCATGAAGTCGGACAGTTGCATGGGGGTCACAGGGGAGAAGTGGGACAGGGGCTGTGAGTTGAAGGGGGGGAGCCAGGAGGGGAGGTGGGGGGTGCTGATGAGGGTGTCAGATTGCTGTATATGTTGCTGATTTATGAATATGGTCTAGCTGCAGCTGCAGCAAGTACACGACACGCCCCCTACACGACACGCCCACCTGAAACGACATGCCCACCTGACACGACCCTACGGTGGCTGAGAGACATTGATATCGTACATGGCAGATTAAAAACGAATTGCAAATGTTATTGTAGCATTTTAAGCAACTATTAGGCAAATTAATTAATAATCTAGTCCATCCGTTTGAGACACAACAGTATATGACTTTAAGCACAAATCATTTTGTCTAATTAATAAATTAAAACAAAAAGGGGGGCTTAGTAAACTTTATTTTTTAGTACATATAAAATAGGTAATAATGAGACCATCTATTAATGTTTTTCTAACTGCTACACATGTATGTATACATAAATGTAGATATTTATGAACGTCTAAATATAGTTGTTAAAGGTTTTAAGATATAAATAATCACATCATGGGGTCATTAAGGTTTCAAACAGGTTCATGTAAGGTAGGCCTACTATAACATGAAAACATGATTTTTAAATGTCTGAATCTCACATTAGCCTGTAGTTTGGTATATTATTGATATGGGCTGGACACCCCTTCACAATGATCATCATTTACTTTTTTTAGACCAAATTAGGAGGGCCAGTCAGGCCACTAATGAAGCTCAATAATTCACATGCATTATTATTACTTTATAAATTAAGAGTACTAGGAGTCTATTACAAAACCTTTGAAGGAATCGTCATGCATTCTGAATGTTTCTGTACTTTAAAAACATCATGGCTCAAGATCCTGTTCTTGTTTAAGATTATTCATACTAATGTGTGAATTTAACGTCCATATTCACTCTTCAAAACTGAAACGACACCAAGATTTTTTTTAAAAGCATTGCAGGCCTAAAGATCCACGTCAGTGACCAATATTTAATTTCTTCCATCAAACTTTAAAAATGGCAAACACCGATACCGGGGAGAAAAACGCGTCATCTGCAGGAAACAGCGTCTGAGGGCATCTTAATATTCAATAAACTATGAATGTTTTATATCCATGTAACGGGAAGAAACTCAGCTTTTTTTTAAACCCACAAAGCTAGCGATGAGCCTATGAATTAGCCACGAGCGAAAAAAACGGAGTGTTGCACAGAAACTCACTCATAACACCCTTATTACTTATCGTAGCTGCACGTCCAACCCATCGATCTGATCGTGACATGACACCAAATTGATCTTGAGATGTGGCGCTAGGTAGCTTAAAAACGGCAACATGGCTCACCTGTGTGGTTGTCTGGTCAAAAGTGGTCTTCAATGGCATTAAAACGATAAAAACGCTGCTGAAGTTAATCCATAGGTTAATCCAATGTATCGGTGTCCCTTTGAAATGATTTCTGATAATCCCTAAGCAATAAACCTGCTTTTCCGTTTCCAGATGTCAGAGCAAGAGATAGGTTCGCTCTCATGCAAAACTGTGGGCGCATAGCTCTCATTTCTCAATGGTAAGGTGTATGTGGAAATTCCCCTTCGATTCTATTGGCTCTAACGGTCAAAAAGAGATGTCAATCACCAAAATCGACCAACGGGTTCCAGAGAAACGGTAAAAACGGCCATTTCCACCCAAATCATCTCAGAGGTGGAATTTTTTAAACCTCTCTAAAAAGGTCAGATTTCACTTGTTTGGCATCAATCTTGATACAGGGTACTTATTATATGTTGTACTTTGGATTCCTAAAGCTTTTAGTCTACCTTACCATCATCCAAGGTTAGTTTTCACTCTAAGTAAAAAAGAATTTTTGGACGGACACTATAATTTACAGTTTTTTACTATGTTCAATCTGAATTTTCTTTAAAATAAAAACATCTATATTGATTCTGACTTTTCTACATCCAACTCACAGGTTTATCATTACTTTGAGAAAAAGGATTATTAATTTAACCCTTTTAGAAGGGAAGATATGGTCATTTGTTCTGGGAATGTCATTTTCGAGCCTGAGACCTGAAAAACAGGCTCAGTGCTTAACAGTTTAAGAAACAAAATATCAACTTTGAACAGAAGGGTTTAAAGACAGGTTTTTAATGCAAATAAACTTGAAACCTAAACCTATTTGTCATTTCAAAATTCACTTGTATTGTCTGCGTGAAAGACACAGTAGGCTATGAGCGAATACATATCAACATTCAAAAATTAGAAAGTCGTACAATATATATCATGTGCTACTGTCTAGGATTAAGTATAATGAGACCTTTCAGCCCGCGACCCCCAAAATAACAGAGACCGGCAACCCCCGACGGAATAGTGATCTCCAGTGTGCTGGGCAGTGTGGCGGCGGAGGGAGCCGAGGGTACCACCGGAGGAGAGGCGAGCGATGACAGCAGCATCACCGTGGTGCAGATAGGGCAGACCTCATCCAGTTAGCATGTATGCTAACGCTCAGTTAGCATACACATACTGTATATATTATTTATGTATTCCATTTCTTTAAATTGAATATTTAAAATACAAATTAGCAAAATAAACACAATTATACTGCGCTAAACAGCCAAATCGACAAACAACCGAGAACCTAAATAGTATGTAATTATATCTAAATCCACAAGACGTTAATTACCTGTACTTGGTGCGCCATATTGTCTGTTGTCTGTAAACCTCCATGTCTGATTAAATATCCTTGCGTCAGCGTCTCACGTGTTGGGCGCGCTCTCTTCTGACCATATTTGGAAGTACAACTTCCTACAAATTCCTACAGGTTCAACCTCCACCGGCTGTGGCTGCACCCTTCTCGTATTTTGTGGCAGAAGCACAGCGCCACTTACATGCCCGGCATATGTACTACAGCGCCACCAGCGGGTCGAGCGGTCTCGTGTGGACGGACACGTTTCTTGAGCCGATTCCGTGTGGATGGAAGACTTTTTTGAATACGACTTCGGTTCGTTTTCATGTTCGTCTCCCTGTGGACGGGGCCTTAGTAGAAGCATATAAGAAGCTATGCATAAAAACAAATATGAAAATAAATCTTTTGAAGGCAAGCAAAAAGAGCTTTAACAAGAACAATGGTTTGGGACTGCAGGGGATGTTTATTCAATGGAAGCAAACCAACTATACGTTTAAAAACTGATATCCAAACTGTTAAATGCCCCTGATAACGGTGTTGGTTCTATTTTTTTATGTCGTATTCTTTGGTAATTGTAAAATTGCTACCATGTTAATAATTGCCATGATACTCAACTATTACTCACAATTTATATTTTCATATAATTAGACAGACCAATTTTTATATGAGCAGAGAGACAAGTTTGTGAGAACTGAAAAGGAAAGCCACCAAAATGTTACAAGAAATGTAAAGTAGCCAGCTGAATGCTGATTAGAGTGTGCAGCTGAGCAACCAATCTACTGAAGGACTGTTCAAAACTGTTGCTGATTTCTTGTAGTATTAGTCAATGAGTCAGCCTGAAATGTATCATTTTAATTTTTTTTAGAGAAAGAATCAGCTGAGGGAAGCTTACTGCAACAACCTGTGGGATGGAGCCAGGAAGACCCTGGCTACTCTGTGGGACGGACATGGAGCCATATGGCACGGTAAGACCCCATTAGCCGCTTTCACACCAAGTACTTTGCCGGACTGGCTTCAGTAGAAGCTGCTGGGACTCCCAGCAGCTTCTACTGAAGCATTCCGAGTAAATCGCCAGGACGCCGACACCTCCTCATCTCCACCGCTCCCATGTTTTATTTTGTGTTGCCATAAGTTAGTCTCTCTGCGTTTGTGCGCTGGGCGAATGCTAATGCTAATAATGCTAATGCGAGGATAATAAAATGGCGGCTCTACAAAACATTTCAGAGTTTTACGGGGCGTGGTTTGCAATTCGCCCAGCCAATCAGAACTGGGGCACTTTTTTCCCCCAGGAAACTACCATCTCTACGCAGGCACTAAAAATGGGGGGTAAAAGTTCCCGGCACTCAGTACTCTTTTTGGTGTGAACGAGACATAAGGGGTACTAACGGAAGTAAAACGCGAAAAGTACGGGGAAAAGTACTCCGGTGTGAACGCGGCTATAGATGTACTGCTAATGAAGCACCCGACACTACATTTCTGGTATTGGGACCTTCTGAATGTAAGGTATATTCAGTGGTGTAGTGGGGATTTTTTTACTGGGGGCAAGCTATTTTAATTAGGTCATCCCAAACAATGCCACACGAGTGCGCACGCGCACAGTGCACTCACAAAACGGGCAGACAGGTCCACAGAAACTACCGGTATAGAGCTTTTTCGTTAGCGTTCTTGAGGGAAAGAGCTGCCGCAAAATCGGCGGGCGGTAAGCTCGTTTCTTTCCGTTAACCGTCAAGTGGGAAATAAGTATTTTTTTGTGTGTTTCTGTTAGTATCCTAAGATACTGTTATGTTTCGCTGTGAAAAAAAAAAAGATTATTATGAAGGGCAGACCATCTATTTGTATTTATTTTGTTTATTTTAGAAAGGGGCAGGTCACATAAGATTGTATTCTTCTCCCTGCTCCTTTTCGCTCAATGGTAGTCATGTTTTGTGGCAATTATTGTACATTTGGTTTTGCGTACCATGAGGGGGACAAATACAAATGAAATGAAATTTTAGCCACACTGAACTAGAGGTCATGGCTGTGTCAATTACCAGTCTGATATCGTTTTACAAAGATGACAAGAAGAGTGTAGATAGAGGAGAGAACCACTACAAGTCAGGACACGTACAGCAGTGCAGCCTAGATGAAGGTGTGCTTACCGGTGTTGTCAGGGCTAGCATGAGGGACAAGGTTTATAGTGTCAGTGAGTAGTGATAGCAAGAGTACCGTTAACCTAGAGTGAATTTATTCACATTAGTGACATTAATTCCCATCAATAAATCCATTTGATGTGTCACATGAAATCTTTATATGGGCCTGAGCACGAAGTGTGTGAAGACCTATTGTAATGCATAGAATTATTATTAGGGCCTTAGGGCCTGAGCACGAAGTATACGAAGACCTATTGTAATTACATTACATTACATTTCATTTAGCTGACGCTTTTATCCAAAGCGACTTACAATTACCAATTACAGGGACATTCTCCCTGGAGTAACTAAGGACTAAGTGCCTTACTCAAGGGCACACTAGTGGTGGTGTTCCTGGCGGGATTTGAACTCACAACCTTCCGATCTTCAGCCCACCTCACTATCCATTAGACCACCACTATGCCTTAATTGGTAGAATTATTATTCTTATTCTACATGCTCTGCAGTTTTGACCTATTTTTGAGGGGGTTACGACACTATTCATGTAGCGACATTTGGCAACGCTGCCAGGACGGGTGAAACATTTTACATTCTGGAGTCGATGGGTTCGAAATTTCCAACATGCTCGCTAGTGCCACCTGTGGAAAATCAGTTTTCGAAAAAATGTACATAGTCGCAGCGTAACCCTGAAATGTTGCACACTTATCCGGGTGGAGCAGCCCTACATATTATCCTCTGGTATCCCTAAGCTCTGGTTTTTTTAATTAGCATAATGTGAAAAATATTAACTACAATTTAAATGTTGTAATGTGGCGGGGGTGAACTCGTTAGTTCTGTTAGCGCCTGTGTTATGCATGCCCACTGCACCTCACGGGAGCGTGCCACAGCGTAATGCAAATACTTGCAGACATTTCAATGACTGGCGGCACATGCAATTACAACAGACACGTATACACTCCATAACACACACATACAGCTCTTAAAGCATATACAATATATCAGGCTACAGCCCATGTATATGTTTTGATGTGAAGCACTATTTGGTTTCATGACAAATATCAACTGTTTATTTGTAGATATCTACTAAAGCATACAAATAAAGTGTGTAATGTCCACCTGTTACTTATATTATTGAGTCATATATATTATACACACTGTGCTGCTTTCTGCACTGGCCTCAGCAGCTGTTCTCACTGTAAATGTCGGCTCACAATTAAAGCAGTTGTATTAAAAACATACATAGCCTAATATCCAGAGGAGATGCGTTTATTGAGTAAACAAACGGTCAAGGGCAGAAAGTCTGCCCAACCCACTGCACCGCACGCCACGGTTACTGCTCCTCCAGACAGCCTCCACGATAATCGATCCTCGACGAGCCTTTACAGAAAATTGTTTTCCTTCGAGGAGGCGAGCCCACATCCGTTTCAGGGTCGCTGCCGGAGGACCTGGGAGTCCGGGACACGAACATTTGAGAAATTACGAACAGCTAATTTCGGATGACTCGCGCGCGCCTGCTTGACGCCGGGACGACCGGCGACCCTCCCTGACAGGTGCTCGGACGCGAAGGCCCGCCCACAACTGCGTGCACGTCTGTGACCACAGTTTTAATTACAAATATTACACACCAGAAAACACAGAAATATCCATGAAATAAATATACAGTAGGCTATAAACAATATAAACAATATCTTTAAATAATAAAACAATCCCACCACCACAGGTATCTACAGGAGAAGAGGGAATTCTCTCCACAAAATGTGAATGCCCATGTGGAGAATGGAAATGCAGTCATGCGGCTGCATTAGCCATCTTTTCCATCCACAATTTCAGCTGCACTGACACCCCCTGTCAGTGGAAGAAGCCAAAGGCAGCTAAACGTACGCATTCAGTAGAGGAGCTATTTCCTCCGACCAATAACTCATTCAACCCGCTGACAAGAGAGCCCACCTCCAAAGATCATGACTGGCTGAGGGACAGACTCGGGGGCAGGTTCTCAGGAATGTCTTGCTTCTCTCTCCTGAGCCAGAAGAGGAACACTACAGCTTGGAAACACTTACTGTTCCTGAAATTATCAAATCTGTTGGGCATCAGGGACCTGAGGCAATTGTGGCAAGCATGGCATTGTCTGAGGAGCAACAGAGGGCAATTCAGGTGGCTACCACTGGTCAGCGAACCAACCCAAACTGGTATTTGTTCAGGAAAGGAAGGTTGACTGCCAGCAACTTTGGAGCTGTCTTGAGGTCAAAGTGTGTGACTGCTTCCCTTAGTGCCAGGGTGCTAGGGCAACAACAGGCCCTTGATGGTGCTTTGTCTGTACAGTGGGGGACTATGAATGAATGTGAGGGCGTCAGGGCATTCACCACTGCAACCGAGATGCAGGTCCATGAGTCAGGATGTGGCTCTCCCAATCAGGATTGTTGGGGGCATCTCCAGATGGTCTGGTAGGGTCTTCCGCTGTGCTGGAGGTAAAGTTTCCCTACGGAGCAAGTGCAAGGTCAGCTTCACCTCACTGCAAGAGAGACTTGCTACTTTGTGGTCTGGACTACGAAAGACAGTGTCATCATTCCGATAGCCCGAGATGACAATTGGCAGCCTAACCTGTTGGCTCTTGAGGACTTTTTCAAGGCCCACATGCTTCCAAAGCTGGCACTGCCGGAATAATCACCTTTGTCACTGTTGTGGTTATTTTCTGAAAAAGACAGAAAAACAAAAAGGCATATTAATTGACTTGTTCTGAGTTCAGAGAGCACTGCTGTTAAAATTAAATAATTTTGAGAAAACTCAGCTTCAGGATGTTATGGTTCCTTTTTTGAAGATCTTTCTTGTAGCTGCTGCGATCCTTGTTTGAGTCGTTCATATGTTCGATGAAAAAGATCATATATCTATCATTTTCAAATATAGTATTGAAATTTTGAATCGTTTTTCATTTACATTTACTCGCCTTTGCAATGTTGTGGTTTTTAGAGTGTCAGCTCGTCTGTTGGGAAGATATAAAATATTAGTTTCATGGAAGTCACACTGTCACATACAAGAGCATTAAGACATACAGTACATAGGCTAAAACAAAACATCTAAAGATATAACCTTGCACTTTGATAAGTCTCGTGAACATTTTCACTATTTTGACATTTTTATAGATCAAAAGTGAACTAAAGAAATAAATGGTAGATTAATCCATATTGAAAATAGGTGTCAGCTGCTACGCTAATTATTATAATAGTTTTATTTCTGAATTAAGATAAGATATTACTTTATTGATTCCAATTTGGGAAATGTTTGTGTTGCAGCAGCATAAAAAGAAAATATAAGTTATTATATATACAAAAGTATGTGAGGGATGGAATATTAAATTGAATATAAATGTAAAATGTACATGTGATGTCCAAGAGAAGCTATGGAGCAGAGAGTTCTCTGCCAGCCAGAGGTGATTTGTTATTAGTTCAATATGTCAAACTGATTTCCCTGACTACAATCTTTAGTCACATGGTGAAACGTTATGCTGCTTGTACTAATTAGACTTATCATATAAGCCACACAGGTTTTAATAGGATGTATTTATTATCTTTACTTATGTTGCGGTCTTTTCAGCAGCACCATCTCTAAAACGGCGATACAGTCACTACCCATCATTTACATTTCACCGTGACATGGACAAAAATATAACGTCAGCTTACCTCATGGCACGAATCCAGACTCTCCTTTGGAACACATTGGCCGGGAAAAGATAGAACGAGCACGTTTCATGCAAAGACCTGTGGCTGCAACCCGGAGCAAAGCAACAAACCATTGTGTAGCTAACTAGTAGCGCTAGCTTTAGCTAGCTTTAGCTAACGTTAGCAAACGAAACGAACTGCCGAGTAAAATTGGAAAACACTGGTAATTAACTATTCTATAATTTGTAAAACTACGGTGTTAAAAACGACAATTTAAAAAATATAGATTCTAATGGTCAGATATAGATATACAGATACTAAATATACTACAGATACTAAAGATAGGCAGGTACTTGCTTTCAAGCAGAGCACGGGGGAAAACAAACTTAGCGGGGGTGTTTACGTGTTCGGCGTAATGACGTACAGCGGCCTCGACAACTTCTGTAGTCCTATTCAGCCACTCGGTAATAACCATCGTTTTTCAGACACGTAAACTCTTCAAAAATCACCAGTGGGGTCACTGCTGATGTATTTAATGTCGTAGAACAAAACGTGATCTATCTCTTCAATTTGTGTCAACCACAGACCTTATTTCGAGCTATTTTCCAAAACCCTTTGGAGAAAATGCATTGCTTTTTGACGAAGGAACCGGAAGTGGTAAAAATGCTAACTTACTTCCGGGTTTTAGGACGCGTCACTGCAGTTCTCTATAGAGTGGCGAAGTCACTCACATCTACTTCCGGTCCATGGGACCTTATTTTGGAAAATAAAAAAAATGATGTATTGAAGTCAATGGAGAGAGAAAACTTATCTTTCGATCCCGTTTGAATTGTGCCATGAATTACACATACAGTGGGGCAAAAAAGTATTTAGTCAGCCACCAATTGTGCAAGTTCTCCCACTTAAAAAGATGAGAGAGGCCTGTAATTTTCATCCTAGGTATACCTCAACTATGAGAAACAGAATGGGGGGAAAGAATCCAGAAAGTCACATTGTCTGATTTTTAAAGAATTTATTTGCAAATTATGGTGGAAAATAAGTATTTGGTCAATAACAAAAGTTCATCTCAATACTTTGTTATATACCCTTTGTTGGCAATGACAGAGGTAAAACGTTTTCTGTAAGTCTTCACAAGGTTTTCACTGTTGCTGGTATTTTGGCCCATTCCTCCATGCAGATCTCCTCTAGAGCAGTGATGTTTTGGGGCTGTCGCTGGGCAGCACGGACTTTCAACTCCCTCCAAAGATTTTCTATGGGGTTGAGATCTGGAGACTGGCTAGGCCACTCCAGGACCTTGAAATGCTTCTTACGAAGCCACTCCTTCGTTGCCCGGGCGGTGTTTGGGATCATTGTCATGCTGAAAGACCCAGCCACGTTTCATCTTCAATGCCCTTGCTGATGGAAGGAGGTTGTCACTCAAAATCTCACGATACATGGCCCCATTCATTCTTTCCTTTACACGGATCAGTCGTCCTGGTCCCTTTGCAGAAAAACAGCCCCAAAGCATGATGTTTCCACCCCCATGTTTCACAGTAGATATGGTGTTCTTTGGATTCAGCATTCTTTCACACCAAGCTGCCTACCTATTGCAGATTCAGTCTTCCCCATTGTGCAGGTCTACAATTTTGTTTCTGGTGTCCTTTGACAGCTCTTTGGTCTTGGCCATAGTGGAGTTTGGAGTGTGACTGTTTGAGGTTGTGGACAGGTGTCTTTTATACTGATAACAAGTTCAAACAGGTGCCATTAATACAATTAACAAGTGGAGGACAGAGGAGGCTCTTAAAGAAGAAGTTACAGGTCTGTGAGAGCCAGAAATCTTGTTTGTTTGTAGGTGACCAAATACTTATTTTACCGAGGAATTTACCAATTAATTCATTAAAAATCCTACAATGTGATTTCCTGGATTCTTTCCCCCCATTCTGTCTCTCATAGTTGAAGTGTACCTAGGATGCAAATGACAGGCCTCTCTCATCTTTTTAAGTGGGAGAACTTGCACAATTGGTGGCTGACTAAATACTTTTTACCCGCACTGTACATTTAGCAGCGGCGCATATTGGCGGGGTGCACTTCGCACGCACACACAAAAATTCCACTCGCTCCGCACTCACATTTTGCTAGGCCCGCGTGCCACCGCTGCTATGACTCCATCCTAGGAGAAACACTGCAGTGGTCTCCATTATTTGCAAATGGAAGATGTTTGAAACCACCAGGGCTCTTCCTAGAGCTTGCTGCCCAAACCAAACTGAACATCGGGGGAGAAGGACCTTAGTCAGAGGGTTGACCAAGAACCTGATGGTCACTCTGACAGAGCTCCAGTGTTCCTCTGTGGAGATGTGAGAACCTTCTATTACACAGATAATTATATACCCATTCAAAAACGTTTTATTGGAATTCCAAAGTATGGTGAAAATAGCCTCGTTACAAAATCATGCCATTTGCAGTAACACAACCAAAGTTATTGGCAAATTAAACGTGAACAATTACCCATTTGGACAAAAATGTCCAGAGTGATACCGGAGGGTTAAATGAATATTATGTTTTAGGTGCGGGCTGATTTGACAACGGAACCCCGAATCACGGCCGACACAGGACCCTCCTCATCTGCGCTCTCATTTTGTCAGACAACTTTTTCAGACAACTTCCAGTAGCAGAATATGACAACACAGGGGTTTTTTCGTTTCTATTTACGAGTGGGTTTTTTTGTTTTGAGAAGTAGAAAATTAAAATCATCCTGTTTTTTAAGTTTAGTAAATCCCTTTTTGACCATGAAAAAGAGAAACGCCTTGTATTTCAATTATTAATTTTTGAAATTTTAAAACAAAAATGAAATATCCACTCGTTTTTAGTTTTTGAATATCCTTTTCTGAAAAGAAAATCCAAAGACCAAAACATACACTGTACTCTAAATCATATACATGTGATTTCAAATTGGTGAATATGTTTTTTGATTAGCCTACATTTAAAAATGTTTAACCTAGTATTGAACAGTCAGAGCCTCAGCACTTCCGTTTCATGGAATAAAATGTGTTCCTCATGTACTCTGTCCTGTGCTCCAGGTTATGAGATCCATGGGATGGAGAAGATTCCGGACAAAGGCCCAGCGCTGATAGTGTACTATCATGGAGCCATTCCCATCGACTACTACTACTTCCTGGCAAAAGTTATCCTGCAGAAGGGAAGGCCCTGCCACTCTGTCGCTGACCACCTGCTCTTCAAGATCCCTGGTACTCACACGGTTACACACACACACACACATGTACACATACACACACACATGAATGCATACAGTACTAATCTTCACAAGTACTGCTACTACTGATATCATTACATCTCTTAAGAAATAAAACATGCAAGAACAATTTAAAATAGTGCAAGCTTTAAATAGTATAAAACCATATTGGTGCAATATGAAATGCAGGAATAAGTTTAATATAAAATGAAATATTGTACACTAAAATGGAATACTTTAGGGTACAGTTGGGATTGTTTTTTATGTAACTTTGTTAAATACCAGCTTTATCTCAAAAGTGTTCCCTTCTCTTCGGCTTGTTCCTATTCTAATGAATCCATCCTGTCCTGTTCCTCCAGGTTTCAAGTTACTGCTGGAGGTGTTCAGTGTGATCCACGGCCCTCAGGAGGAGTGTGTGCGTGCTCTGAGGAACGGCCACCTGCTGGGGATTTCTCCAGGGGGAGTGCGGGAGGCTCTGTTCAGTGACGAGACCTACCCCCTCCTCTGGGGCAAACGCAGAGGCTTTGCACAGGTCGCCATCGACTCCCAAGTGGTGCGTTGCTCTTAGTTTCAGTAGGGAGGGCATAACATTTCCAAATACATTCATATTCTAAATGTCAAGTGATGTGACATTACATACAGTGTGTCTCTATAGAGTGGTGCAGTAAAAACATATGGCCGACCTGGAAGTTAGCATTGAGGATTCCAGAAAGTATGATTTATGGCAACAGAAGTATATGGTGCTTACACGTTTTGCTCACCAGGATAATATCCACATAGTTAAACCACTGTTACGTTTTTTAAGGGTTAATGCAGGAGTCAGAAGTAAAAAGCTAACATTAGGCTATAAACAATCTACATCACAGTCAGATGGCCGCACTTCACCCCCGCTTAGCTAAAGGCGGCTAATGTTCGGCGTGATGACATTTAGTCGTCTCATTTAGACACAGCAACCACTGTTTTTATTACACATCGAAGCTTCAGACATTCACCATTTACTGGGTAAATGTACTTAATTTAATTAAATTAATGAATTAAATTCATTTAATATGGGCATTTACTGACGTATTTTATGTTGTAGGACAAACGTTTTTTTTCTTGTTTAACCACAGACCTAGTTTCATAAATATTTCCGGAAACACGTTCAAGAAGCGCTGTCTTCGAGACAAACGGGACAACAACGGGAGTAGTCAAATGCCAACTCCTTTGCAGGCTTAAGGCTCATTCCTGCCCCATTTATTTATTGTTTGTCATTTAATATAGTACACAACATTTCATTTGCTTATCAACTTAACTGAAAATTGCCAACAAAGGAAAATTCACTTTTCAATTCTATAAATGTTTTGGATAATCTTTCATTTTTAACAATAACAATCAAAATTGATTGTTGTGGACTAAATACTAGGTATTAGATTATAATGTTCTGGCTCGTACAAAACACTGTAGGTCACACACACACACATTTAAGAAGCGTCACCCATCTTAAATGAGACTATAGTACCGTCTCCAAATTGTCACACTTAAAGCCAGATAAAAATGTGTGGATGTGCAACTTATTTAGTCAGAAAACGACCCGGAATGCTACAGTTTCAACAACGACAGTCTTCTTGTAGCATATTTTTATCCGTGTCAGAGTTCTGCAGTTTAGGAAGCCCTCCTCTCTAATCCTCTCTCTCTCTGTCTGTCTTTCTTTCAGCCTATAATTCCAATGTTTACTCAGAATGTGCGGGAAGGCTTCAGATCTCTGGGAACACTCAGTAAGTGTAGAAGAAAGTTAAGATAGCACCCCCAAGATGATGGTCTCACTGATGGACACACAGACACAGCACATGACATTCCTTACACACATGTTGCTTTTGGATGTATGGAGAGTGTTGTGAAACATCTTTCATCTCTCTTTTTTCATTCAGGATTTTTCCGCTGGCTGTATGAGAGGTTCCGCCTCCCTGCAGCTCCTGTGTACGGAGGATTTCCTGTGAAGTTTAGGACCTTCCTCGGGGATCCCATTCCTTACGAACCCAATGTTAACGCTGCAGAGCTGGCACAGAAAGTCAGTGAGCTCAAGCTGTGGTCTTTCTTTCTATCTTCCTGTGTAATATCTCTTCAGTTCAAATCACATGAGCATGGGCCCTTTTCAGTCCATGATGATTTCCTGGGTAACAAGTGCTTTTGTTGTAAGAAACAGCCAGACAGAGGGAATGATACACGGCAAATGTAGGGCGGCCGTCAGGTGCAAACGCATTACAACGGGTCAAAACACTTCCGCTTAAAAAACGGTGCAAATATCAAAACACAGCAAATGAAAAGCGTCTTCACCAACTTCACATTCGCAGCCTTTACTAAAAGCACTGCATAAACGAAACAATTAAAAATATGCTTCAATAAGTTCAACGGAGACCAGGGAGACACTAAAACGTGACGCACACAGCTGGGACCGGAGCGGCTGTTGAAAGGAATCATGCGATCACATGGTTAATATAAGCCGATAAAACATAACTTTCCAACAACAGAAACAGTTGGCCAACTTATATTTATATAATTCCTGAGCGTCACCAAGCACTCCGGTCCCAGCTGTGTGCGTCGCTTTTTAGTGTCCCCTGGGTCCCATTGTGTTTTGGAATCTTGCAGCGGTTTTTAGACGCTGCTCATGTTTCCTCAAGTTGGTGAATGTTCTCTAAATACTGAGCATGTCTTGTCAAGTTGGTTAACATGTTTTTCATTTGTATGTGTTTTGGTAGATTTGTGTTTTTATATTTGCATAGTGACTGAAGCTTCAGCGCGTTTCTCATAATGGAAGTGTTTTGGGCCGCTGTAGCACGTTTGGCACCTGTCGGCCACCGTAGTCCTGTGAGTTCCTTTCCTGTCACTCACAGCTCTGTTGCTCTGCAGGTGCAGCAGGCGGTGCAGGCTCTGATAGACCAGCACCAGCAGATCCCGGGGAACATCCTGAGAGCCCTGCTGGAGAGATTCCACAGCTAACACAAAGAGCACTGACAGCTCACAGACACACTGACAGTGAGGGACCAAGAGGACACACGAGGCTCCGTTGGGGCGGACCCTGACAGTTGGAGTTTTTGCACAGCTGTCTTCACCGCTTCCACCCGACTGACAGAGGTTCCTGGAACAGATCGTTTTATCACAGGTTTCTCATGTTTCCTTTTGATCAACTCCCTTTTTAATCACTTTGAATCAACACTTCCTGATTTTGTGACATTGGGCTTGACAGTAATCTTACCTCACAATGATTTTTATGTTCTCATATATTTGCCTTAATTAATTAGGTCAGTTAAATATAATGAAGGATGATATTTTTCAGTTCATATTTATGGGATTCAGGCCATTTCTTTACAATTATTTCTTTTTTTTTAAATGTGAAAAAGGTACATTTATGTCGGCAAGAGATTCATACATGTGGTTATTCCACATGTTGGTGTCTTTAAAGTGAAGCTTTATGTATGAACCAAACTGATAGTGACCATAGTTCACACCGACCTAAAGCTACTGAAGTACAACACACAACGTGGTGTGAATGAGATGAACTTGGACATAGACTCAAACATACAAAAGAGAACCGCATTCTTTATTATAGACACTACACAGTGTTCATTGCATTGATCAATTCCACTCCTAAAAATGAATATAGGCAGGCAGATAATGCGTCATTCCTCAGGCCTCCTTTTCTTCTCATTTCCTGGAAATTGACCCAAAAATTTAATAAATATTCATCAATTCTATCCCTGTTAATAGAACGGGCTGTTTAGGTTGGTTTTATAAATATAGAAAAGGTTTGGGACAAAGACAAAGTTATTTCCCCCTACATCCACCTATAATTATTTGCTAAAATGTTGTAGGAAACCGATTAAATTCTATTGGATAACCCAATTTATGTTACAGTTGTAGTCCTTTCTCTAAATGTAGTTCATCTCACACTACAGAACCTTCGAACAGATGTCATTTACAACACTCCCTGAGACTGTCCTAAAACTAGTTGTAATGCTGTTATGCTGTTAAGGACTCGTCACACTTTATATTGCTGTTGCTTGCTTCCAATTGTAATACCTTGAATATTTGTTATTTTGTAACATATTCATAAGCAACCATCTTGTTGAAAATGTCCATCAGCTCAGAATGGATCCAAGTTACTATGAGGCTTCTTCCTGTTTCATGTGCCCGTGTGATGTTGGGACTGCAGGTCGGGCAGATAGGACATTTGAAGACGTTACATTGAATAATTCATCAAATACATTGCAAGAGAAAATAAAGTAATCAATCAATGATGAAATTCATCCTCGTTAGTAGCCCTACACTTAGCAGTTGTGCCATACATCTAAACATGCCAAAGATATCTGAGAGATGGCTTATTATCAGTCCATTCAATTCAGGTAACAAACTAAGGCTACAGGAACTCAATGAAGTCAAAGATGGAGACTTATGGACTAAACAATGAAATGCTGAAATCAAAAAGTATAATGTATTGAAAATAGAACTAAGAGGAACCAAAGAGTTTCACTAATACAAGTTATTGGAGTAAACAGGTAATGGGGATGTGGGGAAATGGTACTGTCCTTCATGACTTAAGTTGTTGTTTAGAAAGATGATTTGAAACAACCCGGTCCAGTGAAACATTGATGTGCCCGATGTAAACAGCCCTACAGCAAACCTCCAACACATTGTCATTGTTATGCGTCATTGGAAAGTTATGTTTGCATTTTGTATTGTACTGCATGTGAAGTTTTGGGATAACATTTTATAAAAAACGTGTTGTAAATATGCACAAACAAGCCTCTCGCTGAAATATATATCATATCCAAATCTACTAATGGAAGACTTTATTGGATGCGTTTATGAAGATGTAAATACTGTGATTCCACGGCTGGTTTTGCACACGGTCAGAAGTATTGCTGCCAACAAGCTTCTGTGAGACCAAGTGTGTTTGGTGACGTCTAACTGTTTGCTTTACTCGTGAACCGGTTGCCTTTTTCCACATTTATGTTGATGTCATTTTTGAGATGATCTAACTTGTATTTTTAAATTATGTCAATATATACATGTTGCACTTTTAAATATTCAGATCCACTTTAACCTGTTAATAAATCTATTTTATTAAGATGTTTCATGCCAATTATTTTCTGCTGTTATTATTTCATCAACTGTATTATCACAGTAGTTTGTGCTGCTAGTGCTTTTGGCCAAGTTAGATGAATACATTAGGACTGAGAATGGCTTTAATATAAAAAATGAATTATATATACAGTAAATAAGATTGTATTGAAATATATTCAAAATATATACAGTAACTTTTTTTAAATGTATTGAGGGAAGTTCTTTGAGGTATCCTCTCCATCTTATCTAAACCTTGTGAGAAAAAAAAGCAATCACTTGAAAAAAAAGGTTATATTCAATTAAACAAGTTAGTGAAATGTAAGTCCTATATTGAAGACAGAATGTGCATATTTATCTTGTTGCCATCAACAAAAGAGTAATCCAGGAATGAGTCAGCATTTTAGTACTTCTTGGATGAGTTTTTGGTTAGTTTAGAAATAAAGAGTTGTATGACATGAAATACGTCAGTAAATACCAGTACACACTGGTCGATGTCTAAAGCTTCTATGTGTCATGAAAACAGTGTCTAAATTAGACGACGCCAGCATTAGCCGCCTTTAGCTTAGCGGTGGTGACGTTAATTCATGTGACCGTGCTGTAGAGCAGTGGTTCCCAACCTGGGAGATCGCAGGGGGAGCGCCAGGCCTCAGATGATTTGAGGCCAAATATCATATTTAGAATTTTTTTTTTTTACATAGAATTGTAACGCAATACATGATTGTCACTAAAAGCCTTGTCTCTACATTACAATAACATCAAAAAAATAATTGATTAATTAATTTGAATAACAATTCAAGTTAGTAGCTAAAGGAATAAAAAGACAGAAATGTATAATTCTTTCTTTAATAGAAATGTTTCTTCTGCCGTAAAGTGTCCAAACCGGGCTTTTCTGGATAAGCGCATTTTTAAAACAGTCATTGTCCATGCCGGTTTCACTTGGATTATTTATCAGTTGCTCCGATCAGATCGCTCTCCTCCATTTTGTAGATTATTTACGACTTTTGAATCCACATAAACACATCGGCAAAATCCGGCTTACTTTGAGCACGTGTTTAAAACAGTTTAATCCCTTTGTGAATTGTTTCCACTTCCGCCGTCCTTTCATTTCTTCATACAGCGGGAATCCAAATGAATGAATCCTGAGTCCAATAGCCATCAAAGTCACTCCATAGTGTCCTTGATTACGCTTTCATCCTCCTTTCACAACATACTTCATTCATCCAGTTTGTGACAGTAGTTGTAGCATCTTGAGACTTTTAAACTTTAATAACCACTGTTGGGGCGCAAGTCATTTGAGGGGGCTCATGGGGAAAAAGGTTGGGAACCACTGCTATAGAGGCTTTGCATATGACGTCACGGGTAACGTGACGTCATATGCAAAGCCTCTATAGTTCATTTATTCGTTCATTTCATACTGCATTAACGCAGGGTTGCCAACTTTGGGTACCTGGCTGGAGTGAGATTTTAATATCATGGGTTTAATTACATATGCACACGAAATGACTGCTATCGTGTCAGCAGCGGGACCTTAGCATATATATATGATATATATATACAAATACACAATATTGGACACAGACTATAAAGGGCACAAAGTTGCATTCACTATTGAAAGTCAAACACATGTTTGTTTCCACTGTTTTATTGTGTGCCTGTCGCGATAAGCAATTAATTGACGTATCGTACGATAAATAAAAATGAACTCGATAAATTGCCATTTACATGAGGATGTGACTAGCAGTTTGAAAGGATGTACTTGAATTATTATTATATATTATCATTATGTCAGTGGTCTAAAATGGTCATACAACGGTGCCGACAATATTATCGTTTATCGCAATAATTTCCGGGAAAATGTATCCAACAAAATTAATTATCGTGAGAGCTATACATGAAACACACACACAAACAAATCTACAGACTTACTCCAAACTGCCAAATATATTAATTAACACACTCTCACTCTCATATACTCTTTGACTCTATTTTGGCCTAGTAGAACAATAAGCGGCAGACTTTTACTTTTTATCATTTCTACTGGATCTTAGATCTGCGTATGCGCAATACGGGTCGGCAGTTGCGAGAGAGTATTTGCGTTGGGTAATCTATGGTAGGACTAACTCATACAGTGGTGGGGTGAAGTCAGTATTTGCAATGTAATTACATACATGCTCCCCTTGACAGTGAAACCCCACGCGGGAGGTTTAGATTATTTCCCTGTCTCAATCCAAATTGAACTGTATGAAATAAAAAGGCACATTTGTCTTGTAGTAAATAAAAATGGCGACCTGGAGCCAATCCTGCAATTTCCCCACAGGTGAAAGAGTTGACATGCTGAAAGCCCAACTGGCCACGACAATATCCCCTCCAAATTCCTCAGAGACACAGCAACCGCCATCTCACCAGTCATAGCTCACATAATGAACCTCTCCATAAAACAGGGAAAAGTACCCAGAGACTTCAAAATTGTAAGAGTAACCCCCCTGCACAAAAAGGGCAGCAAATTGGACCCAGGCAACTACCGCCCTGTTTCTATACTTACCTCCATCTCCAAAGTCATGGAAAAATTGGTATATGAACAGGTCGAAAAGTACCTCGCGGAAAAGAAACTAATCTATGAATTTCAATCTGGCTTTAGAACATCCCACTCCACTGACACATGCCTTCTTTATTTGAGCGACCACATCAAACAAGAGGTGGACGAGGGCAAGTACTGCGGCATGGTGATGCTGGACCTACAAAAGGCTTTCGACACTGTCAATCACCCCATTCTGATTGACAAGCTAAAAGCAATTGGTTTTGATAAACTATCAGTGAGCTGGATGCAGTCCTACCTGGAGGGGAGAGAACAGATGGTGGAGGTAAACGGTACTCTGTCCCCCCCCCTCCCAGTGAGCTGTGGTGTTCCACAAGGAAGCATATTAGGTCCGTTACTGTTCCTAATTTATGTAAATGACATGTCATCAGCATGTGACTGCAACTTGTTCCTGTTCGCGGACGACTCAGCCCTGCTGGTCTCGGACAGGAGCAGGTTGCAGGTTGAAAAAACCCTCAGCTCAGAGCTCGGCAGAATCTGCACCTGGCTCGCCGATAATACATTATCATTACACCTGGGTAAAACAGAGTCCATTCTCTTCGGTTCAAAACATAATCTCAGCAAATCCGACGACTTCTCAGTTGCAGTGGGTGACATTATTGTCACAAGTAAGAAGGAAATTACATACCTAGGATCTATTCTTGAGGCAAACCTCTCCTGTGACAAAATGGCATCCAATGTAATAAAAAAAGTCAATCAAAGAACTAGATTCCTATACCGGATCTCCTCTCTGGTAAACAAAAACACCCTGAAGACTCTGGCAGGAGCCCTCATTCAAGGGTACTATGACTATGCTTGCACGTCATGGTACCATAGCACCTACAAGGCGCTAAAAATAAAACTTCAAACATCACAAAATAAACTGGTCAGACTACTGCTTGACCTTTCATCTAGAACCCACCTCACCTCTGCCCACTTTGACAACCTAGGATGGCAACAGAGTACAGCTTCTTGCAATGGGCCTGGTCTACAAGATCCACTACACCTCTATGGTACCCATGTACATGTCAAAGTTCTTCCCAAAGGTCAAGGAATACCATGATCATAACACCAGAGGGAGCTCCACAAATCATGTGAAACCCAGATTTGGCACAAAAAAGGGGGAATACACGTTTCGCAATTATGCCACATCAAGGTGGAACGCTCTTCCCACAACTGTAAAGGAAAGTAAAACTATACTTACCTTCAAAGCCTCTCTTAAAGAGCACCTTCGGGGGAGAGCATTGCAAAACTGGCCCCGGTAATGGTACAAATCTCAACCTGTCGTACAATGGACAGCTTCCCCCCCCCCCCCCCCCATCTATGTATACTCACATTTTAGACTCTGTTACTACCTGTATATCTGTAGACTTGGTATGTCTTAAATGTCCGGTTAGGATGTATTAGAACGAAATCTAAAATGAAAATTGTAAATAAGAAATCTGTTTGTCAAATATGTCTTACATGTCTTAAATGATATGATGAATTGGAAATGGGGGACCCTGATGTAAACAAGATGAAAGTCTTTCTCTGGTCTGCATCCCCTTAACAATTGTATGTTTTGAGCTGTACTGTACTGTACCCAATATACAAGCTGTTAATAAACTTTTCAATCAATCAATCAATCAATCACTCCATGATAAGAACTCGTGACGATATTAACAAGAACAGACATCAAAACATGTGGCGTTAGGTAGCTAAAAACGCTAACATGGCTCACCTTTGTCGTTGTCTAGTCAAAAGTGGTCTTCAATGGCATTAAAACGATAAAAACGCTGCTGAAGTTAATCCATAGGTTAATCCAATGTGTCTGTGTCCCTTTTAAATGATTTCTGATAATGCCTAAGCAATAAACCTGCTTTTCCGTTTCCAGATGTCAGAGCAAGAGATAGGTTCGCTCTCATGCAAAACTGTGTGCGCATAGCTCTCATTTCTCAATGGTAAGGTGTGTGTGTATGTGGAAATTCCCCTTCGATTCTATTGGCTCTAACGGTCAAAAAGAGATGTCAGTCACCAAAATCGACCAACGGGTTCCAGAGAAACGGTAAAAACTGCCATTTCCACCCAAATCACCTCAGAGGTGGAGTTTGTTTTGCTAAACCTCTCTAAAAAGGTCAAATTTCACTTGTTTTTCATCAATCTTGATACAGGGTACTTATTATATGTTGTACTTTGGATTCCTAAAGCTTTTACTCTACCTTACCATCATCCAAGGTTAGTTTTCACTATAAGTAAAAAAGAATTTTTGGACGGACACTATAATTTACAGTTTTTTACCATGTTCAATCTGAATTTTCTTTAAAATAAAAACATCTATATTGATTCTGAATCTTCTACATCCAACTCACAGGTTTATCATTACTTTGAGAAAAAAGATTATTAATTTTTCCCTTTTAGAATGGAAGTTATGGTCATTTGTTCTGGGAATGTCATTTTCGACAACAGGTTAAAGTTGAACTTGTTGAACTTTAATCACTTGAAAATGAAAATCAACTTTTTTTTTTAAAACATGTAAATATATCTCTGAATAGATGGATGCCAATGCCCATCTCCATGTTAGGCCGTATTAATATTCTTAAAATGTCTATTCTGCCAACATTTCTTTACCTGTTTCAGTCTATTCCTCATTTTTTTGTAAGCTCAGGCAGCTCTTCGCAAATGTCATATGGAACATCAGGCATGCAAGACTATGGCTCTCCCTTTTACATCTGCCTTATGATAGAGGGGGACTTCAAGTACCTAATCTACAATTGTATTATTGGGCAGCGCAGCTGCGCACAGCCATGTTTTACTTCTCCTCCTCTGACCCTCCAGCATGGCTAGCCATTGAACGCAATACAGCACCGGTCCTATCCCTCCAGTCATATATCTACTCTGCTCATGCTAAAAAACAGACAAAAAACCCATTTGTTAAAAATACTGTTTCTGTTCGGCATGAAGCACATGTCTATATAGGAGATGCTCCCAAACTATCCCAGTTCTCCCCAATATGGGGTAATGACAACTTTGTCCCCGGAAGAGCGGGTGGGGGATTCAAACAATGGGCTGCCAAGGGTCTGAGTAAAATAAAAGACTTGTATACAGAAGGAAAACTTATGTCCTTTGATCAGTTGGTTCATAGATATGCCATCCCTAGAAGCCACTTCTTTAAATTCCTGCAGTTAAGGAGCTTCATATCAGCACAGACTAAATGTTTAGATGAGCCACCCTTGTCAGTTGTGGAGAGGGCCACTCTAAATTATATGGATGCTCGAGGCCAACTATCAGTCATTTATGTTCTGCTGCGGTCCAAATCAAAGGACAACTCACACTCAAGACTCAATGCTTGGAGAGATGAGTTAAAAGTAGACATTACAGAGACTGAGTGGGAAAATGTTTGTTTAAAGGCACAAACCCAGACTATAAACACTGCACTGAAACTGATACAATATTTGTATCAGTTTCATATTTGGCTGTTCAGAACCTATGTTACACCTGTTAAAGTGAATCTGTATAATCCTAACATTCCTGATAACTGTTCCAAATGTGACGATAATGTTGGTACTCTGCTGCACTGTATGTGGGAATGCCAAAAAATCCAATCAATCTGGAAAGACAGTTAACCTGATTGCACGTGTAACTGCTATGCAGATCCCTCTCGACGCAAAGCTCTGTATATTAGGTATATATCCCGACCCATTTGTACCAAGCAGTGCCCTTGATTCATATTTGCTTACTTCAGGCTAAGAGAGTAATGGGTTATTTTCCCATGTATGTGTATGACTGTATGTTCTTTCTATGTTGAAAAACCCAATAAATATAATGAAAACAAAAATGTAAATTAAGTGCATCAATTCAAAGCCTACGTTGTGTTTTTCTCCTCTGAACAGACGCTACCTCCAGAGGTCACGTGACTTCTCGGCCTGTGACCCCTGACCCCGGCAGTATGTGAATTTGGTAATGTATTTTTTTGCATAACTTTGAAAATGAAACTACACTATTATCTGTATTTAAGAGATATATGAGATGTGGGCTTTTTCTCCGCCTTGAGCATCTTTACTGCTCTTCCTCCTCTGTTAAAAGAGGAGGTGTTATCTATTCTCTATTAAAGAGGCGATAACATTGGCCACAACGATGCCGGCAACTGTAGGCATGGTTAAATAGGTCACAACGACCCAGCAACTGTTGGCGTTGTTGAGTAGGTTAAATAGGTTCTCCTGCAGCCTGATTAGTGGCTGTGTTCCTTGGATCACAGCAACAGGCGTTGTACTTGTATTTTTCTGATAACTTTATCAATGATGATGGAGTAGTTTCATTTTCAAACTGTCTGAAATAAATTATCTGTATAAAGAGTCCTCCTTCCTTGTCTAACCCAGCTTCCCTGGAATTTCTGTTTCTTGGCAGAATGTTAGCATTCAAGACGTCGCCTGCATCCTGAGTCGTGGCTGTCCCTGTTGCTGTGGTCCTGAGTCGTGGCTGTCCCTGTTGCTGTGGTCCTGAGTCGTGGCTGTCCCTGTTGCTGTGGTCCTGAGTCGTGCAGCCTGAGTCGTGTAGCCTGAGTCGTGGCTGTCCCTGTTGCTGTGGTCCTGAGTCCTGGCTGTCCCTGTTGCTGTGGTCCTGAGTCGTGCAGCCTGAGTCGTGTAGCCTGAGTCGTGGCTGTCCCTGTTGCTGTGGTCCTAAGTCGTGGCTGTCCCTGTTGCTGTGGTCCTGAGTCGTGCAGCCTGAGTCGTGTAGCCTGAGTCGTGGCTATCCCTGTTGCTGTGGTCCTAAGTCGTGGCTGTCCCTGTTGCTGTGGTCCTGAGTCGTGCAGCCTGAGTCGTGTAGCCTGAGTCGTGGCTGTCCCTGTTGCTGTGGTCCTAAGTCGTGGCTGTCCCTGTTGCTGTGGTCCTGAATTATTTGACTTTCCCGTACAATATTTGCTGATTGTGGTGTATCCCTGCAGTACAGCACATTTGTTTGTCATGAAATCTAAGGCTTGTTGTAAAAGTGTTGTAACTTGCTCTTTAAACTGTCATTGTACTTAACCAAAAGGGAAATTCAATTAAAAATAAATTAAACAAAGCCAAAAAGTACCAGCTTGTTTAACTCTGGACATAAACCATAAGATGAAACCTCTATAAACAAAGTTTCAGTACTGAAATATCTGTCAACCTTTATCTTATTTTACGGCTTATTTAATAGCATTGCAACATGTTATCTATTGTCGTTTCTGCATCGCACTATTACATTCGAAAGAGAACATATTATTTATATTATGCTTTTTAGATCCAAAATGTTAAACATTATATTATTTACACTCCAATAATACTTTTGATTTAAACTCATAGAACAAATGCAAAAAAAATGAACAAACTGGAAGCCAGAAAAATGACCACAGTGTACTTTATTAAATGAATTTTGGTAGTTTGTGTTGCATTAGATTCAAATAAAAATTTACAAAAATCCCATATATACAAAATTGTGTTTTCATCATGTTTACCACTTTTGATTTATTTTTACAATAAAATGTACTTTTTTTTTAGCACTTCAGACTTTCATCACAAAATGCAACTTACTGAAAAGACCCATTTTTTTAATCTTAAACATTTGTATCTTTTTTAAATACACCACATACACCACATGTATCATTTTTTCCTCTGTAGTATATAGTCATAGTCACAGCCATCATGGTGGCATCATTGACACGGGTCTCACTCAGAACTCAACGAGAGAGGAATGTTCTTTTTTAGCTTGTACACTTTGCATACATTTATTTACAGATAACCTTTAAAGTTGATCGCTTCACTATCTGTGGTGTCCATGTTCGACCATCTCTACACAGACATCTGTACAGAAGATTATACAATGTGACAGGAGTCCTCGCATCATCACCTGCAGGTTACTGTGCTTGTACTAAATGTGAAGTATCTGTATCTGTTGCTGCTCCACACAACTTGTCATAAATATTCATTTTCTTTGACAAAAGTGAAAAGTGGACTTCTGGCTAGGCTAACCAAGCTAACACGGCCTGTTCACAACTAAGAGGCATGACTGCTTTGTGCTGGCTGTTTGAGTGCAGTTGTCAAAGTAAACACCCTGCTATCAGATGGCAACTGTTTCAAGTCACACACATAGAAAAAAGACCAGAAAATACACATTGTATTTGGTCCTTGTCGAGATTTCCTTGGACAGGTCACCCAACCGCTTGGAACCCGTAACACCTGTAAATCAATATGTCGAGTTTGTGCATGTGTGTATTTCAGGACTAACCTGTGAAAAGTAAATCATGAAATGAATCAAGTGTATATCTTCTTAAACAGCCACTTGTGTCGTCTAACAGGTTCACATACCTAAATAAGTAGTCGCGTTAGGAGCCGTTGGAGGTTGCACATGTGACATTCTCTTTTCTCTAAACTAGAGAGGAACGTAATAGCTTTTAAAAGAGTTTGATTTTGACAATAATTAACAAAAATGTTGATACACATTTGTTTTGAACATGGCTTAATGTATGGTCTAGTGGTTTTTGTAGTTTTGTCTCTTTTACATTACATGCCATTAAGCTTTTATCCAAAGTGACTTACAATTTGGTGCTAGGTAACCGAAGCCAATCAGCCATTTTTCCTACAGCAGGACACCAAGCTATAAACTCAGAGACTCGATCCTATAACATCTCCCTATGGACACCGACTCAGTCCTAGTATAAGCACAGTAACTGCTAATTATTAAATACATACACACACATACCGCTGGCTAACCAGAAAATCAAGCTGTGCATTCAGTACAGCCTCAAACAATGTCCTGGGTGATGAGGTTGAAGTAAAGACAGAAATAAAAATAGATTCTCTTTAAGGCGAACAAAACATAGAAAGCAGCTTTTGAGATTCATGAGTAGAGTGATGGAGGGAGTGTGTGCTTTTATGATGAACTTCCTGCAGTGAGCAGGATACCCCCACCTGTATGAATGGAGGGTTCCTCTTTGCCCAGCATCTCATTCCAACTAATCTCAGGGCAGTGATACTCTCCTGCGGAGATAACCCCAATAGACTTCAGTTTACTGACTAAATACTATTTTGATTAACAGGTTTAAAAATGACTGCCAATAAAGCCAATTTAATTGGATGGAAATTCCCTTTTTCATGAGTATCTGGAAAAAAACAGATTTCAAATTAAAGTAAAATGTTTGCATTTTCAGTTTGGCACAAATTGAGTTTTCTATTTCTAATTACAGAAATGACTTCTTAAGACTTATGGAGTCTGTTTTGTCTGTGTTACAGAAGCAGTTGTATTGCCGATGGGAAAGTGGAGGCTATTCTGTCCATGAAACAAACTGAGGTAGCTTTATGTTCAGTATATATCAGTAGACATCGAACATATCAGTATACATACATGTTAGTTAGTGGGATGGAGATGAGTAAACAAAGGCTACACTGGATTTAAACTGCAAATGAACTAACATGAGATATTTCACACCCCTTACAAATGATTGAAAGCTGCATTTACACAGAGTAGGCTACAGAGAAGACATACTTTTCAATCTTAAGTAACACATCCTTATCAGTTCATGATGAGCCTTTCCAATTGGTGTCTCTTTTTTGAGACACTGTCCAGCTAACCATCAGCTGTTGAGAAATCTTGTCTGATTGGTTTAAATAACTGGCAATGTTTTCAGTGACTTTACATTTATTGCATTGACTTTGAAGGATTTTAGTTGTAGGAAAAATCCCATTGCTGTTTGTTGAGCAATGGGATTGTTTTGCGATGCAAACTTCAAGGTCGGCCTACAAAAATAAGTAATTTCTGCACAACTCTGTAGAGAAGCTTTGTTCTAAAGAGAAGTTGCTCCATTGCCAGACATTTTTCGCTGCGCATGCTTCCTGTCAGATGCAACATGTAAAAATGATGAACTAATTATTAAATGTGACATGGCTAAAACATGCTAACGCTGGTATGGTCCTTTAAGCTGTGTCTCTGACAGAACATAGCAGATTGGTGCAGAAGTCAAAAATGTTTTTAAATCATTTAAGATACAGGGTACACTTTGTGCTTGCCACCTCCAACAAAACACAATTGTAAGAACTCAAATTAGGCATTTCAATTTATTTCTATTGATTTAATAACAAATAATAGAGAAACTAGCACATGGACACCTGATTCCCTCTGGGGGTTGTATATATTGGGCTTTGCACACCTGTTTTAGTGATGTATAATTGTAACCAAAAGAATAAGATCAGCAACAGAACTCAGACTTCACAGATGAATGGTTAAATGAGGTCAGAGCAGCTGACTGCCGGGGGCTGGTGGTCTCAGCAGGATGGAGAGGGGTTTAGTTTATGCTGTAATCATCCCTTTGACTCATGTTGTGCTTTGCTCTCTTCTTGCCATCCGTGGTAAAAAAAACACACATTGCACTTGTGACGTAAAACAATAATAAAAAAGAACCACAAAGTTTATTTTGTGCAGACATTATAAAATGTAAAAGTCACACTGTTACCGTAGATATCATTGCCCCTGACTCTAATGTCAATTTAGGGAGCTGAAATTCCTGAACATGGTGAATGTGGCAGCTGATTTGAAATATGTGATGATGTCATTTCTTCTTGCCTTCCAGCATTCCCTGAAGTCAAGCAGTTTTAATTGGGGGTGTGGCGTAGATGATAGAGCTCTCCAGTCTGGAGCTGTCTGTTTGCACTCTGATTCGTATCACTGTGACATTTCAGGGTTTGTTTTTCATTAAGCCCAGTATATTATGAGGACACCATGAAAATGTGACTGGTACTGGCACTGGTATCAGTGAGGCCTAAGTTATGGACAGTATCTGTCCAACACTTTCATCAGACCTCACAGTAAGTGTCATCATGGAATTTATTTTTGCTTAAACGCCACCAAATTACAGTCATCATTGTAATTTGAAAAACATTTTGAACTATCATTAATGTCAGGATTTTATTGAAATCTGCTATTAATTGAAGTTTTTCCACCTGCTATTTTGATGGTCCGACCCTGAACTTTCCTCTGACGCAATATGACAGGACATTGTCTCTCGGTGCCAATAGTGGTGGGTCCGATCTTAAAGGTCCCATGTCATACTTTTCCAGTTATTACCCGTCCCCTTGTGTTTTATGTAGCTTGTTATGCATATAAACGGTCTGCAGAGTCACAAACCCTCAAAGTGCACCCTGTAGCGAGTACAACTCTAACAAATGGACCAATCCGCGGAGCTCCTCAGACACACACACTCACTCAGCCTTATTTTTTCTCAGCTGCAGCTCCGCGGATTTCTCACCCTGAACTCAGCCTGAGACAGCGAGACACCGCGAAACTCACCTGAACTCAGCCTGTGCACACACACAAACTCCTCGCAGCTTCCAGGAAACTACCCCAGTAATCCAGCTCACACTGTCCGCTCCTCGCAGCAGCGAGCCCCGCAACGTCCCGCCAACACGGCACCCAGACCCAACGCAGCATTCTCATCTGTTTGTCATTACTGGTGTCCTTTTCTGGTTGATAACAAATGCCATTGTAACACATAAACACTGATGTTCCAACCCAGTCTCGTGGCATTTCGTGTTATAGTCACAAACTTAATTGAATCTATTGATTCGTGTTCACCAACACAATTTCTCCCTTTTTTTCGTGACACACAGAACAATTTTAAAAGCAATGTATTTCTATTGGTAGTATGTTTCGTGCTTGCACCACGTCTTTTTGTCTGATCGAGTGTGGTTCATAAAAACATTTTCTTACTCAATATCTCACCCTAAGCCTAACCCTATCCCTTTTATTTTAAATTGTATAATGTCAGATTTGTTTGCCATCCACAAGGAAAATAAATGGCTCAGAGCCTCAGAATACTGAAATCTGTATTTTTCAAATCTTTTTTTCCTTCTAATTTGTTATTATTTGGTGCAGGCATGAAACATACTACCAATAGAAATACATTGCTTCTAAAATCGTTCTGTGTCAGAATACTGAAATCTGTATTTTTTTAATCTGTTTTTCCTTCTAATTTGTTATTATTTACATTGCTTTTAAAATCGTTCTGTGTGACACGAAAAAAATGGCAAAATCTTGTTGGTGAACACGAATCAATAGATTCATTTCGTGATAACACGAAATGCTGTGTGACTGTGTTGGATGTTCCGCTGTAACGGTGGTGGACTCATCAGAACAGAGTGGGCGAGCTGACCAATCAGAGCACAGTGGGCTCATAGGGCAGGAGCTCCAACAACCGTTGAGGACAGAGAGTAAATACTGTACACATACTATACAGAGATGCTGTATGAGAAACCAATGTGATTTTGGAACATTGAGCAATTCTAGCAACAATGGAATTATGATCAGTAGAAATGGCCATGTCATAGGACCTTTAAGTTTTGTTTCCTTATCCTCCGGTACCATCTTGCCCTGATCCAGGACATCAATGTCATGCTGCTGATCTGATGGAACCTCAACACTTTAATCACCCAGGTGTTCATTTTATGGGAAAACATTATGGTAGGAATTGTAGTACAACTTAGTGGCTGCATTACTATAATGTTATCGTCTACTTCAATAGGTCTTCAGTGGGCGATACAGCTAAACTGAAGTCCACCTCTATCTCAATAAAGGTTCTCAATGCGGAATTCAGAGCATATTTATGATTGAGGGATTGCCTCCACACAGCTCTCAACATGGTGAGGGTTAAGCTAATGGTGCTAGCAGGGAAAGCTAACAGAGCTAACAGAGCTAACAGTGTTAATCTGAGGGAGAAACGAAGGGTGGCTGATTTCTGAGTTTGCGCAACATCCTATGGGTAAGGACGGCCAACCTCTGTGTAAGCGCATTGCAGAACAGTGACCATTAGCTAACCAAACACAGGACTCACCTGCGCTAGCGTGCACACCCTGCCGGACTGGCTCCTTATGAAAGCACGGAGGAGCTCAAATTACAACACACAGAAACCACTATATCTTTGCATAGTACATCGTTGCTACTATACTAATGTTTTGAATACTGTATAAAGAACCTTACAGTATGTATGTATGTATGTTAGTAGGCCTATGTATGTATGTATGCATGTATGTACACTGAACAAAAATATAAACGCAACACTTTTGTTTTTGCTCCCATTTTTCATGAGATGAACTCAAAGATCTAAAACATTTTCTATAAACACAAAATAACCATTTCTCTCAAATATTGTTCACAAATCTGGAAACAATCTGTGATAGTGAGCACTTCTCCTTTGCCGAGATAATACATCCCACCTCACAGGTGTGGCATATCAAGATGCTGATTAGACAGCATGATTATTGCACAGGTGTGCCTTAGGCTGGCCACAATAAAAGGCCACTCTGAAATGTTCAGTTTTATCACACAGCACAATGCCACAGATGTCACAAGTTTTCAGGGAGCGTGCAATTGGCAAGCTGACAGCAGGAATGTCCACCAGAGCTGTTGCCCGTGAATTGAATGTTCATTTCTCTACTATAAGCCGTCTCCAAAGGCGTTTCAGAGAATCTGGCAGTACATCGAACCGGCCTGACAACCGCAGACCACGTGTAACCACACCAGCCCAGGACCTCCACATCCAGCATGTTCACCTCCAAGATCGTCTGAGACCAGCCACTCAGACAGCTGCTGCAACAATCGGTTTGCATAACCAAAGAATTTCTGCACAAACTGTCAGAAACCGTCTCAGGGAAGCTCATCTGCATGCTCGTCGTCCTCATTGGGGTCTCGACCTGACTCCGGTTCGTCGTCGTAACCGACTTGAGTGGGCAAATGCTCACATTCGATGGCGTCTGGCACGTTGGAGAGGTGTTCTCTTCATGGATGAATCCCGGTTCTCACTGTTCAGGGCAGATGGCAGACAACGTGTGTGGTGTCGTGTGGGTGAGCGGTTTTCTGATGTCAATGTTGTGAATCGAGTGGCCCATGGTGGTGATGGGGTTATGGTATGGGCAGGCGTATGTTATGGACGACGAACACAGGTGCATTGTATTGATGGCATTGTGAATGCACAGAGATACCGTGACGAGATCCTGAGGCCCATTGTTGTGCCATTCATCCACGACTATCACCTCATGTTGCAGCATGATAATGCACGGCCCCATGTTGCAAGGATCTGTACACAATTCCAGGAGGCTGAAAACATCCCAGTTCTTGCATGGCCAGCATACTCACCGGACATGTCACCCATTGAGCATGTTTGGGATGCTCTGGATCGGCGTATACGACAGCGTGTTCCAGTTCCTGCCAATATCCAGCAACTTGGCACAGCCATTGAAGAGGAGTGGACCAACATTCCACAGGCCACAATCAACAACCTGATCAACTCTATGCCAAGGAGATGTGTTGCACTGCGTGAGGCAAATGGTGGTCACACCAGATACTGACTGGTTTTCGGACCCCCCCAGACCCCCCCAATAAAGCAAAACTGCACATTTCAGAATGGCCTTTTATTGTGGCCAGCCTAAGGCAATAATCATGCTGTCTAATCAGCATCTTGATATGCCACACCTGTGAGGTGGGATGGATTATCTCGGCAAAGGAGAAGTGCTCACTATCACAGATTTGTTCAGATTTGTGAACAATATTTGAGAGAAATGGTTATTTTGTGTTTATAGAAAATGTTTTAGATCTTTGAGTTCATCTCATGAAAAATGGGAGCAAAAACAAAAGTGTTGCGTTTATATTTTTGTTCAGTGTATGTATGTATGTATGTATGTATGTATGTATGTATTTATGTATTTATGTATGTATGGATAGAAGTAAGTCTCCATCAGCCCTCTCTGTAGAGTTTAGCATCCTTGCTAACATAATCTCAAACTTCCATTAAGATATATTATTTTTCCTTTGTTACTTCACCTAAAATGTAGTCTAATTTGGTACAGGTAAACACTTTGTTACTTGCACCCACCTGCTATTGTTGTTTTTTGTCTGCATTAGGCATCCCTCTCTGAAAATGTCTGGATTCCATCAGATACCCTTTCCTAAAAATAATATGTGGTACAATGGTGGTCTTATATCAAGCTCTTAATGTGGGATGTCAGCTAATCAAAAAACACTTTGTTAGCATTCCTAAGCCAGCACCATGCTAACCTGTGTTGTGTGGCACGGTGTTACAATGTTAAAAGCTGCTGGAACATTTTGCCCAGAAGATGATATGTGTTTATGAAAGAAAAAGCAGACTCTGGACACTCAAACCACAAATAATGACTTCAGTACCCTCTACGTCATCTCTAAAGTAAACAAATTATGTATGTAGTATCAGAGATCTCCTGGTGGTTGGTGTAGTTTGGCTGAGATGACTGTTGTGTGTCTTCCTTCCCATTTTCATCTCAGCGCATTTGCTTGTGTCTCCTGATCCCCACCCCCCACAATCACCTCCACAAAGGTCATAGCACAGCCATGTTTATGAGGCTGGACTGCAAGTAGTTGAGTTGAGCTTCAAGGAAGATATATTTTTGGCATTGTTTGAGTTTGACTTATCTCTTATAGGAGAAAACAGTGAGGTTGTGTCTGTCCAGCTTTCACCTCATCTTTGTCACTTCCCATCCTTCCCTCCTGCCACGTTTGGTTAATTGTACCTAAACAAAACACAATGACTATGTATAGATGCTACTAGTTCAGTTCTTTATGACCTTTTTCCAGTGAAGACCATCATCCCAGAATAATGGAATGTCTAGGCCAAAGAAGAAAATGTTTGGAACACACAATATTTATGGTCACTGTGTCACATTGGGCAATTACAGACCCTTTCACAGTTGTAAACATAAATATTCTAAATGTGTCCCAGTTAATTTTGTGTTGCAGTCTAAGTTCATAACATAACCTGACAGGAAGTAGTCATCGACCGAGCTGTAGACTAGCAATGTAATTCAGTTGAAACGGTCTATAGAGTAATCGCTTTTTGCCGTGGTCAAAACGAATCAAAGCTTACCGTCTTTCATCCTTGGTGGCGCTACGGAATAGAAAAGAAAAGGGGTAATGAGAGATGGAACGTGAGATTGTTGGTAGTAACAAATTCTTATTGCCACAGACCCTGTTGCTGTTCTTGTGATAGCAGGATAATTCTTTGACCGCAGCACCCCTCTTTGGGTTCTGAGAGCAGTGGAACTACAACGTGGTCTCATATTCTAACCGCTCCTGCACCAGAGCGTCGTCTTTGTACTGCAGCCGCGGAGGAGTCGGTGAGGAGTCTATGGCCAGGATTGCCCTGCGTATACTGCGGTCGAGGACATGGCGTTCCCACGCAGGGTAGCGGTTCCTGCAAAGGTCGATCTTGATGACGGTCTCATCGAGGCGCTGAGCACGGGACGATGGCGTGGATGGTGCTGGGGGTCGGACCTGAAAAACTGGCATGCATCCGTCCCGCTCGGAATACTTCCCCATGTCGCGCTCCAGAGTTGTGGTGGCACCCCGGTTGGAACGAAGCGAGTTGGTGGCACCTTCGGACGGAAGCGTGGAGAATTGAGCAGTGGGGTCCAGGTCCAGTGCCTGGCCACTTGGCGAGCGGCCGAAGCGAGGCCCGTTGGGATGGAAAAAGGCATAGTACATGAGCATGAAAACCACTCCGGTGAGGAAACTGCTGAAGATGACGCAGAGAGCTGGCACTGCAAAGGCGTCAGTGGTGTGGTGCGAGCGGTAGAGGTACCACAACGCACTGAGAGCAGCATTCTCCACCAGAATCACCAGGTAGTATATGAAGAGCCGACACCTGCACAGAGACATGATAGAAAGGAACAGTTAGCGAACCAGATAGGTAAGTGCGTGTTTGGAATTGGGCATTTGGCATTGGGCTGTGAGCATTTCAGTGATTAGGGTCATCATTCCAACACAGATCTTTGGGTGGCTTGATTAGCTGTATATGTAAAAGCCTTTTAGGTGGTTGCAAAGACTGAAAATGATCTGTATAAATGCAGTCCATTTACAAATGACCATAAATGTATAAAAGGCAAACCACGTAAAAGGTTATTTCTTTACCACAATAATTCCTAAATAAAATGTCATTTGACTACAACACAGAATAAAAAAGGACCTTACATTACATTAAAAAAATCAAGCATCAGAAAAAAAAATGTCGTCACACTTCATGGACTCATGGACCTCACCTTGTCCGTCCCTCCTTGACGTTGAACCAGGAGAAGATGTAGATGATGCCCACCACCATGTCAAACACAATCTCCTCCCACTTGCTGATGCAGAAGTCTGTCTCGCAGTGGACAATCCAGAAGGTCATGATGCACCAGTGCAGCACAATGAAGATGCCGAAGTAGAGTTGAAACACAGAGGCGAACAGGGCGAAAGTGATGACCCTGGCAGCGATGGTGAAGAAGTGCCAGCAGAACTGGATGATGACGGCCAGGTAGCTGATGGGCTTCTTGTCGTCCCGAGAATCCCGTAGAGCCTTCTGGTAGGAGGCCAGGGCCCAGGCCAGAGAGACTAGGGAGGCTGCCGCTGTCATCCCTGGGAGACGTACAGAACAAAAACATTTTGTGAAATCTGCCGTCAGACTCACAGCCAGAGGAGGAGATATTCCTCTTCAATATCAGGTTTCTTCTCAGAGCGTGAATTACAGACTGGATTCTGAAAGTGTTAGCATAGCACACACACTACAAATGAACCCATTATGGTCGATTTACTTAGAAAGACCGTTGTTATGTCTCGAAAATATTGCTGCATCGATGTATCATACCAAGATTAGATTAAATAAGGTATTAATACATGGATTTTAGTACATGATTAAATTGAACACTAAAGAAGCTGATATTACCTTGCACTTTGTATCATGTATCAGTCACATATTTCTATTATAAGCTAATTTGGCTAAGCGATTTAAAAAAAGATATACTATAAATTGTATGTGCTATTCATAACCGATCACATAAGAGTGTTGCTAATCCAAAGAAGGCTAAAGGGCAAGGCTGCTAACGAAGTAGATGCATAAGAACATATGAACATCTTTAAATCACTAAAATCCCTTTTTCAATCAATATTTTGTTTCAAACTATTGATTCATTTAGTAAGTAGCCATATACATGCCATCAGCCTGATAAGGTGCAGCGAGCTGGGCATCATGTTATGGTGTATGGCACTGTCAAAAGTAAATAAAGAGGCATATATGAATCCCTCGAGGGGAAATATACTTTTTACAAACCCAAAAATGATTCAAACATATGCATTAAAGTAGGTCAGATGAGGGGGATACCTAATAGGATGGTGCCCATAGCATTTGGGTGTTGAGTGCCTTGCATGTACGAGCACCCTGGTCATTGCCAGGCATCTCTCCAGCCACAGTGGATTTAACTTTGGATTTCAACTTAGAATCCTAGACTGAATTATTGCGACACCAGTAGCAAAAGTTTTCAAATTTGTAAAAAAAAACGTAATGTAGCAAGGCCTGTTAGACCTTATAAGTCTTTAAGTCTATTGAGGTACACGCTCCGATAGAGTGGAAGTTAGTACAAATGTTCTATAGTCACCAACTTGCCCTTGCACCAAAGTGCCCTTTCATGTTTCCGCCCTCTTGTCGTCCCGGTGCATTTCGAGGTATTTAATAAGCCTTTGCTTTGGCCTGTTGTCACTGCTTCAAAGGGTTTGTTTGAAGTTTAAGACTTTAAGGTTAGAATGGGGTTCAGGTTAAGGGAAGCAGTTTACATCCAGCAGATGGTGCATGATCACAGGTAAAATATATGAAACTGCTAAGTGTAAAACATAATTATATAAAAGGATTCCATTTTGGCTACGGGGTGGAAAAGAGTTGGAGATAAGCCTTTAGTTGTGATGGTTAAGGTTAGAATAACGCATAAAGTCAATCTCACAAATATAGAGAAACATGTGTGTTTGTGTGTGCTTGTGAGTGAGTGTATTACCTTGCACAGCCTGGAGCTTATGTGTCTGTATAATGATGCACAGCTGCAACACCAGTTGTGGAGCGCTCTCCAGAAAGGTGGCCAGTAAATGCAGCATGCTCACATCTGCAAACTCATACACCATCCTCCAGTAGTAGCGCCAGTGCTCCGTCTCAGAACTCTGACGACTCCGAACGCCCAGGTAGATGGTGTGGAAATACCTTGAAGGAAAACAGAGAGAAAATATAGTGCTTTAGCATCAACCAGACAGGAAAAACAATATATGAAACATGACTTTAAGAAGGACAACAAAACACTGAAAATAAAAAAAACACAAATCAATAAAGAAACACCCGGGTAGATACTGTTCCTAGGGCACACCAAAAACTGACGCACAAGTCTGAGACATGTTGTTGTCATGCTAGTGGCACGCTAATGAAGTTATTGAAGTTGGCTATCAGTGGTGTTGGAAACTAAGCTATAATGTAACCACGTCCATTTTTTAAAATCAGTTTAAATCAACCAAAATAAATGTATCTAGGTCACATTATTAGACGCTGTGCCACATCTGTTATTCATACTCATGGTAATAGGTCATCATTTTTTAACCTCAAGCAGAGGACAAGTGCTTATATTAGCACTCAAGCCTCTTGCAATTAGTTTAAGCCATTAGTCAGGTGGCAGTAGAGCAGCAGCTCTCTGCAGATGACGAAAGATTTAAAAGGACTGAAGGCCGCAGTCAAGTAGCTTTGAATTTATGTCATCATTTCAATCCATTACCTATGAAACACTTCATTAATTTGCTAGTATTTTAATGCAAAATGAGAAATATACCTATAGGTGTGAAAAGTGTGTTGTTCATCGACTTATTATTAAGATGTTCTATGTTTTTATTTACTAGCTGCTTGAATGGTCTAAGTTGCAATTGCATTGTTATTGTTATGTCTGTAAGGCACTCTGTAAGCTTACTTTTGAAAAGCATATGATAATATTATCGATTCAAGTTCACTCTAAAAGTACAATGGGAGCCAGAGCCTTTTCTTATCAAGCTCCACATTTGTGGAATCAGCTTCCAGTTTGTGTTCGGGCGGCAGACACCCTATCCGTTTTTAAGAGTGCGCTTAAGACCTTCCTTTTTGATAAAGCTTATAGTTAGGGCTGATTAGATTCAGCCCCTAGTTTTGCTGATATAGGCTTAGTTTGTCGGGGGACATCTTACTTCTTCCTTCTCTCTGTCTATACCTGTGTACTCTCATGTTCCGATTAACCCAGCTTCCCACATGTCTTTCTTTTTGGTGTCTATATACGCTGGGATCCGGAGTCATGGATGATCCTGCGGTCCTGTGTCCTGCATCGCGAGCCCTGGATCTTGAGTCGTGGCTGTGGTCCTGGATCATAGGTTCTGGATGGATATACTCGTGGATTCATCTTCCTATTATACACACATGCATTTCAAAACATTTGGACTACCTATGTTGCAAATGTATTATCTTTTCAATTTACACACGGCATCTATTGCACGTCTGTCCGTCCTGGGAGAGGGATCCCTCCTCTGTTGCTCTCCCTGAGGTTTCTCCCATGTTCCCTTTAAACTGTGGGTTTTCTCCGGAAGTTTTTCCTTGTACGATGTGAGGGTCTAAGGACAGAGGGTCTAAGGACAGAGGGTCTAAGGACAGAGGGTGTCGTATTGTCATACTGATATTCTGTACAAACTGTGAAGTCCACTGAGACAAATGTAACATCTGTGATATTGGGCTATATAAATAAACATTGATTGATTGATTGATTGACTTTCCATTCAAAGCCCATTATTACTAAGAGTGTAGTTGCCCTTGTTTTTTGGTATTAAAGAAATGTTCAGACAGGTGCAAAGGTATGTAACAAAGAAATACCATCAGACTAATTATTATTATTATTATTATTATTATAATACGCTTAATAGTAATAATAACAACGGTTTATTTGTGAAGCACTTTTCGAGCAATAGCCATAACTTGCTTTTCAAGGTGAGAGAACAAATAACAAATATTAGGGACTATTGTAAGATGTTAATTAATCTGAAAATAACGGTAGAACTGACAATGCTAAAGGGTCACTGGTAAAATGATAAAAATATTGTTGATTTACTTGTTTTAAAGGTGTTACGATTCTTATGTTATGTCATGTTTTTAGTTTTGTATGTCTAGGTTTGGGTTTATTTTGCTGTTCTGTTCTCCCTGTTTCATGTTTTCCTCTTTGTTTCTTGTCTGGTCCTTGTCCCTGGTTGCGTTCCGATAATCCAAAATCAGCTCCTAAATTCTAACCCTATCTCCTATTCCTTGACCTCTGAGTGAAACGTCACGGGGTTAAGGGATAGTGGATAGGAGAATTTAAAAGGACTTAGGAGAAGAGACTGCGGTACTTTAGAGAATCGAATGCACTTTCACTATCCGACGTGTTTATGATGCGCCAGCGGACGTCATAAATGTGCGTCTGCTGCTGTGGGGAAACTATGGAAACTACAGTTTTCTATACAGCGGACTACAACATGGATGTTTAATAAGAACGAGGGACTACTGTAAACTCATCTAGAGACTCTGCACCGTGCTCTGATGCTGCTGTATGCTTTATGAACGTGGACAACAGAGAAACATATTCTTCAGGACCAAAGTTGGAATTGAAATAAAAAAAGAAAGTCAAACTTCTGCACGTCACCCTCTCCCTCCGGTCCACATCAATACAAATGATCCCAATACGTATGATTGTATGAAAATATCTTAAAATCAATACAAATATATTTATTAGTATAATAATAACAATAGATTTAATTTGTTAGCGCTTTTACAGGTGCTCAAAGACGCTTTACAGATATAGTGAAGGGAAAAGAAAAGGAAGGAACAACAAATAAATATATAGTTAAAGTTAAAGTCAAATAATACAAAAACAATCACACATTAAAAGCCAGATTGAAGAGGTGAGTTTTTGTGAGTTTTTTGAAGGTGGTGAGGTCAGTGCAGTCTCTGATGGGTTGGGGGAGTGAGTTCCAGAGGGAGGGGGCAGCGACGGAGAAGGCTCTGTCCCCCCAGGTCCGGTGATTGGTGCGGGTGGGGATGGATAGGAGGTTGGCTTCTGATGAGCAGAGGCAGCGGGAAGGGGTGTGGTGGTGCAGCAGGTCTGTGAGGTAGGGGGGGGCTGATTGTTGAGGGCTTTGTGAGTAATGAGGAGGACTTTGAAGTTGATTCTTTGACGGACGGGGAGCCAGTGGAGGTTCTGGAGGACGGGAGTGATGTGGTCTCGGGAGCGGGTGTGGGGTGAGGAGGCGGGCAGCAGAGTTATTGATTAGGTTGGATGGTATGCCGTAGAGGATGCTATTGCAGTAGTCGAGTCGTGAAGTGATGAATGCATGAATCAGGGTTTCAGCAGCAGAGGAGGAGAGTGATGGGCGGAGACGGGCAATGTTTTGAGGTGGAAAAAGGCGCTCCTGGTGATGTGATTTATGTGGTGGTTGAATTTGAGCTGACTGTCGAAGATGACTCCGAGGTTGCGGATGTGAGAGGGGGGAGATAGAGTGTGGCTGTGAATGGTGAAGTTGAAATTCTGGATGTCTTTGATATGGGATGGGGGGCCAATGATGATGATGTCTGATTTGGCACTGTTCAGTTGGAGATAGTTTGTTTGCATCCATGCTTTTATTTCTGAGAGACAGTTGGTGAGAGTGGAGTGTGTTGTGGGGGGTGATGGTTTTTGTTGAGATATAAAGTTGGATGTCATCGGCGTAGCAGTGAAATTAAAGGTTGTGGCGACAAATTATTTTGCCAAGGGGGAGCATGTAGAGGATGAAGAGGAGGGGGCCAAGCACCGAACCCTGGGGGACGCCTTGGGACAGAGGAGCAGTGGAGGAGGTGCAGTTGTTGATGTTGATAAACTGATGTCTGTCGGTGAGGTAGGATTTCAGCCAGGAGAGTGCAGTGTCGGTGATGTTGAGTGATGATTCGAGGAGGGACAGCAGGATGGCGTGGTTGATGGTGTTGAATGCTGCGGTGAGGCCGAGGAGGATGAGGACGTTAAGGTTGCCGGAGTCAGAGGAGAGGAGGAGGTCGGTTGTGATTTTGAGAAGAGCTGTTTCGGTGCTGTGTTTTGATCGGAAACCGGATTGAAATGGCTCAAAGAGATCATTGGAGCTGAGGTGGGCTTTAAGTTGTGAGGCAACGACACGTTCAAGTATTTTTGACAGAAAGGGGAGATTTGAGATGGGCCGGAAGTTGGACATGATGTCAGGTGTGAGTCCAGGGCTTTTGAGAATGGGTGTGACAGCAGCCAGTTTGAGAGAGGGGGGAACTGATCCAGATCTGAGGGAGGAGTTAATGATGGTGGCGATGAGTTGGGAGATGGCAGGGAGGCTCTCTTTAACACATTTGGAGGGCATTGGGTCAAGTGTGCAGGTGGAGTTAATTCCAGTCATGAAGTCGGACAGTTGCATGGGGGTCACAGGGGAGAAGTGGGACAGGGGCTGTGAGGTGAAGGGGGGGAGCCAGGAGGGGAGGTGGGGGGTGCTGATGAGGGTGTCAGATTGCTGTAAATGTTGCTGATTTTGGTTTGGAAAAACGAGAGGAAGGAGTTGCACTGTTCGGTGGTGAAAGACAAGGTGGCGTTGTCACAGGGTTTGAGAAGTTTGCTGATGGTGGAGAACAGACGCTTGGGGTTGCTGGAGCCAGACTGAATGAGTTGTGAGTAGTAATTAGACCGGGCTGCTTTGAGTGCGTTACTGTACTGCTGGAGATAGTCTTTGTAGATTTGAAGATGGACTGTTAGTGTGGTTTTCTTGTGTTGGCGTTCAAGTTGACGTTTCCTTGATTTCATTTGGCGGAGTTCGGGGGTATACCAGGGGGCGGAGTGTATGAAAGAGACATTTTTTGTTTTTGTGGGGGCCAGTTCATTGAGACAGAAGGAGAGGGTGCTGTTATAATAGTCCACAAGTTCAGATGGGTTTTCAGAAAGTGGGGGGGGGGGAGACAGACATCTTGCAGGTAATGGAGGCAGTGATTGCTGAAGGTGAGATGGATTTGAGATTTCTGTAGGTTATTGTGCGTTTTTGCTTTTGGGCGGGGATGGGGATGTTGATGTCCATGATGATGGCCAGGTGATCAGAGATGTGGAGATTGAGGCTGGACAGATGATGGATGGTGAGACCAGTGGAGCAGACCAAGTCCAGGATGTGACCACGGCTGTGTAATGGGAAGTTGATGTGTTGAGAGAAGTTGCAGCAGTGAAGGGTTTCCTTAAATTCAGAGGCATATTTGCAGGTCGGGTCGTCAACATGAATGTTAAAATCACCTAAGAGGAGAACAGATGGGGATATGGCAGAAAGCTGAGTGAGAATGTCAGAGAGGTCGGAGAGAAAGGAGGGGTTTGGCTTCGGGGGACGGTAGATGATGGCTGTGACCAGGGGAGTGGGACCAGAGAGTTTAAAGATCAGGTGTTCAAATGAAGAAACATCAGGGATGGGAATTATGGTAGCTTTTATTTCCTTTCTGATAATAGCTATACCACCACCCCGCCCTTGTGGGCGAGGTTTGTCAATGTATGTGAATCCTGCTGGTGTGATTTGATTTAAAGAAAAATAGTCCAGGGGTTTTTGCCATGTTTCGGTCAGATACAGAAAGTCCAGGTTATTGTCTTTAATGAATTCATTTAGAATGTGGCTTTTATTGTGGATGGAGCATGTGTTGAGCAGGGCTGCTCTGAGGTGACGTTGCATTGGGGGGGGTTGTGTGGACCGGGGGAGTGGAAGGAGATTGGTCAGATTCACGTGTTGTTTGTTGTGATGGCGTAGTGTGGGCGTGTGACAGGACCGAATGGACGGGATGGAGTGTGGAGAAGTGGAATGAAATAAAAACTTACGACCAGAGCCTCTGTGTGGAGGACGGCGTTTGCGGAGTATTTCATAATCTGCGAGGATGTCCATGCAGTCCGGACGCAGGCGGTTATTAAAGGAGTGGAGATCTGACAGGGAGTAGAGCGGCGGCATGATCCGGTGAAGTGGCGCTAGCATGGAGCTAGCTAATGCTGGGGACCCGGGCAGCAGAGACCAGGAGCCGGATGACCGTGGAAGAAGGAGCGGTGTCAGTCCAGATAAAATGAGAATTATAATCCACAGCATATCAGGAGAATAATTCCAGTGGTTTCCAGAGGAGAATCGTAGGAGGTGCTGACAGCCTGGTGCAGAGTGGGAGCCGGGGGACCAGCCTACTAGCTGGTTAGCTAGCTTAATAGCCACCGGCTGTAGGCGGCAGGGAGAGACAATGTCAGCGGGGAAGCCGGCTGATCGCAGCGGGATGGGAAGACCCACACGAGCCGCGGAGTTAGGCTGGAGTTAGGGTGGAGTTAGGGTGGAGTTGGGGTGGAGTTGGGGAGGAGTTGGGGTGGAGACAGAAATGTTAGCTCAGCAGACTTCAGGGAGCCGAGGAGCATCTAGGTAGCAGCCTGCTAGGTCCGATAATGCTAGCTAGCTAGCGGGCTAGGGACCGGTGAGCAGGAAAGAGCCAGCAGGTGGGAGATGACAACACAAATATCTGTGTCGATTCGAGATAGAGATGCTGCTATTTTTGCTGATGACTGACGTTTCAAAAATAGAGAGCCAGACAGGAGAGGTTCTGATCTGGACTAAAGAACAATATTTGGGGCGGAGGAGCGGCGAACAAACAACGCCAGCACCCTCGGCGACCCGGGAAAAGAAGGGGTATACACGTTACTCCTTAACATCTATCACTGTGTACATCACCATTCAAAGATCTTTTAAAAGTTGAACAAACCCCACACAGCTCAGTGAAATGGTGATTTTATTTGATCATTTCAGTAAAACTAACGTTCATATTTCTCTTTTTGATTATAATACTGATGAACGTTCAAAACAAAGCACTTTGGCAACTTACCACATACGTTTTAAAATGCTTAATAAGCACCGTAACTTACATGATATAACTTCTCGGTCATAATCGTTTGTTTCCGTGAACGGCCGACTGTTGTGTGACGCCAAATGCTGCGGCTGCAAGGCATTGTGGGGCAGCATTTTCTCCTCTCCTTTCGGTTAGGGAGGTCCAGTGGTTCCTAAGCTAAAGGAGGTTATAAGGAAGTTTGAAACCTCCTTTCCTTTCATTTAGAGAATTGGAACGGCACTTATCATGGCTGCCACTGAGGGACTTCAGGGTAATTTCACTCCATTAGGAAGGTTCCTAAACTAAATGGACTATTGGAACGTAACCCCTGTGTTTTCCTTCCTGTCATTAGTTTCCCTGGTGTGTCTGATTGTCTGATTGTGTTCACTTGTGGCCCTTGTGTTTCTGCCTCCCCTGCCCGGCTGTTTCTCGTCTCGTGATTACCCCTCCCTGTATTTCGTCTTGTCTCTTCCTGTCTTCGGTGTCGGTTCATTTTTTGTTTTTCCTGTCTCCCTTCGTGTTGGTCACGATCGTTTATTGGGTACAGTATGTTATCTTCCTTGTGTGACCTATGGATTATCCTTGCCATGTTTTTTGTTGATCGGCTTTTTTTTTTTTTTAAATAAAGCTCGCTTTTTTTTATAGACTAGTGGAGTCATAGTGCCGTACAGCTCCACCTGCAACAATATGGTCAACAATCCTTATTGTAAAGAACACTTTTTGAAATGAATAGCTGAATTAAAGTGAGCATGTAGTCCAAGCCCAGTACATGTTATTTATTCGCTTCCTCCTTTTAGCTTAGCGGTGGTGACGTGGCCTTTATAGCATTAAGTTAGCTATTTACTTAATTTCTCAAGTAGATTAGATGTATCCTTTAACAATTATAAAAGTGGTATTAGCATGTGCAGATTATCCTGCTGAACAAAACACATGAGCATTATAAACATGTGTTTGCCACAGATGTTATTTTCGTCAATATTCTGAAATCCAATGCAAATATCCCAGTGCTTTTGGTCGAGGGAGCCCATGTGATGCTAACTTCCGGGTCGGTCTACAAAAAGACATCATCCCCGCACCACTCCATGAACCATGCTAAATACGTTTTAATTGCACGCAGGCAAACAGTCCATATGAAGAGCAAAAGTGTTGGAACGCATTGGCCGAAGAAGAAACCCCCGACCTGCTGTCATCTGATGACAACTCAGCTTTCATTAGCTCAAAATGAGCTTGTTGTATTGTGAAACAATCAATGAACTCCATCTCTACCACTGTAACTGCAGCTATTAGCTGAAGCCCCTCGGTGTACCACCATCAGACTGGTGGCTGCTGTTTTCCGAGAAGGGCTGTAAAATAAATGTATTGATTTTGTGATATGAGACTACTGTAGATATCAGCTTATTTTGGATGTTTTAATATTGGTGTTCTATAATCCTCGTTTTACATGCTGCAATAAAGTACATTGATGTCATTTTCTGAATTTACCAGACTTAAGGTTATCTATTATATTATTTGCCTTTACCCGGAAAGCCATTAAATCCACACTACATGTTTCTATGTTGAGAAGGCCACTATGGTCAACCCTGCAATATAATTTTATATATATAAATAATGATATTGGGGTATCATATCGCCCAGCCCTAATTACAAGATCGATAGACCTGCTCATCATTACTGATCTGTGAACAGCAGCAGGGTCACACTGATGAGTGTAACGATGACACAGAAAGCACACACACATTTCAAATGTGATTGGTCACTGGGTATTATAAATGTTGAAACAACATGAATGTCACATGCAAGGTTGTAGCATTTCCTAGTAAGAAACCAACCATTTTAAAAATTAAAATAAAATTACAAAAATAACATAGCTAGTGTGAATGCTGTGCCACAGCATGTTTTCTGATAGAAATGCAAGAGTTTTATCTCTCATTCAGAACAATGGAAAGGCTCTCCTTTCACGGCACATCTCCATGGAAACCTTTGATCTCTGGGCTCACGTACACAGATGTTTAATAACGTTGTCACCATGGTAACATTTGATCTCTGGGCTTACACCAGGCTTACACACATAGGTGTTTGTAAACATTCATTCACTACTACTTACATTTAATATCGAACACCTTCAGCCTACTTTCAGCTATAAACCATTCAACTATTACATTATTCAGCTATCTCAGGGCATTGAGGCTATACATTTTGTTGTTTATACCTTTTTTAAACCTTTTCTTTTAAATATTAAGCTTCTTCACTATTTTTCCTACTCTTCCAGTTTAACATTTCACTTTCAAGTTTTCAACAAAGTCGTTGTAATGCATTTGAGCTGTAACAATTTGATTCAAATCATTTCACTTTTCTGCATTTCTCTGCTAAGTTCAGCAACACACTTACTTGGTTTTTGTAGCTAAAAGCAGCTACCATTCAGCTAATAACATATTCAGCTTTTTCTGCATTTTCAGCTAAATTTAGCTACAAATGTTCACAGTTTACAGCATTTGCACTCATTTTCTGCAGGAAACGCATTTTCTAGTTGATCTTATTTGTCCAGATAAGATATGTTCTCTTTACCTGTGTATTCATACAGAACACAGAGCAAATTTTAGAGGCAGTGTGATTGCATATAAACTCAACAGAGTTTGATGCAAAGACAAAGTTGAACATTAATTCTTAAAGAAAATATTACATTGTCCACAGGAAACTAAAACAAGATGGATATTTTACCACAATGTATTGTCCTTCAATAATCTTAAAGCAATAGCACATTAAAATACTTGTTTAATTTTACCCACTTCCTAACAAACACAGCCTTTTCTCTTCAGTGGGAACTCATTTCTACAGCTGATGGTGGGGTCACTGATCTTAGTTCTGCATAGAGAGTTCTTATTTGGATTGGGACCAACTATCATTTGTGATATTGATTTATCTGTGAATAGTTTTTTCATTTTTGTCTTAAAAATGTCATAAGATATTGAAAAATGCTAATTAGACTTTTTTGTATAGCTAAATCTTAAATCTATTTATTTTTGGTAAGACCAATATTTCAACAACAAAAGATAGTTAACACTGTGAGACAACAAAGAAATGCATCGCAATTCACATTGTAGGAACAGTAAGATCAAATATTGTTGCCTAATATATATTTTTTAACTGATTGACTAATTGTTTCAGGTTTGTTGAGACCATCTTTCACAGAAAGAATGATACTGATCATTTGTTGACATTATGTAAATGTGAATTATATATTTTTTTAAGTGAATAATATGTCTTACGGTACGTTCTTCTTTTTTAAAAAGCTTGCTATTTTAAATGAATTGTCACCATCGCACTCTTTCATCACATGCATGGGCATATAAGCATCCTCAATATGGACTAAATCTATGGATACATCTCTCAACAACACCCATATGAAACAGAACTGTAAACAGATTTACTTTTTCTTTTTGCATATTTTACAAATCACTCCCCTTTTAACATGTATTTTTGTGTTACTGTCCTATATGAGTTGGAATGATTTCATACCTGTTATTCTCTTGTTTTTTATAACTATAATGATCATATAAAAGTGTGCGTTGGAAATACTTGTTTACATACATGATTACCAAACCGTTTGAGACCCACTACTTAGACTAAAGTTATCTAAACACTCACATGTACAGATCATTAGCCATTATCACATTGAATGGGAATTTAGTCAAATGCCAACACGTTGCACGCACATGCTCATCACACAGTGTTATTCAGATTCATCAACCCCAGAGGCTTTTTGGAAGGTTCATTTCGACATCAGCAAACCCGAAAGCATCCACAGCATCAACAACAATCAGACTCCAGGTGTGACAGACTGCAGGGGATTCTAATTCAAGATACACATATGTTTAATGTTTAGCATACAGTGTTAGCTTTCATGACCAGTTGGTCGAGATATATAAAGATAGGTGACCCTCAGTGGTCCCTTCGTGTGTGTTGGCTCTGCATGGGGGGGGGGGCAGCTGGGAGCCATGCCCACTCTAAGAGCTGGCATAATTCAGAGGCCACCATGCTCATTCATTCATTCATTCATTCACACACACACACACACACACACACACACACACACACACACACACACACACACACACACACACACACACACACACACACACACACACACACACACACACACACACACACACACACACACCGTGTCCTTACATATTGGGATAGCAGGCCTACTGCAAAACAAAAACACATAATTGTTACCCATCCCAAGGCCCCAATACCTCCATATCTGGCCCAGCTGAAAGATGTGGATGACGGACTGGCTGCTCCACACGCAGAAGGAGTAGTAGGCCGGACGCTTCCTTCCCCGGCCCGCCGCGGTGCTGCTAGTGCTGTTGGTGGTTGTGTTCTTGCTGGCGGTCGACGCCTGTCTCTGCGGCGTGGCCGGGTGGTGCTGCGCAGTCACATCCCCGTGTGAGGCGGAACCGCTCAGCAGCTTGTTCCCATCCATGTGGGAGCAATCCACGGAGGACTCCGAGCCGTCCTCGGTGCTGAAGTCGTGGACGAACCATCTGAAGCTGAAGAGCTGCACGGAGAAGGAGCCCAGCACCACGAAGAAGAGCGTCAGGCCGAACCACCAGTATTCGCCGCGGAGGTAGTAGTCCGCCGACAGCCACACGTCGGTGCCGACATCCGCAAGATACACTGCAACTGCGGCTACTATCCACAGACAGTCCCACACCGTGTACCTCTGCTGCTCTCTCACCAGGCGGAGGCACGTCGAGCCGGAGCCTCCCCCGCCGCAGCACCGCGACTCCCCGTTCGCGAAGTCCCCGGTACCCGCAGAGTCGGGCTGGGCTCCCGGGTGGAGCCCCTGCACCGAGCCAGAGTGCTCCGAGTTCTGCAACGGGGTGAAGGCAACGTCGCTCTTCTTTATCTTCAGGACCCCGTCCGATTTAGCCGCCATTATTGGAAGCTTGTAATATTACTCTATTATTCTTCCTCCCCTCCTCTTCTCCTCTACCCCTGCCTCTCTCCGTCGACACCCTTCTGTGTCTCTCTCCTCCGCCTCCTCCTCCTCCTCCTCCGCCTCCTCTCTGGGCAGGAACTAGCTCCTCTACACAGCCGCCTGCTCATAATACAGAATAAAGAAAGAACTGAGCACTGACCCGGGGCTGGCCCCCATATGTTGGCCCATATCGCGTCTTATAGGCGGACTTCTTCTCCAGTGATGATCCGCTGACATGCAGCAGAGAGCAGGCTTTGTTTCCTCCACCTGCAGACACGGGTCTATTTCCTTTTCTGCTTCTTTTATCCGCGGTGAGTTCTCATGCTGAGGCTGATGTTGGCTAGAGATGGAGACAGGAGCGAAGGTAAAGGAGGACGCCTGCACCCTTCCTCTATGGCACAGAATAAAAACGATGACATCACCTCTCTCGCTCTCTCTCTCTCTCGCTCTCCCCCTCGTTCTCTCTCACTCCAGCACCATGGACAGTTACACACTGTCACTCAGCAAACTTGAACCACATGTTTTATCATGTCATGTATCACCACAACACTTCATTTGTCAACAGGGGCGGACTGGCCATCGGGACGTTCGGGACAAATCCCGATGGGCCGGTACTGAAGTGGGCCGGTCGGACGATGTGGGCCGGCCGGCAGTGGCGGTTCTACGGGGTTGCACGGGGTGGCAGCTGCCACCTCAGAAAAAGGCCTTGCCACCCCAGCTGCCACCCCATTTGGCAGCTTTGTTTTGAAATAAAAGTTGTGGCTCATCGGACATTTATGAGAGAAAATCTCTAATGTCCGAGTGCAAGTGAATGCAGCACAAGATGTGAGCCTTGTAAACCCTCCCCCGGCCCTGGCGCGAGCGTGGAAATGGCTTAGCCCCACCATGAAAAATTATGTTAAAGTAAGCAAAATAAAGTCCGCCAACTCGCGCGGAGTAAATTGCACAGACAGCAGTTAGTCAGATTGATTGCAGCAGCCACTTGTCTGGAAATACTGAAGACTAGAAACGGTTTTGAAAACTTTTGTCACGTAGTGATCGTTTTCTCAATAGAACATCTTTGATAATGTCTTCTGGCCAATCAGAATCAAGATAACGGCGTGGTGTTGTTGCAGGACGTCCCGACGGAGAATACTTTTGCTGTACATCTCTATACATCGATACAACATTACGTGTTGGTAGAAATCAACACGTAATGAAATAAGACCCCACGGTTTGATGATTGATAGGTGTGTGGGCTGTCTTTCATTTTGACACACAGAACAATGGGGGCTATCCGCCCTTATCCACAATGTAAAGTAATTCACAGCCTCTTCCCTCTTCTCTCTGTGAGGAGCAGCAGGCTCAGCTTTCAGAACAAAGTAACACAAAACTAAAATGGCATTCATTTTTTTTAAATATGTCGTGGAGTAATAGATGTATTTATTTTTCTTCTCAAGAGAGTACCAGAATCTGTATTTTATGTTAGTATTTCAAAAAATCTCCTGGGGGACAATTCCCCCAGACCCCCCTGCAGGGGTTGGGTTTTCAGCATGTCAACTCTTTCACCTGTGGGGAAATTGCAGGATTGGCTCCAGGTCGCCATTTTTATTTACTACAAGACAAATGTGCCTTTTTATTTCATACAGTTCAATTTGGATTGAGACAGGGAACTATTCTAAACCTCACGCGTGGCGTTTCACTGTCAATGTAATTACATTGCAAATACTGACTTGAGCCCCACCACTGTATGGGTTAGCCCTACCATAGATTACCCAACACAAATGCTCTGGAGCCGCCACTGTTTGAGGTCTACAATGACAGAGAAGAGCCTGTGAAGTGTGGCTGTACTCAGCATTGAATCAAAACGCACCATAGCTTTAAATCGTTTGTGAGGCGTTTTGCTGATCAAGATGGTAAACGCCACATTCAGCTGTTATAGGCATGCCAACTTGATGCTCTGCTCACGGATGAGTCGATGAGAATAACAAACTGTTAAGATGATGACCTTGTATGTGTGTATATATTTTTTCTTTGTGGGGGTCTGCCCCCAAAAAACAGTTTAAAGTCCTGAGAAAGTCAAATAAGACGGTGTGTAAAACTACACTGCCCAGCCAAAAGAAAGTAACCAATTTGATTTAACTAGGCCAGCAGGTAAGGGCTTTCCACTGGATCATAACTGCAGCGATCTTTATGTTTTAGCTGAATACACGTTTTTTAACCCTAACTGATGCAGTTAGTCACTTCTTTAATGTTTGTTCTTTCTGATGTAAAGTCAAGGTTGTAACTGTTCGCAGTAAAGTTGTGGGGTGCTGAACTGTTCTTTTGATTCTTTTGATATATGATAATTACTTGTCTTTCAAATTTGAAGGAGGGTGAGCAAGCATCTTGAGGAACATTCATCATTAACTCCTCCAAAAAATATAGTTTATTTAATAATAACACTGAATATGTTAATCATAAAAGTGATTGACAGCTGATAGGAATAATATGATTGTTAATATTATCATATTCATACAGACAAACATCAACGAGACAGTTAATTAATGTACTTATTGCAGCAGTCTGCATAGATGTGGTACCCCTGCTGGTCTAAGAGTGAGACAAACTCATTCAGTTATTGTTCAGTTAAAATTCATTCAATTATGTCTGCCATCTTATATATTTATATTTAAGGTTTTACTGATGTGCCACAATAATGTCACCTAATGTTATTGAGTTAAAATATAAATATTGTGGCTTACCAAGTTAACATTGATTGATATGACTGCGATTCAATCAGCATATACTTCTGCCAGGAGATGCCACCCCTGAAATTCTCCTGCCACTCTCTTGCCACCCCATGAATATTTGTCTAGATCCGCCCCTTGCCGGCCGGTAACCTCGGCATTAAATGGCCCGCTGGCCCGGAAGCACTATTTAGACACCCCGGGCCAGCATAACGTACTTTCCACTTGCCCGCTCGGGCCACTAAAAATATTGCTTTAAAAAAAATGGTCCTGTGGTATTGGTATTTTGACTAGCAATTTAGTTAAATTGTTTCGTTTATTAACGCTACAACAGCGTTCCGTGAGTCGGTTGTCGTTGTTGGGTGAAAAGCAAACAGCTGTTTGTTGCGGAGCACAGCGCGAGCCGGCTCCGGTGAGCGCGCTCCTTCACTACAGACTATCGCGCCACGTAACTATTCGCCAAAATGTTTTTAATACCAGCGGTAACCGGCCAAGCGCCGGGCAAAAAACAATCTTCAAATAAAAGAAATTCACCGGAGGAGTTAAAGGAGAGTGACAGGGAGCATGAGAAGAAGAGGGGGAGAAAGTTTCAGCTTGATCGATGGAGTTGGCTTCTAGTGGTGCAGTGCTGCTTCCTAAAACCATTTTATAATCTACAGATTAGATTTATTATTCGAACATTATAAAAGTAGGGTTGACATGTGGAGATTATCCGGCTGAACAAAACGTGCATTTATCAAACAGGTTTGTTTTCCACAGACCTTATTTCCAGCTATTTTCCAAAACCCTGTGGAGAAATCCCATTGCTTTTTTGTCGAGGGAACCAGCAGCTTACTTCCTGGTTTTAGGACCCGTCACTGCACCTCTCAATATGATGCCAGTATAAACAAGGTCTTCTGTCGGCTCTGTACATCAATGCCGACCTATGCTGACAAGCAAGTGAAGAGTAGAACATATAAAGGTATTGGCGAAATGTCCCAGCAGTTTAGGATAATGAAGGTTCTAATCAAATCTATTACATAGCCATTACATGTCTAACTCCTAATGACAGGAAGGCAGAAAGTGCATTATACAAATAATACTCATTTTTTAACAATGACCACAATATCCTTATTTTAATAAACCACATTTTTGGACGAATGCTCCGGGCCAGTAGCATTTGACCCTTAATGTCTACCTCTGCGGTAAGTCACCTTCATTATCCTAAACTGCTGGGACATTTCGTCAATACCTTTATATTGTCTACTCTTCACTTACTTGTCAGCATAGGTCGGCATTGATTTGCCTGTTTGTCAAACAAAACGCCCTCTCACATTCTGTTCCTTTAACTGTTTCCAACGGTGGAAGAATACAATACTAAATAGTATTGTACCAGGAAGAAAGACCCTTACCTAAAGTACGTGCACTATAATGTTTATGAATGGGGTGTAGAGGGTCCACTGTCTCAAGAATACTAGGAACAAACTAGAGAATGCAATTCCTGAAGAAATTGCTAGTGGGAATGCTTTATGCTGAAAAGCTGACGCTAAACTGCTATGCTGAAATGTAATGTGTAAGAAGAAAGTGAAGAATTTAGATTGAAATGAAATGTGTAAGAAGAAAGTGAAGAATTTAGATTGAAATGATACATGAACACTGGGGGCTTGAATGTGTGATGAGAGAAGAAAAGAAAGTAAAAAGGCTTGGAAAAGCAGCAGAATATTTGAACTGCAAACTTCTGAACTAACTTGATGGCGAATGATCTGTCGCCATGCCAACGGCATTTGATGACACCCCATAATACGCTTAGATGCGTTGATGGCTGCATCGTTACCAAACCTGTGAAGTTTTGGGGCGTTTGGATAGGGATGGGTATCGTTAAGGTTTTAACGGTACTGCTACTTTTATCGATACCGCTTATAGGTCCGGTCTTTTAACGGTACTCTTATCGTTTCTTTTGGAGAGAAAAAACAAGGTAAACTAACTAAACAAATTGTGAACAAAACTATGCTTTTTATTTAAATTAAATAAATAATATTTCACATCAAAAGAAACAACAATGTTTTAATGTTGGCGACAGTAAAACTGCAATATAATGTTTGTGTAGCAATAATACATATGACATATATTTTTTAGATGTCTCCAGTACCGATAAAAAGACAGATAACGTCGGAGCTTAACGGTACCACGGTCTTTAATAATTCAGCCCCGGGGCCCGTTTAATACCGGGGCTCGGTACCCATCCCTACGTTTGGAGCAGTTTCACTGAAGTTATGAGAAAACTGTGTTTCATCAAATCAAATCAAATCAAATTTTATTTGTAGAGCACATTTAAAAACGATTTGGTCGAGCCAAAGTGCTGTACATGTAATTTAAACACATAAAAACACATTACATCACAATAAAAGACAATAAATCACAACAGATAAAGCAACACATGGAACAGTCAGGAGTCGTGACCCCACTCTAACTAGAAGGCCAGAGAGAAGTAGTGTGTCTTCAGTGTGGATTTAAAAGCCCCTAGGGTCTGGGTCGACCTCACATGGAAGGGAAGAGTGTTCCAGAACCTGGGGCCAGCTGCTGCGAAGGCTCGGTGCCCTCGGGTTTATATAGACCGGAGCCAACCCGGCCTATATTGCTGGCGAGCATTTCATGGCGAGCATTATGTTGCCGTGGCAACAGCATTTGAAGAAATCTCAAAACTGTCCCGTAGATGTCTTCACGGCTGGACTGTTAGCACACATGTGAAGTTTGAGCACTTTTTGAACATTTTCATAGGAGTTACAGCGACATCATGTTTTATGGCGAGGGATGCGTTTCCATGGAAACGGCATATGGTGAGATCCCAGATTTGGCGTAGAGCTGTTGAGGCATGGACCGGTGATATACAAGTGAAGATTGGGGGACGATTGGACCGTGTCGATTGGACTTACAGTGACATCATGTTTCATGGCGAGTGGTATGTCGCCATGGCAACGGCATTTGATGACACCCCATAATACGCTTAGATGCGTTGATGGCTGCATCGTTACCAAACCTGTGAAGTTTTGGGGCGTTTGGAGGATTTTCACGGAAGTTATGAGAAAGCCGTGTTTCATGGCGAGCATTGTGTTGCCATGGCAACAGCATTTGAAGAAATCTCAAAACTGTCCCGTAGATGTCTTCACGGCTGGACTGTTAGCACACTGCTATCTGAAGTCTGCTGCTCTGAGCAGTCAGTTGGAGTGATGACATCATCGTGTTCCATTACACAGGTGTTTATATTTGAACTAACGAGGTGTGCAGAGATCACAGGTTCTATTTCGTCCCTACTGACCCATGTGACTACGGCTACATAGGCCGGCGTCGCTAGTGGATCGGTTCCTTTTCATCTTCTCGCTTCGCGAGAGTACCGCAGCTACATTCTTGTAGCCTACAGCGTTCAGGTTTGAACGTTTGATCTGAGGGATTTCTCTGCAAGCAGCTGGCCGCGTGCAGATTCGCGACTGACAGTCGGAGCTACGGGTTGTTAACGCGTCCTCCAGGAGCTGTGGTCGGCTGTGCGCTGTGCAGAGCCTCGACGGACAGTCTGTCCTCAGTCTTACCTCAGTCTGTCCTCAGTCTTACTTCAGTCTGTCCTCAGTCTTTCATCAGTCTGTCCTCCGTCTTTCATCAGTCTGTCCTCAGTCTGTCCTCAGTATGTCCTCAGTCAGTCCTCAGTCTGTCCTCAGTGTGTCCTGAGTCTGTCATCAGTCTGTCATCAGTCTGTCCTCAGGATGTCCTCAGTCCGTCCTCAGTCTTTCATCAGTCTGTCCTCATTCTGTCAGCAGTCTGTCCTCAGTCTTTCATCAGTCTGTCCTCAGTATGTCCTCAGTCTGTCCGCAGTCTGTCATCAGTCTGTCCTCTGTCCTCAGTCTGTCATCAGTCTGTCATCAGTCTGTCATCAGTCTGTCCTCAGTCTGTCCTCAGTATGTCATCAGTCTGTCATCAGTCTGTCCTCAGTATGTCCTCAGTCTGTTCTCTGTCCTCAGTATGTCCTCAGTCTGTCCTCAGTCCATCCTCAGTCTTTCCTCAGTCTGTCCTCTGTCCTCAGTCTTACCTCAGTCTGTCCTTAGTCTTTCATCAGTCTGTCCACAGCCTTTCATCAGTCTGTCCTCAGTCTGTCCTCAGTATGTCCTCAGTCTGTCCTCAGTATATCCTCAGTCTGTCCTCAGTCCGTCCTCAGTCTTTCCTCAGTCTGTCCTCTGTCCTCAGTTTTACCTCAGTCTGTCCTCAGTCTTTCCTCAGTCTGTCCTCAGTCTTTCATCAGTCTGTCCTCCGTCTTTCATCAGTATGTCCTCAGTCAGTCCTCAGTCTGTCCTCAGTGTGTCCTGAGTTTGTCCTCAGTCTGTCCTCAGTCTGTCCTCAGTATGTCCTCAGTCCGTCCTCAGTCTTTCATCAGTCTGTCCTCAGTCTGTCCTCAGTCTTTCATCAGTCTGTCCTCAGTATGTCCTCAGTCTGTCCGCAGTCTGTCATCAGTCTGTCCTCTGTCCTCAGTCTGTCATCAGTCTGTCCTCAGTCTGTCCTCAGTATGTCATCAGTCTGTCCTCAGTCTGTCCTCAGTCTTTCATCAGTCTGTCCTCTGTCCTCAGTCTGTCATCAGTCTGTCATCAGTCTGTCCTCAGTCTGTCCTCAGTATGTCATCAGTCATGGGGGTAGCTTGTGACGTCACTGTGTGTGAAAGAATTAGCTTTAGCCTTTAGCCCGTTTGGAGTTATGGGTGGCTAACGTTACTAGAGTCCGGTAGCTCAGTTAAGAAAATGTAACATTATTTATGGGGTTAGTCTTAGTGTGTCTGGCCGTGACTCTGACTGAGTATGCCGTAAAAGCTTGCGCTAATGTTTAGCATGCGCTAACGTTTAGCTTGTGCTAATGTTTAGCATGCGCTAACGTTTAGCGTGCTTTATTCAGACCACGCATTATCCAGTGAAGAACACTCAGCAGAGCATTTCTCAACACAACATTAACTGTAACGTTAAATGTTCTTAACTGAGCTAGTGGACTGTAAAAACACTACCCACCCATGACTCCAATTCGACTAAACAGGCTAAAGTCAATGTCTGAATAAAGCATGCTAGCGTTAGCGGCCTGCCAGCATGAGACATGGACAGATTCAAAGGTAGATATACTCAGACAAACATTAAGTATCAACTTTACCTTTTCTTAACTGAGGCTTGGTGGCCTGTAAACAGTATGAACAGGCGGGCTGCGTGTTTTCTATTGTAAATAAATAGATAAGACTATGAATTTGTATTTATTACCAGAGTAGAAATTCTGGTGTTAAACGTCAATTTAAGGACAGAGTAAGTGGGCTTCTTTCATATTGACGAGTGTTGGGTTCAGAATTCCAGAAAAGACAGACAACTTCTAAGTTTAACTATTTATTGTAAAGAGAGCAAAAGATATATTTTACTTGGCCAATGACTCATCACGTCTTTGGGAATCACAGGCAGCAAAGCTGTAATCTGTAACCACCAAATCCGTCAAGAGCCTCGAATCTCATGTGACAATACATTTTATTACACAGTGCGTTGCCCGTACATTTATGATTGGTCAATACTGAAGAGATACCACGGTTTAGACTTGGTTATCTTTGGTTGGTGGCAGACTCAGATAGAGTCTCTTGGCAACACGATCCTCCAATCAGCATTCGGCCGGCCTGTGGAAGTCCCTCCCTGCTCTGGGACCATCATACGTAATTTGTTTTGAGGAAGCTTCTACAGAAAAGTGGAATCTTGGTTATACTGATTCCCAGCTATGCGTGGGCGTGGAGCTAACCCAGGCGGCCAAGGCCTCAATAACTCATTGTTCCTACAGAGCCTGCATCTGGCTTCTGCTACTTTCTATTGCAAGCTAAAACTTTCTTCTGACTAATCCCCTCGTTGGTATCCAACCCATCAGAACCTGGGATTAGTGATTGTGTCTATTTATTCTATAGTCATAGCAATCTCATGAACACAATAAGCATATAATGTAATAATAAGAATCAGTCTTGTAATGTTATATAAAAATAGACTCCACAAATCCCTCCTTTCACACCTTTTAAGGTGTGAATCTAATCTACGTCTATTTTTCTTTTTACTGCGTCTCTGGTGTAATTTATGAATCTCTGCTGGTTATAGTAGATATAGGTCACCCCATCCATATCCTTGTTGATTGTGGGACAGAGGAATATTACTTCAAAACCCGCTGATATTTGGTTTCTATCTTTAAACTCATCAGGAGGCACCCTAATGCTTTCTTTAACTTAAAAACTCCCTCCTTGGACCATTTAGTTCTGCTGTCTGTGGGGTGTTATGCGAGTATGGTTAATTTAAGATTGAGTTACAGCCCTTTGATTGTTCATAAGATATTCTACCATTTCATACTTTCACTTGTCAAACACATGCTCTTTCATTTACACTTTTCGCTTTAAATCTCACATTCTCTTCATCTTAATTTTCTGTTTAAACCACGTCTTTTCTTATCTCTGTAAATTATAAATGATATGCTTATTATTTCTAATGTTAATGTTTTCTAAATTAATTTTAGAACTCCTAATTGTCCTGTGCAGCTTCAGAATCTTAATACTTGGACTGTGCCAACAAAATAAAACTCCAACATCTTTAAGTGAACTAAATAATATATTTCAATAGCTCTGATTCTCTGTTATTCTTAAATCAAATTCTTGAAATCCTATTTAAAATCTAACTATAATAATGAACTGCTCATGTTTCTGGTAAAGAAACACACTCATGTTATGATGATTTCCTGGTGATACTGCTTCTACCTGTCAGTGCTTAGATATTATCAAGCTGAAAAAATGAATACAGAATTCCAACATACTGTCATCAAATGTCTTTCTATTATGAATTTAAATTGCCCTTCTGAAACTAGTCTTGTGTTCATTTCTATCCCCATAATAACCTACAAAATAAAGTCTATGGCTTTTACTTCTAATTATTTACCAGGCTAGAGAAAGAATGTTGTCTAAATTAAATTATGTGTCATTACATTACTATGTTTTAGTTTAACTTAGAGAGTTAAATATGTTCGTTCTACATTTCAAACCCCACTTACTCTAATATCTGTTAAAATATCCACATTACAAAATTGTTTCATCATCACAGGTCAACTTCTTTGATTTTCCCATTCTGGACATACATCTCTCACAGTAGCCCCTTGGCCACTGCTTCTGCATCTGCGTTACCTGTTATAATTCAATCAATATTTAGAAACATGTCAACATTCATCAAACAGTATCTTATAGACATGGAGCAGGTTCATTCTAAAACTGTCAATCAATGGTCAGATTGAACATCCGAATTGGGGCGGCAGGTTTCTTTCAGTCCCTAAATGAAAAATGTAAATTGTGAATTTGACAGCCATGTTAATATAATACATTATACACACACTCCCCCTTTTTACACATGAACTCATGTGTAACAAAATCCTGTATGGGAAGAAAACCTTCAGGTAATAATTGATTATAAGAAAATACCAAACATTATTCACAAATGTACATCCATCATTTCCCACAGTAAACACTCCAGTGAAATGAAGTGTTTCTCTCCATCTTTCAGTCCTAAAATAAACAGAATCTTCATTTTTTTTGTTTGAGCTTCACATTTTGCAAACCGCCACTGCCTGTGGGAGTAAAATATCATCAAGTAGATTAGAAACGGGTCACATGTACAGTTTTCCAATTTTGTGGAATTTTAGGAAACCTCTCGTTGCCCACAGAGCCCCAGAATAATGTGTTAGTCCAAAAACATGCTTGATTAGTCATTGTTTTAAATCATGCAGTTACACTGATCACATGCAGACATACTATTCACACTCACACTCACACTGTCAGGTTGTAAAGTCAAGTTTGGTCAGGTTCACCCCAGAGTCAGTCATTGACAATGCTTTTCTCAAGTAACACTGTGGGTCAGGGTCAAAGGTCATTTGGTCTCAGTCTTTTTGGCCATGTGTCGTGCTCTGCAGAGACTTTGATATTTCAGCATAGGCCAGTATCCTTTGTCTACAAAAATCTGTCATATATGGAGCGCCATCATTTATTAATTCACGATTACAACTATAATTTTCCAGACATCTCTAACTTTTCATTGGGACAGCTGTTTCCCACATTTCCTGACATTTGTTAGCCACAAATGTCACTTCCTTATAGTACTACTACTGCAGTTTATTAACACCTAATCTATATTAAAATGTCTAATAGATTTATTTCAGAAACTTGTGCATATAATTATTATCTTGAGTCAAAACATTATTAGGATCTGTAAAGTTCTGCCATGTATTTCATAACTCATTATATTAATTTATCTTCAATTCTGGTCCACTTAAAGAAAAACGGTTAACCACCCTAACAGTGCGTGGAACCTTGGGTGTACGAGCATGTAACAATCACTCCTTCCTTTATTAAGTATTTAAAAACAAAAGTAATTTCATCAATGGTTTGTAGTTGAATTTAGAAATGATCACTTATGGTAGGTATGTTTTTACTTTTTAACATCTCTAAATGTCAGTTAATTACTAATTAAATAGATGTCCATTAGGAGGTGGTGACGCTTGTCTTGTAAACTCATAATCTGGTGCCATGCGCTCCCTGTGAACCTGCAACTAAGATTTTAAAAACCACTGCAGGGTGGGTCGAGTGACCCATTCTCCCTATTGGTCGTCAATAATATGCACCTTTACAATGGGTGATCCAAGGCCCCACATTTGTTTACTCCCAATTATATTGCTTTTTCAAAATTAAATTAGCTGTTTTTAATTTTAATTTAATTTTAAACTCTAAATTTTGGACGACAAACAACAGTTATTTCCCCATAATAGTAGTAGTTCTCCTGTAGTAATATATGCTACAATGGTGAAGCCAATACCTCAAATTGAAATACTATATTTTGTTTAGAACTAACTTTCCCTTCAACATGGCCTATATAAATAAATATTTGTCTGATCTTATAGAGATGTTACTAAAACTCTCCCTTTGAAATGATCAATACTGTAACAAATTAAAACACTACCAAATTCACACATGAATAAAAACTCTAAAAGAATAATTTGTAAATGTAGAGGAAACTTCTGTATAGCAATGCAGTGGGAGTCACTGACTCAGGAAAGAGACACGGGAGGAGCTGGAGCTTTTGATGTCAAACACTGATGATTTATTTGGAGTTACGGCCGGAGAGATTCACATCACAAGTCACATCAGTCACGGTGAGACTGCACGGGAGAGTTGCCACGTCAATTCTAAAGAACTCTACCTCAGACCCCTGTATTTTACATTTACATTTCATTTTTTTTTATTTAGCTAGTTCTGAGAGCATCATCAACATGCTGCATAACAAGATAGATTCATAATACCTCTATCAGCTGACGTCAACAGGCAGGAACATAGAATCATAACACCTCTATCAGCTGACGCCAACAGGCAGGAACATAGAATCATAACACCTCTATCAGCTGACGTCAACAGGCAGGAACATAGAACCATAACACCTCTATCAGCTGACGCCAACAGGCAGGAACATAGAACCATAACACCTCTATCAGCTGACGCCAACAGGCAGGAACAGGGAGACAGACCACTGAGAGCACAGCAGCCAAGGTTACGAGGTGCGTGTGCTCAGTCAGGACAGTTTGAACTGATAAACTGGGTCAAAGTTATGGGCTTTGGAAAATATTCCACAACAGTTCTCTTTTTATCAATTTTGATAATCTAAAAACCTTAGTCTAATAATATTTTGTTCAATACTTAAATCAATGGGAATCTTAAGATTTGAGTGTGGACTTACACAACATCAATTACATCACAAAGTAAAATAAGATTGAAACATTCAATCACAATGATTGATACAGCCAATCATAATAGGAAAAATCATCTCTCATCAGTGTTTGATCATCTTTCGTCGAAAACACAATAATGAACACACATAAAACACAGATGCATAAATAGCTAAATATTTGTTTTGGGCCAAAACTGAAATTAATCCAGTACTTGAAACATCATTGTAGGTATTTCGGTGCATGGATAATACATTAAAGAGTAGTGTTGTTAAGCCTGATTCCTGGACGATTAAGGATATTAACATTATCTGTGATAATAGTAGAAATATCTGAAAATATTAATTAATTAATTTTGTTTAGTGCGAAAGTGTAATCTGATCCGGCAAAAATATATTAATCACCACTATTCAACACATGTCTGTTCATTGGAAATATAAAAACAGTCATTAATTGTACATCTGTAAACATGCAAGGTATAAAATCAATTCAAAGTTCATCTTTGTACGAGAGCTGGAAGAACATGTCCTTCAGTCTTTCTGACTCGTTCTCCTCCTCTCTTTATGACAAAGAGTGTCTGGTGTGTGTAAAGGCATCCTGATACTGTAGATTAGCACTGAGGTGCTGATTGGCTCAAACTCTTCGTCATCAGAGCGCCATATTTCAACCCCCCAATTGCTCCGCTTTTGTGTGGCTCATTCAGTGAGCACTGTATGATCCCCCAGTGAAATGGAGGCTCATCTGCCTGCATTCCTTCTGCTATCTGCTTGAGAGCAGTGCAACTGCGTATTCCAAGTGGCGCATCCAGGTCTCTCCCCGTGATGGGAGAGGTTAGGAAGACATCTGCTCCTCCAAGAAACAAGGAACCTTGTATGAAGCCTCTGAAGCCCTCGCTCATCCCGCAGGGTTGTCTGCCTGAGCCCACCGAGCAGAATGGTGAAGAAGCATCCCATCTCATCAGAAAGTTGAAGATTAGAATCCTCTCATCTCGAACGACCTCGTGCCTCCTTGCCCGTGGCTGGGGGTGCCCTCTGCAGCCGGAGAGTGTGACCCTCTCTCTCTGACCCTTGGCCTTCAGAGCTGTCCTAGTTATTGGGTTAACACCTGATAGGGATGTTTTCCTGAGTGCAGACAACTCAAAGTAATGGATTAGCACATTATCATTTCATTACAAAAATAGGATAGGCCCCTCAGAATTATTTGGGAGCCTTCCTGACACATGCACATGCATAAATGTAAGGTTTGTGTTAGTCATTTAACATGCAAGAATCATATACTCATCAGTCCAAAGCAGAGAAATGTTATTATAATTTAAACGTGAGCTAGTCCCTGTGGATATAACCCCTTCTCAATGATTCTAAATGTTATATTAATTCACCATTTGATAAAATATTAGTTTATCAGAAATATATATTTTTCCTCTTCCATAAAACAGGTTTGAGTAATAAATGTTCCAATATAAAATCAATTACTCAATATAATTGACTCTTCCCTCCCTTTTCTTACATATGTCACATATGAAATAATAACTTAGTAGTCTATTTAAGCATGGTGTAGTTTATAATCTATTACTCGAGAAGACTCAGTATCACCTGTGTGCAGCTTGCAAAAAAAACCAATTGTGAGAAACATATATTATGCAGGAAATGTATACCTTTGTTGAAAAACAAAGCATATCTTAGCATATATTGTTTTGCAGTCATTTTAGCTGGTAGAGATCTGTACATTTCAGATCGGCTCAGAGGAAAGCTGTAATTTCTGCTCCTCTCTAAAGCCCAGTCGAAACCGCGTGAGAATATACACGCCCTGCCCAGCTGTCGCCCATCAGCTGTAGAGAGTTAACTAATTAGAGGGGCGTGGCCCCACTGCTGTGTGAACTCATCAATCAGGCTCCATTTTAGGTAGCTATTTCCTGGAGCGTCAGCTTCAGCGTCAGACAGACGAAGACATTGGAGTCCTACAGGAGTCACGAGGGAGGCAAAGAGGAGGCAAATCCTACTCTGATTGAGCTAAGTATCGCTGGTACTTTATTTCATTTTGGTTAGTCCCGCATGCTATAATCATGTGTATTTTCTCCATTCCCGTTCATGTGTCCTCTCGCCATTATCACTGGCCCCGTGTATCTCGTAATCGAAATATTCGGCCTGTTCTGGTCTATCCCTCATGCTCCTCTGACATCCAACACTTAGTTTCAGGTGGCCTGTGGAACTGCCAGTCAGCTGTTCCTAAGGCTGACTTCATCTCTGGCTACGCTTCCCTGCAGTCTCTGGATTTCCTTGCCCTCACGGAGACCTGGATCACTCCATCCAACACATCCACCCCAGCAGCTCTCTCCACAGCATATTCCTTCTCACATACGCCCAGACCCACTGGCAGAGGAGGTGGCACTGGTCTCCTGCTCTCTCCAAAATGGAGCTTTTCCCTCTTCAAGCTTCCTAACTTCACTCCTTCCACCTTTGAATTCCATGCAGTCACAGTAACCCATCCTATACAATTAACCATTGTTGTTCTCTACCGTCCGCCAGGCGCCTTGGGGGACTTCTTGGAGGAGTTAGATCATCTTCTCTCACACATCCCTGAAACTGGCCCTCCGGCTGTACTTCTCGGAGACTTCAACCTCCAGACGGGGAAGATAGACGAACTAATATCTCTGTTAACCGCCTTTGATTTCTCATTGTCTCCATCCCCACCAACTCATAAAGCTGGCAATGTCCTTGATCTCATATTCTCAAGGAACTGCACTACTTCTAACCTCTCTGTTAACCCGCTCCACACATCCGATCACTTCTTCCTTTCATTCTCTCTACCTCTTTCCAAACATAACAAAATAACCTCTTCTCAGCCTGCACCTGTCCGCCGTAACCTTCGTTCCCTCTCCCCCTCTACCTTTGCCTCATCGGTGCTCTCAGCCCTCCCTTCCTCTGATTCGTTTCAACTCCTGCCTCCAAACTCTGCTGCAGAAACTCTCCTCTCTACTCTCTCATCCTCTCTGGACTCTCTCTGTCCTCTCACATCTCGGCAGGCTCGTCAGTCCCCTCCTGCTCCCTGGCTAAATGACGCATTGCGTGCTAATAGAACCGTCCTTCGGGCAGCAGAGCGGAAATGGTGGAAATCCAGACACCGTGACGACCTCCTAACCTATCAGGCTCTCCTCTCCTCTTTCTCTGCCTCCATCTCTCAGGCAAAGAGCACTTTCTTTCAAGATAAGATCCAATCTTCCTATTCCAATCCCAAAAAACTATTTTCCATCTTCTCCACCCTCTTGGACCCTCCCAAAGCCCTTCCCCCCTCCTCACTTCTGTCAAGCGACTTTGTTAACCATTTCGAAAAAAAGGTTGATGATATTCGCTCTTCTTTTTCTGACTCACCTTTACTCACCGCTGGGTCACCAGACCCTCTTTTCAACCACTCACTAACCTCCTTTTCCCCTCTCTCTCCAAGTGAGGTTCTTACCCTCATTACCTCTGCCCGCCCTACCACCTGTCCTCTGGACCCCATCCCTTCAAACCTCCTTCAGACTATCGCTCCTGATATTCTACCGTTTCTCACCCATTTCATTAACACTTCTCTAACTTCTGGTCACTTTCCAAACAGTCTCAAGGAGGCGAGAGTAAACCCTCTCCTAAAGAAACCCACTCTCAACCCGTCCGATGTTATAAACTACAGGCCTGTCTCTCTCCTCCCGTTCCTGTCTAAAACACTTGAACGCGCTGTCTTTAAACAACTCTCCTGTTATCTCCACCAGAACAACCTCCTGGATCCGCACCAGTCTGGTTTCAAGGCAGGTCACTCCACAGAAACGGCCCTCCTTGCTGTCACTGAGGAACTGCACACTGCTAAAGCTGTATCCCTCTCCTCTGTCATCATCATGTTGGACCTGTCAGCTGCATTCGACACGGTGAACCATCAGATCCTCCTTCGCACTCTCCAAGAACTTGGAGTTTCAGGCTCTGCACTCTCCCTCCTCGCCTCATACCTCAAAGACCGTACCTACAGGGTAACTTGGAGAGGGTCTGAGTCTGACCCTTGTCAATTAACTACAGGGGTCCCTCAGGGCTCTGTTCTTGGTCCCCTCCTTTTCTCTCTGTACACAAACTCGCTCGGCTCGGTCATTAGCCCGCATGGTTTTTCTTACCACTGCTATGCTGACGACACCCAATTGATTCTGTCCTTTCCCCGCTCAGAGACCCAGGTCGTCGCACGCATCTCTGCTTGTCTAGCTGACATCTCTCAGTGGATGTCTGCTCATCACCTCAAGCTCAACCTTGACAAGACTGAACTGCTTTTCCTTCCGGGAAAAGATTGTCCTACTCTTGACCTGACGATCAACATCGGCACCTCTGTTGTTTCCCCGACTCTGACCGCAAGGAATCTGGGTGTGACCCTGGATAACAACCTCTCCTTCACTGCAAACATCGCTGCTACAACTCGTTGCTGCAGATATACGCTATACAACATAAGGAAGATTCGTCCCCAGCTGACCCAGAAAGCCACCCAGGTTCTGGTCCAGGCTCTCGTCATCTCACGCCTAGACTACTGCAACTCCCTCCTGGCTGGTCTACCTGCATGTGCCATCCGACCTCTGCAGCTCATCCAGAATGCAGCGGCTCGTCTGGTCTTCAACCTTCCAAAATTTTCCCACACCACTCCGCTCCTCCGCTCCCTTCACTGGCTCCCGGTAACTGCTAGAATCCACTTCAAGACACTAGTACTTGCATACCATGCTGCGAATGGATCTGGCCCTTCCTACATCCAGGACATGGTTAAACTGTACACCCCAGCGCGTGCACTCCGCTCGGCATCAGCCAAACGACTCGCTGCACCCTCGCTGCGAGGTGGACCCAAGTTCCCATCAGCAAAAACACGTGGGTTTGCTATCCTGGCTCCAAGATGGTGGAATGAGCTCCCCATTGACATCAGGACGGCAGAAAGCCTGCACATCTTCCGGCGCAGACTGAAAACTCATCTCTTTAGATTCCACTTCGAGCGATAGAATTACTATCAAAGCACTTATATACTAACATAGGACTGGCTTATCTATAGCCAGCTGACAAAGCATTTATATACTAACATAGGACTGGCCTATCTATAGCCAGCTGAATAGCACTTGAAATGTGTGGCTCTATGATACCTGTTGTACTTATATGATTCTGTTTTTCTTCTGGGCTGTGTCTTCCTGGTCGTATGTACTTATTGTAAGTCGCTTTGGACAAAAGCGTCTGCTAAATGCAATGTAATGTAATGTAATATCTGATTTGGGAGGAAAAGCTTCAACCCCCTTAACATCTGAGTTATTACTGATGGCATAGCATGTATGATAGTGGGTGTCTGAGGGTGTTATTACTGAGAAATGTCAAACAAATTCAAAACCTTACATTTAAAAACAGGTTTGCATTCCCCCACTTAAGGTGACGTTATCATTGGAAACAATAAAAGCTAATTGTTTTGACGTAGAATCTATCAATTGAATCGTTAGAGCAGAACAGAATGGTCGTATTGTAGCCTGAGTTTCGTGCAGCCTCTAGTTTTTACCAGGTTGACACATTGTTCTATATAATGTGAATACATGTAGAACTAAGAGGCCTCTGACATTAGGCCTATTTTAAAAATAGTAGGGGCTTTTAACAGCTTGCCAACTTACAGGCATCCTCTGCATAGCAGTATGAATAGCCTTAAAAAAACAACCCACTCTGCGGTAACGAGAGTCATATTTCTGAACCAAATGCCCTAAGTGAAGCCGTTAGTCTCATCTGACTGACCCAAGGGTTGGTGCTGGTGTGACAGGGAGGCTTCCAGGTGTTCAAAGCAGATGTCAAGCTTTCAGTTCATGGCTCGGTGGGGGGAGCAGACTCACGTGAGACAGTATCAACGGCTGTAATGTTTAGTTTGAGGAGCGTCATTCTCTCTGGGAGCAGGAAATGGTGTCCATTCTCGGACCAGACCATTAATGTCATGTAGAGCAGCCATAGCATCTCTGTGACTGCATTCAGCTGGACTTTAGCAGGGTAGAACTGGGTGACTCTTAGTGAAGCCGTCCAAGGCCATAGACAAAATGGAACCACGTACGAACAAAAAGGACACAGGGCCATCTGTTACGGTGTGTGTGGGAAGTAGGACCCAAATGCAGATTATAGTGACAAAATGACTCCTTTATTTCAAGGCTACATAATCATAAAGACAGAACAGAACACTCACCGCAGACCAGGTCATAACACAAGACGAACCGACAAAGACAGACAGAAAAACCAGAACTTAAATACACACAAGACTAATCACACAAACAAGACACAGGTGAGGAGGGAGGAGAAAACACAGGAACACCAGGTGAACACAATCGGGTAAATTAGACACACCAGGGAAACTGACAGGGAATCACAGACAGATTACAACAGGCAGGAAACGGGGGGTGAACACTTTACAAAATAAAACAGGAAACTAAAGACAGAAACAGACAGACAAAACATAACACGGACAGATCGTGACAGAACCCCCCCCCTCAAGGGGCGGATCCCAGACGTCCCTAAACCCCAAAAACAAAAATCCACACAGTCCAGCAGGGTGGGTGGAGGGGGTCCGGAGGAGGGACGTATCCCTAGGCCACCAGGGTGGGTGGAGGGGGTCCGGAGGAGGGACGTATCCCTAGGCCACCAGGGTGGGTGGAGGGGGTCCGGAGGACGGGACTAAGCTGACCACCCAGGAGCCCAGTAGGGGACCAGGAAGGGATCTCGGGCGGACGGCCCGGGGGCAAGGCAGAGTCTAAAGTGGGGAACTCGGGCGGACGGCCCGGGGGCAAGGCAGAGTCCAAGGTGGGGGTCTCGGGCGGACGGCCCGGGGGCAAGGCAGAGTCTAAAGTGGGGAACTCGGGCGGACGGCCCGGGGGCAAGGCAGAGTCCAAGGTGAGGAACTCGGGCGGACGACCCGGGGGCAAGGCAGAGTCCAAGGTGGGGGTCTCGGGCGGACGGCCCGGGGGCAAGGCAGAGTCCATGGTGGGGAACTCGGGGGGCCGAGCATGAGGGCGAAGACCAGACAACTCCGGAGGCCGGGCAGGACCCGGTGTCGGCCGGACAGGAACCGGAGCCGGCGGGACAGGCTTCGGCAGAATCCCCCACGGAAGAGGACCAGGAGTTGGCAGGACCCCCAGCACGAGAGTGGACGACGGGACCTCCAACGAGACAGGACAAAGGGTTGGCAGGACCCCCGGCAGGAGAGTAGTCGGCGGGGCCTCCAATGGGACAGGACACAGGGTTGGCAGGACCCCCGGCAGGAGAGTAGTCGGCGGGGCCTCCAACAGCACAGGACATAGGATTGGCAGGACCCCCGGCAGGAGAGTAGACGGCGGGACCTCCAACGGCACAGGACATAGGGTTGGCAGGACCCCCGGCAGGAGCGTAGTCGGCGGGACCTCCAACGGGACAGGACATGGGGTTGGCAGGACCCCCGGCAGGAGAGTAGTCGGCGGGGCCTCCAACGGGACAGGACAAAGGGTTGGCAGGACCCCCGGCAGGAGACTAGTCTGCGGGACCTCCAACTGGACAAGACATGGGGTTGGCAGGACCCCCGGCAGAGGGCTAGTCTGCGGGACCTCCAACTGGACAGGACATGGGGTTGGCAGGACCCCCGGCAGAGGGCTAGTCTGCGGGACCTCCAACTGGACAAGACATGGGGTTGGCAGGACCCCCGGCAGAGGGCTAGTCTGCGGGACCTCCAACTGGACAGGACATGGGGTTGGCAGGACCCCCGGCAGAGGGCTAGTCTGCGGGACCTCCAACTGGACAGGACATGGGGTTGGCAGGACCCCCGGCAGGAGACTAGTCTGCGGGACCTCCAACTGGACAAGACATGGGGTTGGCAGGACCCCCGGCAGAGGGCTAGTCTGCGGGACCTCCAACTGGACAAGACATGGGGTTGGCAGGACCCCCGGCAGAGGGCTAGTCTGCGGGACCTCCAACTGGACAGGACATGAGGTTGGCAGGACCCCCGGCAGAGGGCTAGTCTGCGGGACCTCCAACTGGACAGGACATGGGGTTGGCAGGACCCCCGGCAGAAGACTAGTCTGCGGGACCTCCAACTGGACAGGACATGAGGTTGGCAGGACCCCCAGCGGAACCTCCAACGGTACAGGACATGGGGTTTGAGTGGGGACTCGAGAGAGGACTTGAGAGGGAACTTGAGAGGAAACTGGAGAGTGGACTCGAGAGGTGACTCGAGAGGTAACTCGAGAGGGGACCTGAGAGGGGACTTGAGAGGGAACTCGAGAGGAGACCTGAGGGGAAACTTGAGAGGTGACTCGAGAGGACACTGGAGAGTTGACTTGGGAGGTGACTCGAGAGGACACTGGAGAGTTGACTTGAGAGGTGACTCGAGAGGACACTGGAGAGTTGACTTGAGAAGGAACTCGAGAGGTGACTCGAGAGGTAACTCGAGAGGGGACCTGAGAGGGGACTTGAGAGGGAACTCGAGAGGAGACCTGAGGGGAAACTTGAGAGGTGACTCGAGAGGACACTGGAGAGTTGACTTGAGAGGTGACTCGAGAGGACACTGGAGAGTTGACTTGAGAAGGAACTCGAGAGGTGACTCGAGAGGTAACTCGAGAGGGGACCTGAGAGGGGACTTGAGAGGGAACTCGAGAGGAGACCTGAGGGGAAACTTGAGAGGTGACTCGAGAGGACACTGGAGAGTTGACTTGAGAGGTGACTCGAGAGGACACTGGAGAGTTGACTTGAGAAGGAACTCGAGAGGTGACTCGAGAGGGAACTCGAGAGGAGACTAGAGAGGGAATTCGAGAGGAGACTAGAGAGGGAATTCGAGAGGGGACCTGAGAGGGGACTTGAGAGGAGACTGGAGAGGGAACTCGAGAGGAGACTGGAGAGGGAACTCGAGAGGAGACTAGAGAGGGAATTCGAGAGGAGACTAGAGAGGGAATTCGAGAGGGGACCTGAGAGGGGACTTGAGAGGGAACTCGAGAGGAGACTCGAGAGAGGGCTTGAGAGGGAACTCGAGAGGAGACTAGAGAGGGAATTCGAGAGGGGACTAGAGAGGGAATTCGAGGGGGGACTTGAGAGGAATTTCGAGAGGAGACTCGAGAGAGGGCTTGAGAGGGAACTCGAGAGGAGACTAGAGAGGGAGTTCGAGAGGGGACTTGAGAGGAATTTCGAGAGGGGACTCGAGAGGTGACTTGAGAGGGAACTCAAGAGGAGACTCGAGAGGGGACTTGAGAAGTGTCTTGAAAGGGGACTCGAGAGGTAGCTCGAGAGGGGGCTCGAGAGGAGACTAGAGAGGAAACTAGAGAGGGAACTCCGGTAGGAACTTGAGAGGGGACTTGAGAGGGGACTGGAGAGGGGACTGGAGAGGGGACTGGGGAAGGAACCAGAGGAGGGACTAGAGAGGTGACTTGAGAAGTGTCTTGAAAGGGGACTCGAGAGGGGACTCGAGAGGTAGCTCGAGAGGAGACTTGAGAGGGAACTGGAGAGGGGGCTTGAGAGGAGACTAGAGAGGAAACTAGAGAGGGGACTCCGGTAGGAACTTGAGAGGGGACTTGAGAGGGGACTCCGGTAGGAACTTGAGAGGGGACTTGAGAAGTGTCTGGAGGGGAAACTTGAGAGAGTTGGTTTGCCAACAGAACACGGGGTGCTGGAGTCGGCCGGTACGCCGACAGGACACGAGGAGCTGGTGTTGGCTGGGGAGCCAACAAGAGACGAGGTGCTGGAGTCGGCCGGTACGCCGACAGGACACGGGGAGCTGGAGTTGGCTGGGGAGCCAACAAGAGACGAGGTGCTGGAGTCGGCCGGTACGCCGACAGGACTTGGGGAGCTGGTGTTGGCCGGTATGCTGACAGGACTCGAGGAGCTGGCGTCGGCTGGGGAGCCAGCAGCAGACGAGGTGCTGGAGTCGGCCGGTACGCCGACAGGACACGGGGTGCTGGCGTCGGCCGGTATGCCGACAGGACACGGGGAGCTGGCGTTGGCCGGTAAGCCAGTCCTGGAGCCGAAACTGGAGTCGGGACCAGGGGTACTGGAGCCGGTACTGGAGCCAGAACCATGGCTGGAACTGGGGCCGGAACCATGGCTGTATGGGCAAGCTCTGGTGCAGGGACCATGGCTGCATGGGCAGGTTCTGGAGCCGGAAACATGGCTGCTGGGGCTCGGGCTAACCTGGCCTTGCGACGACTCCTCTTAGCAGCCGCCTGAATACTCCGTGGACCTCCCGAAGCCAGACGAGTTCCGGAATACAACTCCTGGACAGGAGCAGGAACTGGAGCAGAAGCACGGGTTGACTTCAGGCGGAACCCACCAAGGCGTATGGTGCCAGGTTGGGAATTGGGAGACATGGAGTTAGCATGCCTGGAGCTAGCAGGCCGGGAATCACATGTTTCAAGGAAGTCCAAAATCCAGTCAGGTAAGAACTCCACAAAACATAGTCTCTCTGCTGCCAACCGGTGCGCCTCTACCAGAGCGGCCCTCTTCTGCCGAACACTGGACGCTCCCATCCATCGATGAGCGCAGACAGACAAAGAAAAGGTCAAATCCAAAAGTTCCTGCTCAAACGGATCTGCTGGGCCCATATTTGGTCGGTTCGTAATGTTACGGTGTGTGTGGGAAGTAGGACCCAAATGCAGATTATAGTGACAAAATGACTCCTTTATTTCAAGGCTACATAATCATAAAGACAGAACAGAACACTCACCGCAGACCAGGTCATAACACAAGACGAACCGACAAAGACAGACAGAAAAACCAGAACTTAAATACACACAAGACTAATCACACAAACAAGACACAGGTGAGGAGGGAGGAGAAAACACAGGAACACCAGGTGAACACAATCGGGTAAATTAGACACACCAGGGAAACTGACAGGGAATCACAGACAGATTACAACAGGCAGGAAACGGGGGGTGAACACTTTACAAAATAAAACAGGAAACTAAAGACAGAAACAGACAGACAAAACATAACACGGACAGATCGTGACACCATCAATGTCTCTCTTTACCTTTGGCCTAATTGCACAACAAATGAGTGGAAAAAAAATGTGGAACACTAATCCATCATGTGAAATGTTGAGTTAATCTAAATAATTACTTATGGGTTGAAATCAAATTAACATTAACATTAGAACTAAAGTCAGTCAAAATTGGACGTGCACGCATCAGAATCTAATCAATACACCATTTTCCCAGCTCTGTAACGAAAAGGATAACAAGATTAGGTACATTACGGTGTGTGTATGTGTGTGTGTGTGTGTGTGTGTGTGTGTGTGTGTGTGTGTGTGTGTGTGTGTGTGTGTGTGTGTGTGTGTGTGTGTGTGTGTGTGTGTGTGTGTGTGTGTGTGTGTGTGTGTGTGTGTGTGTGTGTGTGTGTGTGTGTGTGTGGGTGTGGGGGTGGGGGTGTGTGGGGGTGGGGGTGTGTGTGTGCTTGTCTGCCCAAGGTTTTAAAAGCATTTGGGACAGCACAGCAGTGAGAATGTTATGAGACTAAACTCGAAGGAAGCTAGCCTGGAGCATTTTAACTAAATCAAAACACTTGCACATTAATTAAATACATTTGACATTTAGCTCGAGCTGGGTTCAATACTTTTCTTCATGGTATTTAAAATTGGGCTTGAGTAGAACCCCTGGATTTGGCTTGCAACACAAAGTGATACTGATGTCTGTAGGACTTGGAAGTGTCATGATTCAAAGTGTGGGCCTGTGAAAGAGAGGCCCTTGCAAAACAACATCTATTTTTTTTAACTGTAATACTTAATTTAAAGAGATTGCAACATTATACTTTTTAAAGAATTGCTCAATTAATTTAAACACATTTATTATGCACACAATAAAAAAACTTCAACAAATATATTGATCCTGGCTTAACCACCGACCTTTACTCTGTTGTTCATAAGCTCGGTTTCAGAAAACTTGTCAGTAGTTTAACAACTATTTTAATTTTAGTAATGTCTATGGAGACCAATTGGTTGATACGAGAAATAATTTGAACTATTTTTTAAAACTGTAATTGAACTTCAACTTATATTAATTATCTGATTCCAGTGGCCAGTTGGAACAGATAATCAGCAAAGTTTCCATTTTGCAGCAACAGCACAAAAGGTTTCAACAACAATTAGTATTATGTCTGAGTCTAGTTCTGTCTTATCTGCTTTGTTTCGGAATGTGTTCAATACATTACGTTTGTATTCATTATTACCATACAATACATAGATTTAAGAATAAATTAAACAAATAATACAACATTGACCTAAAAAAACTGATTTTTTAACCCTGATCTCCTCAGGCAGGTCTCTGAGGGTCTCGGGGCGCAGGACGGGGCATAGGGTTTATACAAGGTCACAAACATATCTTAACATACCAGCAATACCATTTAAGAATGGATTCTTAAAGCAATATAATCTTATTTTCTTCTTCGTCTCGACCCCTCCACTCTCGCAAATTTTAGGCCCATCTCCCAGCTACCGTTTTTATCAAAAGCCCTGGAGCGCGTAGTCTACGCCCAGCTGCAGTCTTTTTTAATCCTTCATGGCATCCATGAAAAGTTTCAGTCTGGCTTCAAACCCATGCACAGCACTGAAACAGCCCTTTTAAGAGTTTTTAACGATCTGCTCCTAGCCGCCGACTCAGGTAACCCAGCTGTCTTGGTGCTGTTGGACCTGACAGCTGCCTTCGACACCGTGGACCATGGCATCCTGCTGTCACGGCTTGAACAGTCCGCTGGCATCACAGGCTCTGCCCTCGCATGGTTCAGGTCCTACCTTAAGGACCGTAGCTTTTCAGTGCAGCTAGGTGCCTTCTCCTCTGCCAAAGCCCCTCTTACCTGTGGGGTCCCCCAAGGCTCGATTCTGGGCCCCATCCTGTTCCTACTATACATACTGCCCCTAGGTTCTATTCTAACTAAACACAACATTCCCTTCCACTGCTACGCTGACGACGTCCAGATTTATCTCCCGCTCAAAGCAAACATAACACAGTCACTACAGCAGTTGATGGACTGCTTAACGGAGATCAAATCCTGGCTGAGCAACAACTTCCTGACTCTTAACGAGGGCAAGACGGAGGTCATCTTTTTTGGACCACAACCTCCAGCCTCTCAGGTTGATATTCTGGGCTCCCTCCAACTAAACATCCTCCCCTCGGTCATGAACCTTGGCGTGACCTTGACGAACACTTTTAAATTCGATAAGCAGGTCAGCAGCGTAGTCAAATCCTGCTTTTTTAAAATAAGACTATTGGCCAAAACCAAGTCCTATTTATCTTTTAAAGACATGGAAAGGGTCATCAACGCCTTTGTGACCTCGAGACTGGACTATTGCAACGCTCTGTATGTGGGTATGGACCACGCGTCAATTAAACGCCTGCAGCTGGTCCAAAATGCAGCTGCACGTTTGCTGACTGGACACAAAAAGCACGACCACATCACCCCAATTCTGGCATCACTACACTGGCTTCCAGTTCAGTTCAGAATTGATTTTAAAATCCTTTTATTTGTTTTTAAAGCTCTAAATGGGCTGGCTCCTTCCTACATAACCGAACTCCTCCAGCGCTACACCCCAGCCAGAGCTTTAAGGTCTGCTGACCAGCTGCTGCTGGTAGTGCCGAAGACTAGGCTCAAAACACGAGGGCACCGAGCCTTCGCAGCAGCTGGCCCGAGGCTCTGGAACACTCTGCCCCTCCATGTGAGGTCGGCCCAGACCCTAGGGGTTTTTAAATCATATTTAAAAACTCACTTCTTCGCTCAGGCTTTCTAGCTAGAGCGGAGCACGACTACTGACACTTCCCTGTGAATTGTTTTTTATATTTGCTGTTGCTAAATGTCTGTCTTATTTACAATTACACTGCAGTGAAATGTTTTTATTACATGTACAGCACTTTGGCTCGACCAAACATCGTTTTTAAATGTGCTTTATAAATAAAATTTGATTTGATTTGATTTGATTTGATTTACACTGCGCACACCCTGAACAGTGTGCTTCTTGTTTACTTTTTCCTCTGCACACTCAGATGCAGGACATAAAAACACTCTTTTGCTATTTATTTTCATTTTGCAGCACATTTATACGACCAGAATCTTTGCTTTACATCTTTATATTATTTATTTTTCTCAAGTCATTTACTTTTGGTGGGATAACTAAAGTTTAGTTCATTTTACCCTGTCTATGGACTGATTCATTATTAGTTGTTACAAAACATACACAAGACGGCGGGACAAACCAATATAGACCCCCCATACAAACAATCAGACAACAAAACATGAACTCGTAATAAACACCAGCGTGACAGCAAAGCTCATCCAGCTCAATTTAGTCTGATTAGGAGGTTTCAGAGGGGGTGGCGAATTGCAGATGGGGCGCCTTGACTCACGCACCCGCCCTTGTATACAAGTCATAGATCGGTGCCTGAAAGCCGTCCAAGAGCTTATCCTCTTGCGACACCACTATCCTTTTCTAGTGGCACTGTGCCCCCCCCGATCGGAGCCCACAGACCATTAAATAGTACCCCTACAAGTGGACTGTACAGTGAAGACTCCTCCTCTGGATCTGTGAATACAGATGACACAGTACCACTTAGTGGCTCTTCCTCTGAATCATTAAGAACACAGCAGTGGCCAAAAGTGTTAACAATCCCGGTCTTCTCCTATGACACAGAATGTCAATTACAGAGAGGAAATGCAGAGTACACAAAGAACCAATCTGGACTGACACAAAGCTCAAATCATCTGCAGAGCTTGCTGTGAACTCGTTGAAGACCAAGTCTCAAGAAGAGTCCTACCCTGCGAAGAATTTAAAGAGAGCCGGGCGAGCTGAGCCCAACCATTTTCCATCCTTGCCGATTGGTGAGACTCCAGAAAGCATGGAGCAAGAGACAATTTCCCTTTTGGCAGAACAACAGAAAAGAAACAACCGGCAATCAATAAAAGAAAAGATGGTGAAGGCATTTGGATACCGAAGACAAGAAATAGTGCATCAGAGGCCAAGCATTGAAGGCCTCTTGGAGCGGTGGCCTGCACTTTTTCACATGGAAGAGGTCATTATTTTGATGAAACCCTTGATTGTAAGCCTGTAGTGGAGAAGAAATGAGGGCCTAACTAACTAACTAACAACTATAGACAGCCAAGGCAAATATGTTGATGTTTTATTTTTTAATATTGTTAGAGCCACAAAGTTATTATTTCGATTCATAATTTGATAAATGATTTAATGATGGAAAATGATTTATATTGCCATGGTGAATATGTTTTGATGAAATGATTGTTAATTTGATATTGTAAATATGATCTGTTTCCTTGTACCTTCCGGTGTGTATTTAAGTGAGGTAACTGAGGACAGCCGGGGGGCTCAGAGACCTGATGAGACGGGGAGCGGAACAGGTTTTCGACTGCAAGTTGCAGACAGAGATTGGTGTTGCAAATTGGACTGCAAACAAAGTATAGTTTAGTTTATATAGGAAAGTATATCGCCGAAATATTGTTTAAGATTTGTTATTTTGAGACTTTAAGTCAATACTTTTTTGTTAATAAATTAAATAGTTTTGACTGAAAACCTTCGGCTGCTTATTGTTATGGATTGCGTGTCGTCAACCCCGCTCTATAGGGCAAGAGGAAACCTTGGATGCCATTACAAATATATATCACAATATAAGCTTTACATCTATTACTCTTTGTCTTTATTTGGTGGTAGTTTTCAATAAATATGTGGATTAATTCATTTAAATGTTACATTCATACAAGCTGACTTTTAATCAAACCGTTGGCTCTTTATAAAAAATATGTGTATTATAAATTCTCAGTGTTTTTTGTTTTCTATGCTGCTTATATTTTCTAGGTAAAAACTGACTTCATAACAACAATTCCATTGGAGACAAAGTTCTTGGCGCAGTTGGACAAACACTCCATCAAACTGCTGCAGGTCATCAGGAGCAGGGCAGGAGTTGTAAAACAGAAGACCACCGGGATCTTGCAGGTTTTGGATGAGGTATAATGTATATATAACTGTTCTTACTCAGACTGTGGACATCGCCATCAGAAGAGAATGCATCCTCAAATCTCTAATGATCTACCTGGGTGAACCTGTTGACTATCTCATCAAAGAATTCCAGGTAAGACCTCCCACTCACTCACAAGAAGTCTGTTCATAAAAGAAACATAACATATTTGTACTGCATGCAAATAACTGCTTGGTTAGAAAGCTAGTGATTTGTGATGACCTCCTGAGCTTTCCTCTTGGGCCGCCTGAACTGAGAACTTTCCTTTTCATCTATCCACTATAATCTTGTATTTTTAAAAGGTAGCTGCAAACTTGGGGAAACGTTTGCGCCTCAGGCCTGTTGAACTACACTCTGTGGTCCTCATCCATTTCCCTTTTGTTTGCATGATCTGCAGGACGCTGAGGCTGGAGAACTGGAGCAGGCAACAATGGCAATATTTGTCATTGGAAAAGAGGATCAGTTTCATCGACCCAAAGACGTCAAGGTTGTCATCGAAGGAACTGAGGTCCTCAGCAGCTTGCCCTCGGTTGCGATAGCTTTTGCCATGCTCTTCGGGCTCATATACGCACTGAACTTAATATATCCGAAAGAACTGCAATCCACTTTTGAAGTTGTGCAAAAAGTCCTGATGGAGCTTGAGGCGAAAAAGATGAGCCCAAAAGTGAATAGACTGAGAACCCAGCTGTTCATCCCAGAGTATACACTTTGTTGCACTCACTCACAGTTACCATTGTTACATGGTAAGGTTTCTAAAACCAAGGTTTTATAATAATTATGCATTGTAAAACATTTGCAAAAATGTGTTGTATTCAGAAGTTGCACTTATAGTATGACCGATTTTCACTGTAGAAGTTATGCATGTCTAATCATTTTCAGAGATTACATGTCTCACAGGCGCAAGTTGTCAGTGTTACTTTAAAAAAGTGTGCAGTGGATAATAAGGACAAGTCTTTTTTCTAAGAGTTTGATGTTTGGAAGCGGCCCACATATTACTGCATTTTAACTGTGGTACTTAATAACATGTCTAAGATCAGGTAATGGCTGCCTCAGAGGCCAAAGCTGGTTGTGTGAACAACTTGTTTTTCATTCAAATAAATGGAGTTAAAATATACAGATTGATCTGAAGAAATTGACTTTCATTGAGTCAATGTCAAATATTTCGTGTGATTGATTACTCTAATTTTTTTTTGTTGATACAACGTTTTACTTTTATTAGTGTACCTTTCAGTTGCATTGCAGACTTATTTAATAATACGGTAGGAAATTGTGGAGTAAAATTAATATCTATCTTGTACACACACACTTTTCCTCTACTGATATGAGGAAACGTCAAAGAGAGGAAGACCGAGGGGACTAAAGTATTTCTTATTTTTCTACATTGACCTGTATTCTGTGTATTTGTGCACTGAAATAAAAGTTTTTATAAAGTTTGTGATACATTTATTCGCAGTCACTTCATTATACGTTAAATACATTTAATTCAAGCTAAGATACATTAGATAGTTAGTGCTCTTACCTGTGTGCCTCCTTCAAACAGCATTATAACCAGACTGTATCTTCACACGATAAGTACCAGTTATAGCTTCTTGATTTTAGATAAACAATTGAAAAGACAAAATCAACCAGCTAATGTATTGAAAGACCAATCTTTATTTTAAGGTGCCTTTTCTTTAAACCTTCAGATGTGAGATATTAGTTATGCAGTAATAGTATTGACAATACAAAAATACTGAGAAACTTTAGTTGAGTTAACTTTATATTTCTTATTGTCTAAAAAGCATTTATTACACTCATTTTTCTCACTCATATTCACAGTGTGTACCAATTGAGACTGAATTTCCCGTCAGGTGTCATCTCTCTAACCGGAGTACTGGCAGTTAGCAGCTAGCGGCTAGCTAGTAAATTATGCTAAGTTACACATCAATCGTTATGTACTTTTATATTACGCTGACATCAGGATCTAGTGATATCCAAGCAACAGAGCTTCATTTAGCATGATACTTGTGTGGGTTGTACATGAAACCACTTGGTAATATATAAAAATGTATATGTTGAAGCCTGTTATGATCAATTGTGAGTTAAAACTTTCTCTAAAAAGTAAAGCTGATGATGGATTACTGTGGTGGATTTAAAATAACAATAGCCTATTTCTTTTTGAAATGTGATGGAGTAAAAGGATAGTAACTGATTATTCATGTTAAGTAGCCCACAAGTAACTAAAACAATTGCAAGTGCAATAAGAAACTACAGGAACGTTAATCTAAGTCGGTAATATTAACTTTATTTAATACAACATTTACGGTACAAGATTTACATCATACAGCCCATGTAGTATAATTCATTTCATTTCAAACCTTTATTTAGACAGATAAATCCCATTGAGATCATTGATCTCTTTTTCAAGGGAAACCTGCTCAAGTAGTTCCACATGAAACATAAATAGAACAACAAAAGGACATCATACAGCATCATTTACATAATTATCCACATAAACAGATACCAATAGCTTCCGATTGAGTAGCATCCAACCGAGCTTTAAAAACATTTAGTGGCACCAGATTGTTCAGTTTCCATTTAATTTGCAGACTATTCCAAGACAGCGGAGCTGCGCATCTAAAAGCTGTCTTCCCTAAGACAGTCCTAGGAGTTGGCACATTTAATAAAACCACAGCATTCGATCTCAGGCAGTAGCCACTTACACTTTTCCGTGAGATCAGGGAGCAGATATAAGATGGAAGTTTCCCTAACATGGCTTTGTATATAAAAATATACCAGTGACTGAGCCTCCGTACAGTTAGTGAAAGCAAACCAGCACAGGTAAAAAGGTCACAGTGACTAGCCTTTTCCTGGCTTCAAGCGAGAAACAGGACTTGTTCCTGTAGAATAAACCTAGCCTAACCCTCAGCTTTTTAAGCAGGTTATTGACATGAAGTTTAAAAGTGAGACAATCATCAAACCAGATACCAAGGTATTTGTAACAGGTAACCACTTCAAGTTTTATTCCTTGCGTAGTTACAATATCTAAAACAGGCTCTGTCTTTTTAGCTTTAGAAAAGAGCATTACCTTGGTTTTCTCAACATTTAAAAGAAGCTTTAGTTCAGAGAGCTGAGTCTGAATAATGTTAAAAACAGCCTGTAATTTAACACCAGCCTCCTTAATGGAGGGACCTGCACAGTACATCACGGTATCATCTGCATAAAAATGTAAAGTAGCTTCATTCACATTTTCACCTGAACTGTTGATGTAGATGGAGAATAGAAGTGGTCCTAAAACAGAACCTTGGGGAACACCATTAGCAATGTTTAACCACTCAGAAGACAGCCCATCAAAGTGAACACATTGGGACCTTTCAGAGAGGTAGTTCACAAACCACCTTACTGCATGGCTGGACATGCCTATACTGGCTAGCCTCTGCTTTAAAATGTGATGATCGACGGTGTCAAACGCTTTTGAAAGGTCAATATATAGAGCTGCACAACTCTGCTTATTATCTAAAATACTCGCCATATCATTCACCACTTTCATTGTGGCAGTGATGGTGCTATGTTGTTTTCTGAAGCCTGACTGATGTTTAGACAGGATGTCATTTGTACATAAAAACACCTTTACCTGTTCACTCACTAAGCGTTCAAGAACCTTAGCCAGATCTGACAACTTAGAGATTGGCCTATAGTTATTTAATAAGGTGGCCTCCCCTCCTTTTAGCAAAGGCAAGACATACGCTGACTTCCACAATTTTGGAATTGTGTTAGTGCTGAGGGAGAGGTTAAAAAGAGTAGTGAGAGGTGGAGCAATAAAATCTGCAGCTATCTTTAAAAAGAAAGGTTCTACGTTGTCCGGGCCAGCCGGTTTCTTAGGATCTAACTTGGTTAAAGCTTCATGAACAACATCAACAGTAAAAGGGGTCAAACTAAAAGGGTTTTCCAACACACGTTTTTCAGAGTCACATACTATCCTGGCTCCAAGATGGTGGAATGAGCTCCCCATTGACATCAGGACGGCAGAAAGCCTGCACATCTTCCGGCGCAGACTGAAAACTCATCTCTTTCGACTCCACTTCGAGCGATAGAATTACTAACAAAGCACTTATATACTAACATAGGACTGGCTTATCTATAGCCAGCTGACAAAGCACTTATATACTAACATAGGACTGGCCTATCTATAGCCAGCTGAGTAGCACTTGAAATGTGTGGCTCTATGATACCTGCTGTACTTATATGATTCTGTTTTTCTTCTGGGCTGTGTCTTCCTGGTCGTATGTACTTATTGTAAGTCGCTTTGGACAAAAGCGTCTGCTAAATGCAATGTAATGTAATAATGTAATGTACTGTAGTGTTCACAGAAGCAGAGTTAGTGACAGAATCAAATAGAGAACCACAGGACACAAAATGCTCATTAAAGCAATTTAGCATAGTAGCCCTGTCCGATATAGTGCCAGATGCTGTGGTAATGCACGGAGGTAGCTCATTACAGATATCGCCGGTGGATAACGATTTAATGGCTTTCCAAAATTTTCCAGGATTATTCAGATTCTTTATGGTTATTGACAGATAGTACTTTGATTTAGTACTTTTGATTTGCGATGTGAAGCTATTCCTTAGCTGCCTAAAACGCAGCCATTCTACCTCTGAGCCTGATTTCCTAGCCTTTGCCCAGGCCTTGTTTCTCTCATGAAGGAGACTGGACAGATTAGCAGAAAACCAAGGATTGTCTCGTCCCTTCACTCTAAATGTACGCAGGGGTGAATGTCTATCAATGATCTCCATAAAACCAAGATAAAAATAAGACCATGCGGTTTCTACATCAGCACACAGATCGATTTTACCCCAATCAAAATCAAACAGATCATGCACAAAACCCTGCTCCACAAAATGTTTTATGTCTCTCTTAATAATAATGTGAGGTTTAACCTTTTGGACCTTAGTGTCCCTAATTGTGGCTACAACACAGTGATCACTCAGATCATTTGCAAATACTCCCACAGATGAATATTTATGGGGAGCATTTGATAAAATGAGATCAATTAGGGAGGATTTATTAGGGGACTTAATGTTAGGGCGAGTAGGACTGTCCACAATCTGAGTAACATTTAAAGAGATACAAAGGTTTTTAAAATCCTCTGACACTGCAGTTAACCAGTCCCAGTTAAAATCTCCAAGTAGCACTATTTCCTTGTAGTCTAGTTGTGATAAAAGATTTGCTAGTGAAGACAAGGAGTCTTTGACACCTGAGGGGGGTCTGTAACAACTCACTACCATGACCTGTTGACCCTTTGCCACTTCTATATTTATGGCTAAAAATTCTAATTGCTTACTGATCGATTTGGAAACTAATGTGGTTACACTGAACTTATTCTTAACATAAATTACAACGCCACCACCTTTATTAGGCCGGTCGGTACGATACACATTAAAACCATTTAAGGCAATGTCAGAGGCCAAAATAGATTTGTTTAGCCATGTTTCTGATAAAACAATGACGTCAGCCTCAGTCGAGCTCGCCCAGATACGGACAAAATCTAGTTTACCTAACAGACTGCGCACATTCAGGTAGATGAAACCCAACCCAGACCTAGCTTTAAAATCAGCAGGAGTAGCGATCTGACTACTACTACTGGGCGGACCAGGGTTAGGTTGTACATTTCCTGACAGTAATAACAACAACAAAAAATATATATATTTTACAAATGATGAATTACAGCAAACATGTGCAATATATCCATTATTACAGCTCCGTGGGCTGGCAGGAAGGCCATATGGTCCGTTGTTATTGTGCATCCATGGGTAAAGAGAAACTCATGTAGTACTGAACACGTAACTTGAACGTGCCGGGCAGCGCGATCCCGTGGGTTAGATGCGCGTTCATAATGCAGAGGGAAATGACTCTCAGAATAACGTTATTAGCACATTTTTACAACTTGAGGACCGAGTGTTTTTAATAAGGGCTATACAAACGTTCATACTGGGTAGTTTATTTAGTTTAAAAAAAATTATCCAACAAGTTACAGACCACTCTTTCCCAATGTAAGTCAATGGGAAAAAGTGTTTCCGGGCCCAGCAACCTAAAGGAAGTGTAGTACCGCCGTTTGACCAGCACGAATATTCTCATCAGACTCGCGCACTTCCTGGGGGCTTGCCCTCACATCGTACAAGGAAAAACTTCCGGAGAAAACCCACAGTTTAAAACTGCGGTCAAGCCAGCCTCCACTCCAATCGGTAAACTCTGTGGAAGAGCCGGGACGCCAATACGGAAGTGCCACACACTGCAGTTCATGTATTGGCCGATAGGGACTGGCTGCAGAAAGGAGCAATTTCTATAGACCCCCATGTTAAAATGCTCAACTTTACAGCAGAAAAAACATGTTTCTACCCATGGATGCAATAAATATTATTATGAATATAGTTAGGTTCCACCTTCATGATTATGGATCTGTGAGTGAATTGTTTTCTAACACGACCCTTTTATTTATATTAGGTCTTAAAGTGTTTGCATAAATTAGGGCGTGGTCACATTGAGTGACGGCTCTGTCAAGTGACTGCTGCTGCTAGCGTCTTGTCTCTCTGCTAGCTGCTCCGTGAAGCTACAGGGACTCTGCCTGGTCAGTTCATCCAGGGAACACAACTTGAAGCCGGCCGTGGTTGTTTGTTCTTCATGCTTATATATCGGACTATTGTGACTCGCTCTGCGGTTGAAACAGACGGTGCATGCATGCGGTTTTGCGGTGAGTGAAAATCGAGTACTTATTTATGTGTTAATTATTTTAATCGGCTACGTAATGAATGTTAAGGCTTGGTTAGTGTGTAAGCGAGTGGTAGCTACATCGGTGCTAACGATGCTAATCGTAGCCTACAAGTTAAAATCATAGACTGTATATATAAAGGTTAAAACGAAATAGACAAGCGTTAAGTGGGATAATACTGTTGAACAAACGGCTTCTGTTTGAGGTTATAAAATAAGGTCATCCTTGTAACTTAGAGAGATATTTTATTATGTAGGTAGGAACTGTATGCATCGCTAAGGTTAATTTAAATTGGCTATGCTCAAGTATGTAGACAAGCTAATGTCGAAGTAGTGTATGTGAAATCAACCTCACAATAAGATGTGTGTATATTACAATTATTAATGTCATATTTCAAGATGATTACTTAGATATTACAATATGGTTGGTTGAGCTGGAGTTCATTATTGAGCTTACACGTTAACGTCACAGTCATCTGAAGAACGAACCCAAACCGTGTTGTTTTTATTAATTGCATTACCAAATGGGTATCAAATAAACAGTAAGCATTGGTAACACAACTTCCAAAGTTACAGTAAAATAAAAAGGAGCCTGACTCGGACAATACACAATCCAACATGTTCAACAGAAGAGAATCAGTGATATTGTTTGTACACATGGTACTTTACATATATATCTGCTTGTTTAAGGTGTCCAGGTGATGCAGACAGGCTGGACCAGAGAGTGAGAGAACAGAACTGGACTCCTCACAGCAGTGAACTTCAGCTCAGGTACAAAGACTCTATTTTCATACTGTACAAAGAATCAAGAAAGATATTTGTTTAAATGAATGAAGTATTGACTTTAATACACTGATATACATTCCATTAAACAATACTAAATACTAGATCACCTACACATCAGTTAAGTTGAGGGGTTTTTACATGCAAAAGGTTACATTTAGATATTTAGCAATATGACTTTGTCAGCTTTCTAATGTAATGTATTGAAGGCAAAGATATTTAACACATAGTGAGAACTGCTACTATTTATCTCTCAATATTGTCTGTAAAAAACGTGGTAAGGCAAGGCAATTTATTTGTATAGCACAATTCATACAGCAAAGCAATTCAAAGGATCAAACAGAGAAAACACAATACATTGAGAAGAAATACAAAACACACAAAATAATTAATTAAAAGAAAGAAACCCATGTTTCGAAAATTAGAACATTTAAATTTGAAAAGCCATATTAAAAAGAAATGTTTTTAGACCTGATTTAAATTATTCTAAAGTGCTAGCCATTCTCAGATGATCTGGGAGTTTGTTCCATGCATTATTAGCATAGATGCAGAAGGCTGCTTTCCCACGCTTTGATCTCACAAATGGAACAGTGAGCTGGCCTGCGCCTGAGGGCCTAAGGGGTCTGCTGGGTTCGTGGTAAAAGTGATTCTTTCAGTGAGACAACAGAACAAGCTTCTACAGTTGCACTACGTTTTGATAACAACATATATTTCAATGTTGATGAACTTCATACTGTTCATTCATAATCTGATTGTCTTTGTAGCTCTGTTGAAATAAAAGAAAAACATTACAATTGCAAAATAATGATATCTACAGCCCCTAAACACACAAACACACCGCTTTCATAAATAACACACTTGTTCTGCAATAATATGTTTTATGTTTCCTGTCATTTTTGTTAGGAAAAGACATGCCTGAAGGACACGACATGTTCTCCTTCTCTGAGGGTCCAGAAGAACATCCAAGAGGAACATTAAAAGCTGATGTTATGAGATTTTAAGACCAGTACAGGACATTCACTAAGAAACTACTTTTTTTGTGAAAACACAGTCAGCTGATCGAATGCAGCTATTTCCACATCTACACTCCATCAGCTGATTATTTCTATTTGCCTCACTTTATGAGCTTCACATCACTTGTGCCTTGAACCACAGAGTTTGCAACGTCACAAATAAATGGGGCCAATCTTCAGTCAGATGTGAATGTGTAATCTAACATTTTCAGTAAGAATAATGGACGAAAGGAGTACAAATACAAATACAATTTATTGAAATGTTAACCAAAAGTTAATCAAACATGTTTTAAATAAAAAGCACATATGGACAGAAGGTGTAAACCTATTAAATGTATAAGTGAACACATTTAGTCAAATAAAGTGTAAACTGTATATATAAATGGACGTAGGGTCCGTGACGTCACCCATAGGATTCTGCAGAGTTGCCGTGAAGCCCTAAGTAGGCGGAGTCGGCTACTAACGGCTCGACAGTGACGTCAGAGTCTAACTCCCGCCTTCTCCAGCCTGCTCCAAATAAGGGCAAAGAGGCGGAGCCGAGGCGGGACAGGGCGGGACCTGCTGCCAACGAGCGTGACGTTCCAGACCTAGCTCAGGCTAAGAAGCTAAGCTAACATACTCTCAGTATTAAGCTAACAACCTATGCTAACAACACAGTCTATGCTAACAACCCAGTGTGTACTGTGAATGATATCATAAAGCCTTAATGCAATCGAATGTAAAACATGATTGATGAAAGTAGTAAATTGGTCAGATTTGACCCAAAGACAACAGGAGGGTTAATGCCATATTCACTTAGTAACGAACAACTTTTACAAATATTTCTATATAGTCTGTGTTGGTAAATGTCATCTAGGTTGCACATTTCCTGCTGAAATACATGCATACCAAGTTACTGCGTGGCACTTTGGTTTTTGATAAAACAGTGTAGTTCCACTATATAAACGTTACATTCATAATCAAACGAGACAATCTGCAAGATAATTAGCTATTTGGTATTATTCTTAATGCTTGTCATTCACACGTTAATAAAATAAGTACCGATACATAGCAGAATAATTGTGGCGGTGTTCAGCTTAATAAACCTTGCTCAACATCATTTATTTAGCTAATACTACAGCGGGCTACAGGCGAACCAAGTCCGCGTTTCGATGCATTCCTTGATCTCCAGTTATAACGCCGGACTCCGCCGCTGGCCGAAGCTAACGGAGCCCCAGGGGGCTAGCTACGGCCGCCGGGACCTATGGCCGGGACGCGCTAGCGAGCTAGCCCCCTGCAGCCCCGTTAGCTTCGGCGGCGTGGACTCCGGCGGCCCCACTGGGATAATTGGGTCCCCTTTTCACATTAGCTCCCGTTTAGCATGGGCGTCATAGCCATATAGTACAAAAGTCTTACCTGGCTGAATCATAAACTAAACTGTATATATGTATAAAGGGTTACGTCCTTAGCTGACTAATAAGCTACATAACAAGCTAAGCTAACAAGCACACAAACACCTGCTAACGGGGTTAACATGTATAATATTATCATTTTACTCACCGAAAAAAGCTGAAAGTAGACTTCTTGGAAGTTCTGTTAGTACATTCAAGCGCACAGCACGACATTTTAATTATCTGGTATTTGTAACAATATTCCCTAACAGGCACGATCACCACGAACACGGCTAAAGCTAAAGGGTCAAGTACAGTAACTACAACTAACTAACGTTGTAGCCTCTATGGTTGTAGCCTAGCAGAGTGGACAAGTTGCTGTTAGCTGACAGTGAGGCACGTATCTGTCAATCAACGTGACCACGCCCTAATGTGTGCACAAACTTTAAGACCTAATATAAATAAAAGGGTCGCGTTAGAAAACAATTCACTCACAGATCCATAATCATGAAGGTGGAATCTAACTATATCGATAATAAAAATGTATGGAGCCAGGGGTAGAAACATGTTTTTTTCTGCTGTAAAGTTGGGCATTTTAACATGGGGGGTCTATGGAAATTGCTCCTTTCTGCAGCCATCGCCTATCGGCCAATATATGAACTGCAGTGTGTGGCACTTCCGTATTGGCTTCACGGCTCTACCCCACAGTTTGCCGCTTGGTCTGAACGCTCACTCACTGCAAGCTTTGTAGCTAACTGTCCCTGCTGTTAGGCTACTGAGCTTGCATTGTTATGGATTTAAAGGTAGCCAAAGCTAACTTTCATAACACAGCTTTACTTCTCACTTAACACAATAAAGAAACAGACCGTATAGTACAGCACAATTGCACAAACAACACAAATGATCAATACTTACATATATTTTCACTTGTATTATCGAGCGATAGAATTACTAACAAGGCACTTATATACTAATAAAGGACTGGCTTTTCTAAAGCCAGCTGAGTAGCACTTGAAATGTTTGGCTCTATGATACCTGATGTACTTATATGATTCTATTTTCTTCAGGGTTGTGTCTTCCTGGTCGAATGTACTTATTGTAAGTCGCTTTGGATAAAAGCGTCAGCTAAATGCAATGTAATGTAATATTATAATAATTGAAATGCTGGTTCTTCTGGGGGTGTTCGATCCACGCTCAGCTACCGCACCGCAGCTGCCTGCACAATCGCTGGAGGACTGGGCTGTCACTCAAAAACTGAGTAGCCAATGGGGACGCACCCCTGGATGTCCCGCACACCTGGGAGGTTTGTGTCAGAATCTCAAACAACAAGTGAGGGAGCGCAAACGAGAAGAGCTGCAGCGAGAGCAAAAGTCTGATCATTGAGAAAGAAGCAAAGAGAACTGCAAACAAAAACCTGTGTTAAAACAAAGAAAAAAGACTTATAGTTTACATGATTACACAAATGATTTGTTTGCAACTTATAGTTTTATTTTTTAAATTACATTTATTTTGCTTGACTCAGTTTTTTTTTTTTTCTCTTAAACTCTTAGTTTTGCTTGATTCTGAGAAAGTGTTGCTTTATCTTTATGAAACAAAACTAATCCCATACAGGACTGTCTCAGAAAATTAGAATATTGTG